>JAVXUP010001414.1:0-235000 GCA_033070095.1 Escallonia herrerae
TTGAAGAGCCTAAATCAAAATCGGAGTATAGTGATCATGACAAGAAGATGATTTGTATGAATGCTAGAGCGAAAAATTGTCTTGTATGTGCTTTAGACACTAATGAACTCAATAGAGTCATTATGTGTAATTCCGCTAAGAGTATTTGGGATACTCTTCAAGTCACTCATGAAGGGACTTCTCTTCTTAGAGACTCCAAAATGAATTTATTGTTTAGAGATTACGAGTTATTCCATATGCTTCCAAATGAATCCGTTACAGATATGAATACTCGTTTTACTAACATTGTGAATCCTTTGAAGCAATTGGGCAAGGAATTCACTAATGGTGATCTCGTAAGTAAGGTGATTAGGTCCTTACCAAGAGCTTGGGATGCAAAGATCACCGCCATCCAAGAATCAAAGAATCTCAACATCTTTCCTCTTGATGAATTGATGTGCTCACTCATGACGTACGAAATGTAACTCAAGACCTTTGATCAAGAGGACGTCAAGAAGAAGCCTACATCAATTGCTCTTAAAGTTTTATCTTCAAACCTTGAGTCAAGTGATGATGATGAAGAATTTGATGAAGAGGATATTGCATTGGTTGCAAAGAACTTCAAGAAGTTCTTAAGATTTAGAAGAAATAATGGGAGAAGACAACAAAATGCTAGCAACGAAGAGAAGCTTTGCTACAAATGCCACAAACCGGGACACATGAAGATGGATTGTCCTATCTACAAAAGGGAGAAGAAGGAAAGAAGAGATGTATGGGAAAGAGCTAAAAGAAGACAATTCTCTAAGAAAGAGAACAAGGAGAAGGAAAGAGCAATGAATGCCGAACATACTCCAACTTGGAGTGACTTCGATTCAAGTGATGAAGATGATGAGAAGAACGAACAAGCAAATGTGTGCTTCATGGCAAATGATGAGGTAAGCTCTTCTTCCGGTAGTGATAGTGATTGTGAAAGCTTCGAAGATGCTTATGATAGCCTATATGAGGAATCCAAGAAAATTTTTAAGAAAAATATTAATTTATCAAAAAAATTCCTTGAGGCTAATAAGCAAATTGAGAAGTTGAGAGTGGAAAATAATGAGTTGCATGCCAAGAATGATTGCATTTACAACCATTTATATGTAAAACATGTGAATAATGACTTGGTTGAATTGATTGCTAACACTCCTAGCTCAAAACAAATCTCTTGCAAAACTTTGGTTTTAGAAAAACAAAATGAAGATTTAAAACTTGAGATTTGTGATTTAAAAAAATGTCTTCAAAAATTTGTTGATGGTCAAAACAATTTGGATGTCATGCTTGGACGCCAAAGATTTGGCTTAAACAAAGGTGGTCTTGGATTAGATCCCTTGGCCTTACCTCCTAAAATCTTTCAACAACAAGCTAGGTTGAATACTCATTCAAAACAACCAAAGAACTATTGCACATCATTTACACATTGTGGTTGGTGCAACAAGAAAGGGCATACAACTAATTATTGTCCTTGTAGAATTGTTTATGTTAGAGGTAGAAAGAAGATGTGGGTTGTGAAAGGTCAAGATTACAAATGCAAGACTAACACCCAAGGACCCAAGAAAATATGGGTACCAAAAGTCACTACTTGATTTGTGTTTATAGGTATGTCTCAAAGCAAAATCTAGTAGCAAGAAGTGGATTCTTGATAGTGGATGCTCAAGACATATGACGGGCAACATATCTCTTTTCACCATAATTGATCTTATAGAAGGAGGAAAAGTGACCTTTGGTGACAACGCACAAGGAAAAATCAAATGTAAAGGAACTATAGGTAAGGAACCACATTCAATTGAGAATGTGTTATATGTTGAAGGTTTGAAGCATAATTTGCTAAGTATTAGTCAATTTAGTGATAAAGGTTTTAGAGTAATCTTTGAGGCTTCTCACTGCACTATACAATCCTTGAAGAATAATGAAACTATTTTGGTAGGAAATAGAGATGACAATGTTTACTCTATTCAATTGAATGATCTAGCTAACCAATATGTCAAGTGTCTTAGTGCTATTAGTGAGACATCTTGGCTTTGGCATCGAAGACTTGGACACATGCATATGGAGCATTTGAAGGATATTTCAAGCAAAGAACTTGTGAGGGGTCTCCCAAAGATCAAGTTTGAGAAAGATAAAGTATGTGATTCTTGTCAAATGGGTAAGCAAAAAAAGTCTCTCACAAACCGAAGAAAATGATATCTACTTCTAGACCCTTGCAATTACTTCACATGGATTTGTTTGGACCAATTTCTACTACTAGTCTTGGTGGTAAATCATATTGTTTTGTTATTGTTGATGATTATTCTCGCTATACTTGGACTTTCTTTTTGACTACCAAAGATGAATCTCTAAATATGTTCACTTCTTTTGCAAAACATGTTCAAAATCAAAAAGGATATTTGATATCCAACATTCGAAGTGATCATGGTAGAGAATTTGAAAATTCAAAAATAGGAGCCTTGTGTGATGACTTTGGGATATCACATAATTTTTTGGCTCCTAGAACTCCTCAACAAAATGGTGTTGCCGAAAGAAAGAATAGGTTTTTGCAAGAAGCGGCAAGAACAATGCTTAACGAATATGGTTTACCTAAGTACTTTTGGGCGGAGGCGGTCAATTGTGCTTGTTTTGTTCTCAATAGAGTTATCTTGCGAAAAATTTTGTTAAAAACTCCTTATGAGCTTTTTAATGATAAGAAACCTAAGGTGAGCTTTTTTAGAGTCTTTGGTTGCAAATGCTTTATTTTAAATAATAAGGATCACCTTAACAAATTTGATTCCAAAACATTTGAGGGTATTTTTCTTGGCTACTCTAATAATAGTATGGCATATAGAGTCTATAATAAAAGTACTTGGGTTGTTGAAGAATCCATTAATGTTACTTTTGATGAGACTAATCCTTTTCTTCAGAGGACTAACATTGTTAATGTAGATGATGTGGACAATGACATGAGAACTTTGGATATAAGTGAAACAATACAAGACAACCACAAAGAAATTATTCAAGAAGAGCAACAATCAAGCTCTCAAGAGGAAGACAAGGAAGCAAGCAATGATGTTTCAAACTCGGACAACTCTCAAGAATTACCAAAAGATTGGACTTACAAAAAGGATCATCCAAGCTATCAAATCTTAGGTAATCCTTCGAGTGGGGTAAGAACTCGACGCTCTCTTCAACAACATGTTAATTTAGCGTTTCTTTCCCAAATTGAACCGAAGAACTTCTCCGAAGCTCTACATCATGAATCTTGGATGCTTGCTATGCAAGAAGAGCTAGTTCAATTTGAAAGAAATCAAGTTTGGACCCTTGTGCCTAAACCTCAAAACTATAGGATTATAGGCACAAAATGGGTATTTAGAAACAAACTTGATGAATCCGGAATCGTGGTTAGAAACAAGGCTAGATTAGTGGCCCAAAGTTATAACCAAGAGGAAGGAATTGATTTTGATGAAACTTATGCACCGGTAGCTAGACTTGAATCTATTAGAATGCTTTTAGCTTTTGCTTGGTATAGAGATTTTAAACTCTTTCAAATGGATGTCAAGAGTGCTTTTCTAAATGGTTTTATTTCAGAGGAGGTTTATGTGGCTCAACCTCGGGCTTTGAGCATGAAAAATTTCCAAACCATGTTTTCAAGCTTAGCAAAGCTCTTTATGGTTTAAAACAAGCTCCTAGAGCTTGGTATGAAAGGCTAAGTAGTTTTCTTTTAGAAAATGGTTTTTCAAGAGGAAAACTTGACACCACTCTTTTTATCAAATCTAAGGGCAAGGACTTATTGTTGGTGCAAATTTATGTTGATGATATTATATTTGGTGCTACTAATGGATCATTGTACGAAGAGTTTGCTTCTTGTATGAGTAGGGAGTTTGAAATGAGCATGATGGAGAACTCACCTTCTTCCTTGGATTGCAAATCAAACAAAGCAAGGATGGAATCTTTATCAACCAAGCAAAATACACCAAAGAGCTACTCAAGAGATTCGACATGGAAGCATCAAATGCTTTTGACACTCCAATGAGCTCTTCATTAAAGCTTGATAAAGATGAAAAGGGTAAGGATGTTGATATTAAACGCTATCGAGGTATGATCGGATCACTCCTTTACCTTACCGCAAGTAGACCCGATATAATGTTTAGTGTTTGTTTATGTGCTAGATTTCAAGCTTGTCATAAGGAATCTCATTTAGTTGCCGTAAAGAGAATCCTTAGATATCTTAAGGGCACTCACGATTTAGGGTTATGGTTTCCTAGAAACACGTCATTTTTTGACCTAGCTAGTTACTCCGACGCCGATTTTGTCGGTTGTAAAACCGAGCGAAAAAGTACTAGTGGAGGTTGCCAATTCCTAGGTCACTCTCTTGTTTCTTGGAGTTCCAAAAAGCAAAACTCGGTTGCACTCTCTACCACCGAAGCCGAATATATGGCGGTTGGTGCTTGTTGTGCACAAATTCTTTGGATGAAACAAACCCTTTTGGATTTTGGACTCAAGTATGATCACATACCTATCTTATGCGATAATACTAGTGCCATTGATTTGACCAAAAATCCCATCCAACATTCACGCACAAAGCACATAGAAATCAAACACCATTTTATCCGTGATCATGTGCAAAAAGGTGATATTGTTCTAGATTTCGTGGACACAAATCACCAATTAGCGGATATCTTCACTAAACCTTTAGATTCGAAGAGGTTTACGCTCTTAGAAGAGAACTTGGCATATCTTCACCTATGTGAATAAATGTTATATCTCTTGTGCTAATCTTGCAAGTTGCACTTCTCATGCTTGAACATTATTTAATATGCTTAAAGCATGTTTTGGTTGATGTTTCTCTTTTCAAAATTATTGATTTTGTTGATATTCTTTCAATCTCATTTGATTTGCACACACTCATATTTCTAAATCCTTTACACTTCCTATTTGTGCTATTTTTGTAAAAAAGTGTTTGGTACACCTTTGATGGGTATTCAAGTACTTATGTTTTTTATTGTTTAAATGCCCTTGTTGGCAATATTGATTATCTATGGATGGATACATAAGTTGATCACTTTCACACACACCCTTAACCTTTTTCAATGATGTCAAAAGGGGGAGAAAATATTGTTGATTCATATTTGTGTGGACTTGATATGAGCATATATTGCTTAAGTTAGGGGGAGCCCTATATTACTTAAGATAGGGAGAGCTTTTTGTCATGATTTTTTCTCATGACCCCTTATGGTTTATAATTGAGATTGTTATGCTTCTTTGGCTTTATTATCTTATATATCTCATATTATTTGAATCAATGTTTGCCATCATCAAAAAGGGGGAGATTGTTAACCCTACGGTTAGTTAACCTAGGATTCTATTTGATTTTGATGATAACTAACATTGATGATTATGCTGTCTAACATGCATTGAGTTGATGAAGCAATAGGAACAATCTCACACTCATGCAAATGGAAAATTAGACGAGCAAATCGTTTAAAGACTCTCAACGGAACGCATCAAAGAAGGATTTCGTCGATTGAACTTTACTATGCTTTATTTCCTTCTTTGTAAACTAGACGTAGAGAGATGATCGTTACGATGACTGTATACCTAGAATTTGCCCATAGGTTTCCCTTGCATGCATAAAAGTTTTTCATTCTTTGAAAACTAGGAAACTGCATTTTCTGGAATGCAGTCGACTGCATTGGATTGCAGTCGACTGCAACTTGGGCAGTGAGGTATTACAGTCGACTGCATTGGAATGCAGTCGACTGCAATACTTCCAGTAGCCTATTACAGTCGACTGCATTGGATTACAGTCGACTGCAAGTTGGAAATTTTGAATTTCCAACGGCTACTTTGGGAATACAGTCGACTACAATGGGACATTGCAGTCGACTGCAATAGCCGTTTGGCGCATTTAATGCTCCACCTAATTCCAAATGGTCATATTCTTTCCCACCTCTATAAATACTCATCTTGGGCATAGTTTTGATTCATCAATTGCATTCAAAGCTCTCTTATCTTTCATATTCTCAAAGATCAAAGCAATTGTTCAAATCTCTCTTGTTTCATTGATTTCTCATCCTTTTCAAGAGAGCATTTATTGTGAGCTTACATTTGAGAGATATACACTTTCATAAGTCATCATACACTCATCTCTCTTGTTCTAGTGCTTAAACTTGTACTCATCTACTTCTTGAGAGTGAAATCTTGTACACATTTCTTCATTGAAAGGTTCTTGTATGAAAGCTTGGGGTTGTCAAGCTTTGGAGCTTTGGGTTTGTCAAAGCTTGTTCTTGATGTGGGCATAGCATCAAGGGATTGTAAGAGGTTCGATCTTGACCCGTAAGGAAGATCATACTAGTGGATTCTAAGGCCTTTCAAGGGACTTCCTTGAAGGGGTGGATGTAGGCTTGTGGGTATATCAAGCCGAACCATTTAATTCTCCTTGTCAAGTATCTCTAAACCTTTCTCTCTTTACATTATCGTCTTACATTTGTGTTGAGATTGGTTGTTTGCTTATTTGAGTTATTGAGACTGAGGTTTGTTGTTTGTTAATTTTTAAAGTAGTCATAAAACCCTATTCACCCCCCTCTAGGGTTATTTTATTGGTTTCAGATTTCTTCTACATTTTAGTCATTGAAGGCAAGCAAATACACCTTAATTAAAAAAAACTGAAAAGGCCATTTTTTGGGCCAAAAGAGGGCCAGGCCGGGCCAAATCCAGCCATTTTAGGGCCGGGCCGGGCCCGGGCCTGTTTCTCAAAAAGTTAGGCCTAGCCCTGGCCCAAGCCCTAAGGGTTAGGGCCAGTCCGGGCCCAAAAAGGGCCAGGCTGGGCCAGCTCGCGGGCCGCCCGGCCCATTTGACACCTCTACCTTTCCCATCCCTTTTTTCTGTGTTTTTACCCTCCTCAACACCACATAACCATCCACACAACATTGCACCATAGCTATCCACCAAGGCAACCCCTTCCCCCTCCCTTTTTCTATCTTTTCACCCTCCTAAACACCACACAAATCACCCACACAAGACAGGACCATGACTGCCCACCATGGCAGCCCCTTCCCCCTCCCTTTTTCCATCTCTACACCTAAACACTACTAAAACACACCCACAACACAACATCACAGTTGTCCATCACGACAACCCTTCCTCTGGCGTTACCCACATAACACACCACTACACAGCACTTACACGGTTGCTCCACTATGGTAGTCTCCTTCTTCCCTCTTCATGGCACACGCACACACAATCACCAATCACACATCACAGCTGCACACAACAGTCATTCCCTCTCCCTTTTTCCCTTCTTCCTTCCCCACAAAAACCTATGTACGATCCCCCATCATGGCTGCTCTACACAGCCCTAAAACATCCTCATAAGCCCGGCTAGCACACATGAATCATACTTTAAAAATAAAAAACACAGCAAACAACTATTAAAATTAGCTAACAAGAACTCTCTAAAACCTCAAATTTCATGGCTAAACTAAGGGAAGAGTTGGGAAATTTTACCTTGAGTTTTTTTCCTTGCCCTAGCTTTGTTTCTCGTCTCCTCTCTCTCTCTCTCTCTCTCTCTCTCTCTCTCTCTCTCTCTCTCTCTCTCAATTTTACGTAAAAAGTGGCTGGACGGCTACCCTCTAAGGCTTCCTTTATATTGTTGTCTGAGGTTAGAATAGTTCTAAAGACCTACCTCATCTTTAGCTATTTCCTTGTCTCGTCCACATTCCTTAAAAAACTACAAATTTTTAACTTAAGGTAAGGGGGAAAATAAATTTTTTTAGACAAAAAAAATAAATAAAATTCTACAAAAATAAAATTTCGTGCGTTACATTCTCCTCACCTTTAAAAGAATTTGGTCCTCTAAATTTACATACCTCAAGATTAAAATAGGTGAGGGTATTGGTTCTGACTTCACCTTCACGCTCCCATGTGGCCTCCTCGACCGCATGGTTCCTCCATAGAACCATCACCAAGGAAATCTTCTTAGTTCAGAGTGTCTGCTCTTTTATGATCCAGGATCTGAACCAGGTGTTGGATATAGGTGAAGTCTTCTATAATCTGCAATTGATCTGGTTGTAATACATGTGTGGGGTCCGAGATGTACTTCCTCAGCATAGACACATGAAATACATTATAAACACTGGCTAACTCCAGCTGTAAAGCTAGTCGGTAGGCGAGAAAACCAACTCTGTCCAGTATCTCAAAGGGTCCCACATACCTAGGGCTCAATTTCCCCTTCTTCCTAAATCGTAGTACTCCTTTCATCGGTGACACCCTTAAGAATACCCTGGCCACCCACTTGGAATTCTAACTCCCATTTGTGTATGTCTGCATTACTCTTCTGTCTACTTTGAGCATCTCATAACTTCTCTTTAATTACCCTGACCTTCTCCGACATTAATTGCACCAACTCTGGTCCCAACAATTTCCTTTTGCCTACCTCATCTCAATACAGTGGTTATCTGCACTTCCTACCATATAAGGCTTCGAAGGGAGACATCTTAATGCTACCCTAGTAACTGTTGTAGTAAGAAAGCTCTAACAGTAGCAAATGATCATCCCAGCTACCTTAAAATCCAGAACACAAGCCCGTAATAGATCTTTAAGCGTCTGAATAGTCCTTTCTGACTAACAGTCTATTTGAGGGTGGAAAACTATGCTAAATTGTAGTCGAGTACCAAATGCATGTTGCAAACTTCCCTAGAATATCGACACAAAACGAGGGTCCCTATCTGAAACAGTTGAGACTGAAATGCCATGTAGGTGTATTATCTCTTCCATATAGGTGGTAGCTATCAAATATGTCATCTGGACAGGTAAGAAGTGTGCACACTTCATCAACCGGTCCACTATCACCCAAATGATGTCATGTCCTGAACGAGTCTTAGGTAGTCCGGAAACAAAATCCATAGTTATGTGTTCATACTTCAATTTCAGTATCGGTAAGGGCGTAATGACTCTGTAGGTCTCTGATGCTCTGCTTTCACCTACTGGCATACTAGGCATCTAAACACGAACTCTGTAATCTCCCTCTTCATGTTACCTCACCAAAAAGTCTCTTGAATATCCCTATACATTTTTATGCTTCCGGGATGGATCGAGTAACCTGACTTGTGAGCTTCTTCCAAGATCTCCGTTATTAAGCGAAGGTCACCAGGCATGCAGATTCTATTGCCAAAATGAAGTACCCCATCTTGCAATGTGTATTTAGGTTTAACTTCATTCTTTACCTCTCACATTATCTTAAGTAGGTGATCATCAGTCCCCTGAGCTGTTTTACGATCAAGGTGGGTCACACCACAAGGTTGTTATGTGAATCATCCTTGTTCGAGCCTTGAACCTTGACATTCAACTTCAATTTCCTCAAATCCTCTAATAAATGCCTCTGGCTTGTAATAAGGTATATAATGACAAAGATGAATTTCTGCTAAGTGCATCGGCAACCACGTTTGCCTTCTGTAGGTGGTACTGGATATTAAGGTCATAATCCTTCAGTAGTTCTAACCATCGTCTCTGTTTCAGGTTTAACTCTTTCTCGGTGAATATATACTTCAAGCTTTTATGATTGGTGAATATCTCAAAGGGTTCTCCATATAGGACAAAAATCTTTAAGGTAATTCTTATCATACTTTTTTATATGTCTAGAGGCATATGCAATCACCTTCCCATTCTGCATGAGTACCCACCTAGACCTTGGTGGGAGGCACCACTATAAATCATGAAACCACAGGACCCACTTGGTGGCGTAAGTATAAGAGTCGTTGCAAGCCTCTTTTTCAATTCTTGGAAGCTATTCTCACAATCTTCGTTCTACTCAAACTTGATGCCCTTTTGGGTTAGGCGAGTCAAAGGTGTTGCTATCCATGAGAACCCTTCCACAAATCTCTTATAATATCCAGCTAACCAGAAGAAGCTCCAAACCTCCATCGCCATAGTAGGTTTGTCCCATTCAACAACAGCCTCTATCTTTTTGGGGTCAACCGGTATTTCTTCTTCCGACACCACAAGCCCCAAGAATGAAATCGTATCCAACCAGAACTTGCACTTCTAAAGTTTGGCATACAACTTTTTTTCTCTTAGAGTTCTTTCCTCGTCTTAGAATATATCAGTATATCATTGATGAACACCACTACAAATTAATCCAAGAAGAGCTTAAACACTTGATTCATTAAATCCATAAACGTCGTTGGAGCGTTAGTTAACCCAAAAGGCATAACGAAAATTCATAGTGCCTATACCTAGTATGAAAGACCGTCTTGGGAACATCGTCTGCCTTGATCTTTAACTGGTGATACCCCAAATGAAGGTCAATCTTTGGAAACCACTTTGCCCCTGTAACTGATCAAACAGATCGTTTATACGAGGCAAAGGATAATAATTCCTTATCATCACCTTATTTAACTCTCGGTAGCCGATGTATAACCTCATCGTCCCATCCTTCTTCTTTAAATAATATCGGTGCACTATAGGGCGACGTAGTAGGGATAAATTCTTTGTCTAGAAGATCATGTAATTGTGTCGTTAGTTCTCTCAACTCCATAGATGCCATACAGTATGGTGCCATAGAAATAGGGGTAGTTCTAAGAATCAACTCAATATTAAACTCAACTTCCCTATCAGGCGACATTCATGGGAAATCTTCCCAGAAATACCTCAGGAAACTCCCTTACCAAAGAAATATTCTCTAACTTCAACTCCTTCTGTTGGGTGTCTATTACATAAGCCAAGTACCCACAACAACCTTTTCTAAGGAGTCGGTTTGTTTGTAAGGCAGAAACCATAAATGGAGGGGTGTGATATTAGACCCCTGGAAGAACAAGTGGTCTTGACCTGGAATGTTAAAAGTCACTCTCTTATGGAAGCAATCTACAGAGGCATGAAATGCCACAAATCACTCCATCCATAATATAACATCAAACTCCAATATATCCAAACAAATTAGGTTCACCGTTAGTTCTTTACCCTTAATTTTTACTGAGCAATTCTTGGTCAGTTGGTCCATAAAAACTGAGTCCCCATTGGGGAAGAAATGCACAGCGACACATCTAAGAGCTCTAAACACTTTTCTAAATGTTTAATAAACCCACGCAATGCAAGGAATGAGTAGAACTAGAATCAAACAATACTTTTGCTTATGTAAAAAAAAATAGGGAGTGTACCAATAACCACTGAGTCTGAAGCCTGTACATCCTACCGAGTCATAGAAAAAACTCTCGTCGTTCCCCTGGCTTCACTGCATCATTCATCACTTGGTTATAAGGTCCCACCCTAAGATAATTCCTAGCTACATGTCCTTCCTGACCACACTTAAAATATTTCTTTGTCCCCTACCAACGTGGCAATCTTAAATGAAATTATTGGCACCTGTAACATATTTGTGCTCCGGCTTGTACTCCTCTTCCGGTTGTTGGATTCCTTTGGACAAATTTGATCTTGGGTCATAACTTTGCTTGGGTGTCGCTTGATTTTTAGACCCCTGTCTTTGTTCATTTCACCTTTGAGGCTGCCTTCCTCGGTTGTCTTCTTAGGGTTTGGGGCACTTAGAGGTATCGCCGAACATGTTGTTCCCGTGAAGCTCGTTATTTTTGGCCCTCTTCTTTTGCCTGGTCCCATGTCTTGTATAGGTCTTTGTTGTCCCTTTCCATCATTAGGGCTCTATCCACCACCTCTACATAGGTCCTCAACCTCAATGTAGAGATGCGAGACTGGATATTGAGCCTCAGTCCATTCTCAAATTTTCTTGCTCGCTTGGCTTTGATGTCTACTAAGTGAGTACCATGTTGAGACAGCTAAGTGAACACAGCCTCGTATACTTTGATCAAATGGTTTCCTTGGGCCAGCTGTATGAATTCTAATATCCATTTGTTCCCTTATGATCTGGGGGAAAGTATTTCTCGAGAATATAATTCCTTAAAGCCTTTACCGTTTGGTAGCCATCCACCATTGATTGGCCTCAGCTCCCAGCATGAACGCTGTGAAGGTTACCTTCTGCCTCTCGGTACACCCCAAAATCTCAAAGATGTCCTCTAAGTCTAATAGTCAGGACTCAGCCTTGAAGGGATCAGTGGTACCAGAGAAGGAGGGTGAGTCTATCCTTGTAAACTTCTTAATTGACGAGCCCCTAATTGCTGTTGCATGCTGCTCCACAATCCTAGCGAGGTTCTCCACCACCCTAAACACGTCAATTTATCATAGGTTCTCCACCACCCTTTCGCATATTCAAATTCGATGTAATTTGTTTAACATCATTCCCTTTCCTTAACCAAGAAATGTATTAGTAATTCAATATTTATATTTATGTAAGTGGTTTTATAACAAACGACTCAAATATAATAAAATCGAAATTATAACTAAATCAACATTGCTACTTTATCTCCAAAGGTACTTGCCCAAAACAGTGAGCCCAGTGGAAAGAGAAACACTCTGGTTGTTCTTCTAATCTAACATCTACTCATCCTCTTTCTTCCTTAACCCTAATCATCTATCGGTTCAATGCAGTTCCCATTCTTGGATCCACTGCTCTATTTCAGTCCTAGAGAATGTCATTGAATTTGCATCACCCAGCCAATTTTGTAGCTCTACAACTTTTTTCCTGAAATAGTAATTGTAATCCTTCTGTCTTTGCTCCCAATTGAGACTATAGTTGATCCTCATACTCTCTAGTTGGGTTTCCAGTACTCTAATTTTCTCCTTCAACCTTTGAATCTCCACTACAAGAAAAAACCTTTTTACCGACGGATTTTTAGCGACAGACAACAATCCGTCGCTAAAAGGTAGATTTACCAACAGAGTAATCCGTCAGTAAAACTCCGTCACTAAAAACTTTTAGTGACGGCTCTTTCGTGGGTAAATATTTTCACTAACGTTGTTTTACCAACAGTTTTTTAGTGACAGATTTACTGTCGTTAAAAGGTTTTTAAAAAATTTCTTATTTTTGGCCGACTTTTTTAAAATTTTGTAAAAGTATTCCGTCGCTAAAAATTCCATCACTAAAACTCCCCAAGGTAGCGATCCGCGATGAAATATTCCATCACTAGAAGTCTTAACTTAAGCAATAGACTTTTAGCGATGGTATATATCCGTCACTAAAAGTTCTATTAAAAAAAAAAACCTCATTTCTCTCTCCTCGTCTTTCTCTCTCCCTCACCCCCGATTTCTTTCCCCGGCGACCCTCTCCCCCCCCCCCCCCGATAGCCCCCCACGATGCCATTCTTTGGCGATGATTTCTTCCCCCGGCGATCCCTCCTCCGGTAGCAACCCCCTTCCAGTGACACCCCCTCCCCCCTGTGACAACCCCCCTCGACGTCATGCAAAGCTACTACTCCTGTGCAAATTAGGGCCTCCACTGCCGCGCCACCATCGCCACTGCCGCCACACCACCGCCGCGGCTGGTATGTCCATTTTACCCTATTTTTGGTTTAATGTATGTGTTTAACTATTAACGTATACTTACATGTACGTACAGAAGATTATGCTCTAGTTTGGGTATTCATGAAGGAATTTTAAGTTGATTGATTGAAGATTTTAGGTTGTTAATTGAACATTTCATATTGTTAGATTGAGCATTTGAGATTGTTGATTGAGATTTGTGACCTAATTGGATTGAGATATGTGACTTATTTTCATTTTTCATAGTTAATTGCATAACAAATTAGGTAATTAAACATTCATTTTCATTTCGGAAACATCATTATATTGGTGCTCTGCTTGCTTGGAAATTGATTAAATGGGGATTGTTTACGGTCTATTCAGACTCATTTTGGTTTAAACATCAATATGGCATGTAGTGCGCATCTTTCTCAAGTAAACCAAAACTAACTAATTGCACATCACATTAGGTAATAAAAAATTCAATATAGTTGCTTACGAGTTAGGTTACTGTTCAAACTTGCCACTAGAATTCTCCATGTACTTGAGCTTGAGCCTGTTTGGTCATTTAGTTTTAAGATTGGGAGGTTGAAATGTTTTTCAGTTGTTTATCAATGAAATGTTTTTTAGTTGCTTTGTATCGAATCATGCTGAAATTTTGCTACGTGGTTCTAGAATAACGTTTATGAGTTACACAACTAATGTGACCGCCTTGAACTTGCAAGTATTTCTAAGTTACTTTTTTGGCATTTCGGGTCTATTTACTTCATGACTAGGGGCCATTTCTAGATTTCTAGTGGTTACTTTCTTGGATGTACTCTTTCATTATCGTCTGATTGAGTACATTTACGAAAATATAGAGCATGCATAGCAGAATCTCAGAAGTAGATTATGTCTCCACAATTCTATGAATGTCGCTTCAATTCAGAGTTTCAAATGCTCTAAGTTATGCTGTTGCTCTTGATGTTTATTGTATTAACCCTGATTCACCCTAATTAACCTTAAGTAACCCTGACTAAACCTAAATAACCCTGATTAACCCTAAGTAAACATAATTAACCCCAATTAACCCTAATAAGCCCTGATTAATCCATCATTAACCCCGATTAACCCCTAACACATCCCTAGGTAATCCTAGTTAACTATAATTAACCCTAATTAACTCTGATTCACCCTAATTAAACTTAGTTAACCACCATCAACCCTAATTAACCTTAGTTAAATGTAATTAACTCCGATTCACCCTAATTAAACCTAATTAACTATTATTAAACCTAAACAACCCTGATTAATCCTAAGTAAACATAATCAACCCCGATTAACCCTAATTAACCGTACTCTAACTAAACTCTAATTAAACCCTAGTAATATATTCCTAATTATCCTAAATACTATCTAATTCTTACTATATACGTAAACCCTAGACTCAATCACAGGTGAAACAACATCAACTCTGTGAATAAACTCAACCAATTCTAAAGTGCCTTAATCTTAATTAACCCTAATTAATTAACCTTAATTAGCTCTTACTTAATCCCTAATTAACAATAAAGAAGTCGAATTAATTACCTAATTAACTCTGGTTAACCCTTTTTAGGTCGAATTAGCCCTCATTAGCATTAACCCTATTTAGCTCGAATTAGCCCTAATCGGCCCTAATTAAAACTAATTAACCCTAATTAACCTTAATTAACCCTAATTTACTGTTAATTTAATCTCTAATTAGCCCTAACCATCATTGATTAACCTAATTACCCTGATAAATCATAAACAAGCCCTAATTAGACCCAATTATGATAATTAACTATAATATGTTCTAATTAGGCTCAACTAGCCCTAAGTAGCCCGAATTAATCCCTAAATAACACTAATTGATCTAATTAAATGTAATTAACTGTAATCAACCTTCAATAACTCGAATTGCCCTAATTACCCATAATTAACACATTAACTCGGCATTTTCACCTTAATTAGCTATTATCTATTTATGTTCGATACAAAATCATTTGGTTATAGTGAACTTGAACAGAGAAATTAAATCATCATTCCTTAATCCTTTAATATCTAACAATGCACCAAATCAAGATTCTCAAGTAAGCCCGGTACTTTTTGTTGGTAAGTTATGGACTCAAAAATTTCCCTTAGTGCGTCATGTTAAACCATCGCGTCTAAGATCTTATCTTCCTAGATTTCAGATAGTACTTTTTCCTTGCAACTCTCCATGTCTGTAGAAGAGAAGACTTTCTAAGACAAAAAGTCTTTCTCAACCTATCGCAGACATTTCTTGCCCTCAATTGTTCTTGAGGTAATTAGATAGTAAATGTACACAGTTTTCTTCTAACTAATCTTGTATGCCCCCCGACATATGACTTGTAAATAAAAACAACTCTCGACGCCCTAACCAGGGTCGCTTAGGGCTAACTCGAGCTAAATAGGGTTAATGCTAATGAGGGCTAATTCGAGCTAAATGAGGTTTGAAAGGCAAGCTACGTGGGGCATAAATTTGGTAGGGGTGTCGAGATTTGTGTTGCTTGGTATTGATTGCAATCCATTAGTTAAAAGGCAAATCATATTTCGGGTATATGGGATCGATATGACTAAAACTGTGTATATTTACCATTTAATTACCTCAGGAACAATGGAGGGTAGGAAATGTCTGCGATAGGTTGAGAAAGATCTTTTCTTTTAGAAAATCTTTTCTTCTGCAGATATGGAGAGTTGTGAGCCAAAAGTGTGATTTGAAGTTCCGAAAGATAAGATCTTAGACGAGATGGTTCGATATAACAAGCTAAGAGAAAATTTTTAGTCCATTACTTACCAACCAAAAGCACCGGGTTTACTTGAGAATCCCGATTTGGTGGATCATTAGTTATTAAAGGATTTGCTCAAGTTCACTATAACCAAATGATTTTGTACCGAACCTAAATAGATAATAACTAATTAAGGTGAACATGCCGAGTTAATGCGTTCATTAGGGGCAATTAGGGTAATTTGAGCTATTCAGGGTTGATTACAGTTAATTAAATTTAATTAGACTCAATTAGAATTATTCAAGGATTAATTCGAACTACTTAGGGCTAGTTGAGCCTAATTAGAACATATTACAGTTAATTATCCTAATTAGGGTTTGTCTACTATTTATCAGCATAATTAGGGTTTAATCAGGTTAATCAGTCGTAAGTAGGGCTAATTAGAGATTAAATTAACAATAAATTAGGGTTAATCAGTTTTAATTAGGGCTAATGGATTTAGATGGGTTTAATTAGGAATAATTACAGTAAACTAGAGTTTAATTAGGGTTAATCAGTTTGTATGCGGCCTCCTCGGTATGACTGCACGTGTCGTGATAGTAGCGTTGCCACCCCCTTTTGCATCTCCACAGATGCAGGCATCAAATGTGGAGTAGTCGTCGTTACATGAAGACGAGGTCCTCGCATTGCTGCGGAGGTTTATAGGAGGATCAAGGTGCAGAATCAGGTACAACCACTATATACGTTTAATTAGTGAACACTACATACGATTGCTTTCGAGATTAATGCATCCGTGCCTTTACATGAAGGGCACTGCTGCTAAACATGACGAGTCCGATTCTGATCATAGTGCCCCCATGGACGAGGACGATTAGCAGGACCCATCAGATCCGGGACTCGCCGAACCCTGATCAGCCTTTCCCCTCCTAGCTAGCTCTTTGTATTGCGCTCCCGTACCCCCTGACTTGTACTCTCTTCCCCTACTCTATTAATGCACCCCGCTCATGTGCCCTCTTGAATTTTGTATACATTTTATTGTTCGATTATGATTACAGGTTTATGTATTAAAAAATAATTTTTTTCTTAAATTAGTTTGACTTTTAGCGACGGACTATATTCCGTCGCTAAAAGTCTAACTACTATTTAATGAAGACTTTTAGTGACGGGAATTCCGTAACTAAAGTTTTAAACAACAAACGTTTAGCGACGGAATTTCGTCGCTAAATATTTTAGCTCATAAATTATTTCTAAAAAAAGAAAATAAATTAAAATACAAAAAATAAAATTAGCGACGAAAAATTTGTCGCATATTGTATTTGTACGTCCGTCGTTGAAGGTAACTTTAGATGACGGATTGGAAATTTCTGTCGCAAAACTTTTAGAGACGAGGTTGTTGGTGAAGGAGTTTTAATGACGTGGTATCCGTCGCTAAAAACTATTTCCCAACGGATGTCGGACTTTTAGCGACGGAAGTGTCCGTCACTAAAAGTCCTTTTTCTTGTTGTGCTCTTTCTCTATTGATATCATCCTTTCTTTCGAATCTGCCGACTTTTCCCTGGGACGCTTTCCCAGTTTCTTGCTTTCGTTGTAGGATGCCTGGTTAGAATATCCGGATCCTTCAGAAGGCATCTGGCTGAACTCTATCGATAAGCTATCCTCGCTTTGACATGCCATAATCTTATCACAACTCAAATATCGTAAATATCTTCTATTAATGCAGGACCGCTTAATTTAGAATTGAACACTTAGTCGATTACCGAAATTCGCAAGGAAGCATATCAACAAATAATTTTCACTTAGTCAAGATCATTTCCTTTCCTACCCTACCCCAACTCATTCGCTTAAATACGAGTCTACAGAATTGTAATACATATGCGGCTATGGTGCTAAAGCTGTGTTTTTATCCGATTGAAGGCCCTCTCTGATACTAATTCTGTCACAACCCGAACCTATGGGTGAGCCCATAAGTTAGGCCCATGACCAGCTGCAAACCCATTAAGCCTTCACCAGGGCTCTACCAGGCAAACAAGAGCATGTACTCAAAATTTTATCCAACTTATTAGATTCTTAAATAATTAAATTTACGATTAAGAGTCTCACTTAGAAATTCCTCAATATTCAAATTAGAAACCCTCATCACATGTCCATGACATTTACAACAAAATTTGAGAAGACCTAAGTTCCTTAGTATAATTCATCCATAATAACTACTATAAAACTAAAAATTCTCAAATCAATAGAACTTCATTTCGCAAATCTTGGTCGATCGAGGTAAGTGTAGATGATATTGGCTTTATTTTTTCCAATTTCATTCTGTGATATATCTTGATATACACATCTTCTGCTGTGGCTGAAATTTTTTGCATTTTTCTATGTTTCAAGTAACTAAGTAAGTTGCCCTCGACATTGTTGATGCCTTCATTTTTAGCATGTCAATCAATCTTCTAGGAGTAGCAACAACTATCTCACGGCCTTCAATTCTTTAAACTGATCAAGCTTGGACATCCCACCAGAAACTCCAAAGACATGTACAGTATGGCACTTTGCAAATTTCTTCCCCTTTAGATATATTTGACTTACGAGTTGTCAGGATAGGCGCACACAGAAGTGTAGGTAGCAGGGGGCACGTGCCCACCTACTGCCATCCAACTCTTCCACATACAACTTTGTGACACAGTCTTCTACAGGGTAGAAGACCAAGGCTGGTAGCTTTTCACCCCCCACTACTTAGTCCATCACCAATATCCATCTAAGGCAAATTTGATATCTTTCTATCGGGTCATTTCTCATGTCATCTTTTCTCTCTCTCTAGTTATTTCTTATCTTAAAATTCCTTTGGTTTTTAGCTTTTTCATTAATAGAAGTCGTATGGCCACTTGACATAACCATCAAAGCATAAACCATCTTCAGACCATTGCTGAAGCCAGTGACACTTTTATTCATCATTTTCTCGGATAGTGTATTGTCGTCTCAATGATATATCATTCTCGCATGCAGTGGTCTTTTGTTTGTTTAATTTTTATAGTGACTGTGTTGTCAATGTTTATGACTAAAAGTTAATCATGGTAAATAACATTGAAAAGAAGGTGTTTGTACCATTTGTGGTTTATATACATGTTATTCAGATGTACATTATGTGCTAGATATAATGTTGTATTGAAAAAACTTGGGTTGAATGATGGAAAGTAACCTAATCTTCATAGAATCAAATCAATCCATATTGTAAAAATTAGTTATAATTTGTAATTTCATTAGCTTCTACTTCTGAGTACTCTTAGAGTATGCATATTATTGTCTCTCAAAAAGGCACTTATGGTAAGTTTGAAAAAGTGAAAGTAGCTTGACATAAAAAAATGATTGGTTGTTTGCGGATTGAGTGCATGCTTAGAGCGGGTTTATAAATGACTACCGATAAAATTACAAGAATATTTCACGTGTACCCATTTGACGTTACTAAGATCATACCAATTCGGTGGTCTAATAAGCAATTACATTTTGATTATTCGAGTTGAACTTTTCAGTCTAGTAAGTGCCCACCTTTTGCATTTTTTTTGGCTTCGCTACTGGGTGCACATATAACGCCAAAAGGATCCTTTTCCTTCTCAAGTTCAGGCTATTTTTCCGAATCAGTTTTAACTATACCAATGATATCCCTTCCAAAAGAACAATTGCAAAGCTTGCCATAGGTTTTTCATAGGCTTGTTTCTCAATAGCTTTCATGAGCTCCACAGAAAATCCCGAGTCTTCAAATGTATTAATTGGTCTTGGAACATCAAACCCTAAAACATGAATGGCCATGCTCTTGTTGTACTCAGCAATATCCTGCTCACTCATACCCGGGGGATTACAGAAAATTGTTCACCCTTAGACACGTTTAAACAAAAAATTTAGATAGGAAAGAGGACTAAACAACGATAATTACATACCTTAGTACATGATTTATCCAAATCGATAAAAACATATGAACATCCCTCTCTCTCTCTCTCTTTTTCTTACTTTCCTCGTTACATGCCTCATCAAAAAGACAACGCTTCCATATTCCATCGCCTAGCTATAAAACCAACTGAAGATAAAACACTTCAGGCTTATTTCCTATTCCATTATCCAACTACCCTATTGCATTATTACGTTGTTGGATATTATTATGAGTTATCATATCGGTTGTAGGTTATTTCTATACAAGTGATCATGTCGGTTGATAGAAGCTAGATATCAAGGAGAATTGACAGGGGTTTACTAAGTGAGGATTTTAGACAGGGAGTGATTGAATTTCTCAATTTTGCCTACAATCACCTTGATTTTGTGGACGGCGGGAGGATTAGATGTCTGTGTGCAGGCTGCAATCTATTGGAGTGGAAAGAGGTTATTTATGTTAGATTGGATCTTACCAAAAAGGCTTTATGAATGGCTATACCTTATGGTTTCAACATGGAGAAGAAACACCGGTGCAGCTGACCTATACCACTATGCAAAATGAGGGAGTGGATGAAGGCAATATGTGTTGGGACATGCTAATTGATGTTGGTCGTGCTGAGTTTGATTATGATTATCATCTTTTGGCTGAGCCTAATGATACAGCTCAAAAATTTTATGATATGCTCAAAGAAGTAGATGAGCCAATATGGCTTGGCACAAAGAAGCATAGTAGGTTCTAGGTTACTATACTTGAAGTCTGAGAGTGGAATGAGTGAAAAAGCATTTAACCTTATGCTGACTTTTATGAAGGAATTGTTGCCATAGAACAAAAGCCTATCAGGGCCATACTATGATGCAAAGAAAATGGTTATGACACTTGGTTGGGTTATGAGAAGATACAAGCATGCAACAATATTGTGAAATATTTTGGAACGAGTATAAGGATTTAACAAATTATTCGGTTTGTAATCACCCAAGGTACAAACCGAACAAGGGGAAAAATAAGAACATACCTTGGAAGATATTACGATACTTTTCGATTACACCAAGACTTCAAAGGATATATTACTCTTAGAAGACAGCTGAGCTATGAGGTATATCGACACTCGTCCCAAACAAAATGGTGTCATGAGTCATCCTTCTGATGCAGAGGCATGGAAGCATTTTGATTGCATGCACCCTACTTTTGCTGAAGATCTTCGGAATGTGAGACTTGGGTTGGCAACTGATGGATTGAATCCATTTGGGCACTCAAGCACGCCTCACTCTACTTGGCCACTATTTCTTGTTCCATATAACCTTCCCCCTTACTTGTGCATGAAGTAGCCTTACATGTTTATGTCAGTTCTCACTCCAGGGCCAAAAAGTCCAGGAAGGGACATAGATGTGTATTTGAGGCCGTTGATTGATGAGCTTAAGATGTTATAGGATCAGGGTGTTCCAACCTTTGATGCATCTCTCAAGAAAAACTTCCAAATGAGAGTTGTCGTGATGTGGACCATTAATGACTTTCCAGCTTTAGGGATCATGGCAGGTTGGAGCACGCATGGTAAGTTGGCTTGTCCTTATTGCATGGACTTAAATGAGGGGTTCACCTTAAAGTACGGTGGCAAGCCTTGTTTTTTCGGATGCCATCAAAAAATGTTACCCAAGGATCATCCTTTTTGAAAGCGAAAGGACAAGTTTGACAAAACAGTTGGGCGTCGTGTTATGATGGTAGACTATTTACCTGGGGACGAGGTGTTGGAATATGTCAATGCACTTCAGAATGTACCACCCTTTGGGAAAGGTCTTGCATATAAGAAAATTTTGGGATTTAGGAGAACACACAATTAGAGTAAAAGAAAAGTATCTTTTGGGAGTTATTCTATTGGCCAACACTTCTTTTTCAATACAATTTGGATGTAATGCACATCAAGAAGAACGTCTTTGACAATATATTTAACACAGTTATGAATGTCAAGGAAAAATTAAAGGATAACATAAAGGCAAGGAAAAATATACTGAGAATGGGCATATGGACTGAATTGCAGCATGTAGTTATCAATGGGAGGATTGTATTGCCAAAAGCATCTTACATATTAGATAAAATCCAGATAGAACAAGTATGTCAATGGGTCAAAAAATTGAAGCTCCCAGATAGTTATGCAACAAATATATCTCATTACTGCAATGTGTTTGATTGTAAGTTTTGCGGGATGAAAAAACATGTTTTCCATGTCTTTATGGAAAGACTTCTTTCTCTTGCAATCCGTGAGTTTTTGCCCAACCCAGTATGTGAAGCTTTGACCAAACTCTCCCATTTCTTTCGTGATTTGTGTTCAAAAGTCATCAGTGTAAGAGATATGAAGATTCTTGAAAAAAAAGTTTTATAGAAATAATCCACAAGCTTGAGAAGATCTTTCTACCGTTATTCTTTGATTCAGTAAAACACTTACCTGTTCACTTGGCATATGAAGCTAAAGTGGTGCGGACCGGTGCAGTATCTATGTACCCATTTGAGAGGTACTTTTTGTGTTATTTGCTTTCATATTGTGTATTATCCTTGCAATTGAGTTTAATTCAGTAAAAATATATAAAATTAGGTGTATGCTTGGATTGAAAAAAAAGGTTCGTAATAAGGCTTGCATAGAAGGTTCAATTGCAGAGGCCTACATTGTTGAGGAACTTGTCAATTTTTCCTTGCTTTATTTTGAATCGAACATTGAGACAAGATTGAATCGATTGAGCTGAAATGAGGATGGGGAACAACTCACAAATTTAGAAGGCCGATTATAATATTCACCCAGTCAGGTCGTCATTTTGGCTCTAATTGTACTCGTTGGTTGAGTAATGAAGAGCATGATGCCTTATCATTATATGCCCTTTTCAATTGCCCAGAAGCTCAAGAATTTATTAAGTAAGTACTTTTACCTTCATATGTATTAAGCTTATGTATATAAGAGAGTTATGACTTATGCAATTTGTAGTGAGTTCGATAAGGAAGCAGAATTTGTCAATCCGGCAATATCTGATAAAGAACTTGAAGAAAAATGTAACAAGGAGTTTATTAGATGGTTCCAATTACGGGTAAAATTGAAGCTAAATATTAGATGAGTAATAACTTTGTATATCGCACTTAATATACGAACATCTCTTGTCTAAACTTGGTGTTGTAGGTTCAGCAGAATAACGAACCTGTTGATGCTCATTTGAAAGACCTTGCTTGGGGCCCTTATAAACTCGTGCTATGTTACAAAGATTTTTATAGTAAATAGCTTCAGGTTTAACATAAAGGAACATGACCAAGGTAAAGAAACGCAAAACAATGGTGTTCTGGTGAAGGGGGACTGTTATAATGATACTGCTTGTGATTTCTATGGACAACTTGACGAGATCATTGAGTTAGAGTATTTTAGTGGGGAAAATCGAATGGTTATGTTTAAAAGTACATGGTTTGACATTATGTCAAGAACCAATTTTCGTGTTAATAGACATGGGATTGTCGATGTAAACATGAAATCGAGGCTGGCATCAAACGGCCCATTCATCTTTGCTTTTCAAGTTTCACAAGTGTTTTATGCATATGCTGTTTCAAAAAGGACTATGAAATGGTCATCAATTATTAGGACTAAGAAAGCTGAAGTTTCAGATGTACCAAATACATACCAGGAGGATGAAGCTTTTGTTCCGTTACATGTTGGAGTAGATGAGAGCGTTGAAGACGTGCCTCTTCAAGCAGTAGATCAAGTTGGAGAGGAAGTAGGAGATGACAAGATCAATGCAATGTGTGGTCATGATCATGAGACAATTAGTGATGATGGTGAAGAAGATGAAGACGAAGAAGACGAAGAAGAACATGAAAATGAAGAAGAAGATGAAGAGTTCGATTAAACATATTGTAGTGACGATGATTGTCATGTATTTTGTGGACATAATAGCTAGCTGTCATGTAATTCAAATTATGGTGTTTAATTTTGTTTGTTAAATGCACGTTTATTAACTTGATATTTCACATGTATATATGCTTATATTAATTCACTGCATTCAAACTTTTATTTGATCAATTGTTTGTGGTTTAGTCATTATGCAGCTCTCCACCAGCTCTCGGGGTCTAGCACGATCTCGAGCTACATCGACACTTATTGTTGGAGCTGACCCGAGCATCAAGCAGCCCCTCGACCTAGCTAGCCTTGGTGTGATGCAGTCCAGGGAATCATTAATTGCATCTGCAAATTCAAGTGGTATAACTATAACTTAATTACATTTCTTCCTTTGCCCTTTGTTTGTTTGTCAATATTGCATTACTTTTCTGTTACATTTACAGCTCCTCGCCGTGGCCGAGGACTGACACGTGGTGTGTTAGGTCAAGCAAATCAACTGAAGGAAACAGTAGAGATTGTTGATGGAAAGTACATGTCTGCTCAGTAGTATTTGATATTGTTTCCTTATGCTATATTAGTTGAATAGTAGTTGGTATTATTTGTTCATGATTGATTATCGAATTCTATTGTTTTCTAGATTTCTTACTGATTTTTATGTAAGTAATCATATAACATTGAAAATGACAAAGCTAGAACATCAATAAGTGGTATTGTGAAATCATGCATTAAAGGACCTTGGTCTGTGTGGTCTGGTTGGAAGGACGAAGCAGTTTTAAAGGAGCAGATTTAGAATAGGTTCCTTGTAAGTTGAGTTGGGACTAACTACTTAATTATGTTCATGATAAGTCTCATTTTATAGCATGCATTGTGGTAGGATTCTTTTACGTTTGTGGACTTGGCAGAGGGTAAGAGAGCCTTCTTCAAACACATAAAACAAAATTATCACAAGTGGTTCTATGCAGCAGGGGCACATGCGCGAAAAAGTTGTGGGCAAAGAGCTGATTTGGAGATGTGGAAAGCTCACCCCCCCCCCCCCCCCGGTGGCTAACCCCTGCTATTTGGGCCTCAATGGTGGATAAAAAGAAACATGAGGAGTGTGAATGCAAATCTAAGCAAGGCAAGAGTGCACGCAACATCAGTGCCTCTCATACTGGTGGTTCCGTGCCACACCCTGTTCTCGAGCATAGGAGGCGTTTGCAAAATATAACGATGACTAATTAAAGGACAAGCCAAGCTTGTAATTTACGAGGACACCCACCATCTGAAGAATAAGCAAGGCAAGCCATACGTGACTGAGAAAGCAGAGAAAATCAGGGTAAGATTTTAACCATTTCACTTTATATATTAGTTAATGCCTGAATCCAAAGGTGTACTAGTAAATAGGCAAATGCCTAAAGTGAAAATTAGAAAAATATTATATTGTATAGATATAAATAGATTATGAAATGTTCAGATCATTTTTCCATGTCTTGCATTGTATGCAGGATGCCTTTAAGTCTAAGGTGGAAAGTGCTCAGACAAAAAACTCTGAGAATGATGTTGAGGAACTGTGGCTCACCGTATCAGAGGTCCTCGACAAGAAGGGATGTGCAGTTGGCCTCGAAACTCGTGGACCACCACCACGGTCGAGGTTAAGCAGTACAAGACGTTCATCTAGACGTATCACTGCCACACAAAATATGACTGAGAATATCCCTGATCACTACAAGCCACAATTGCATAGTTGGTTTGAAGAGTTTATGCGAAAGCATAAGGAAGCAGAGACACGTCATGCAGAGGGACATCATACAGAGGTACATATTCGCGTGCGCGCGTGGAGGGGATTTTGGGTGGGTTCTATCATGGTGGTAATGGAAATAATGAGCTTGCTTAAAGAATGCCTTAAGTGTAGTCTAATTCTTTTATGTGTTGGCATATAGGATCCATGATTCTTCACCATATCATTTACGATATAAATTTTTAGTAACTGTCAATTAAGTTTTTTTTTATATGATTGTGCAACCGTCCAAAAATATTGAGGATGATGATGTCAATGACGGTTTGGATGCTAACGAGGAGTATGACCTTGATGAGAACGGAAATTAACTGACCAACTAATCCCTCTCTTTGATATTTTCAAATATCAACTTACTTTCATGTTCAAGGATGATCGTTACATTATAATAGTTTAGGAATTATGTTTGATTTGGTATTTTGTGTGTTTATAGATTTGTGGAGTTTGACGTGTTAATGGATTTTGTGGAGCTTGATGTGGTATTGGATTTTGTGGAGCTTGATGAGTTGATGGATATGTTGTATACATGTTTGAGAAAAATGGGATTTGAAAAAAACATGCAGACCTATTCTTCTTTTGTTTTATAATTTTAGTAACGATTGATTTGTCACTAAATGCATAAAATATTGATAAAATTTGCAAACCTAAAGTAGTGGCGAAATTAGTTGTAAAAAGGAATCACTGACGGAATATTTTCATGTGACGGAATTTTCTGTCGCTAATTATTTTATACAAAAAATTTTAAAAAAATATATTTTTTGAAATATAAAATACCTTTAGTGGCGAAAATTTCCGTTACTAATGGTCTCCAATCCGTTGCCTGTGGCGTGACGGAATCCCTAATTTCTATTAGTAACTTTTTAGTGACGAGACTTTATGCAACGGAATCGTGTGACGGAATGTTCCGTCACTAAAACTTTTTGTGACAAAAATTTCTTTTTTAGTGACGGAAATTTCTGTCGTTAAAAACTTTTTATTTTGTAGTGGATGAAATAGGATTCGTATGTAATTTCTTACCTCGATCCAAATTAAGCGATGCTAAACTACGACCTTGATCAAGTCCTCTAAATCAACCTAAATTGATAATTTATTTGTTAGAATGCAATCTATGCTACTATTCTATAAACTTAGTATTAACTACATAAACAATACTCACTTATAACCCTGAAATCATGCAACTCAAAGTGTGTCCTGCACACGGCCAACCTAACCGAAAATGCTGTATACTTCTCGAGGCTCAACAATAATCCGGAATCAATAATAAATTCTAATAAAATATTTTTATAGCTTAAAACAACATATGAAAAAAACATTTCCTAAACATTTTAATATTTTTGAATTAAAAATAATTTTCTTAAATGTAATAAAGTCCCTAAATAGCCATAATTGTTCCTAGCAAAAACTAAAATCCCAATAATTTTTGTAACATCTATATATATATAATTAAAATCAGAATTTAAAAGGCATTAAAACTATTTGTAAATTATTCGTTTTTCTAAACTCATGCTTACGGTAACGATACCAAATTAACTTTAAAAATCATCAAACTTAAACTAGAGCTTATTTATACTATAAAAATATTACTCTAATTTTCTTAGAACTTTTTCATGAGTTTTAAAGACTCTAAAAGAATTTTACAAATATGAAATTATAGAAAAAATTTAAAACACATACAATTTTAGAAAATTATAAGATTTTGTCAGAAATTCTAATATAACTTAAGGTATTATACTTTAAAATTTCACGTGCCAACAATCATTATGCGCTACCCAGTTCACGCGCCGTTCTTAAAGCGAATCGTGGTACTCCTGTGCAAGCACAGGGTACAACCAGCTGCTATGACCCAATAAACCCAGTTCACTTTTTTCTTCCTCACACCCTTCTATCCTATGTTTCTTCTTAGAACAAACAAACCCACCTGTACCCGTGCATACTACACACACATACACTTTTTGGGCTAATTACACATATGTTCCTGAGATTATGGTATAATTACAGTCAATGACACTAAGTTTCAAAAGTTATCAGCCGTGTCCTTTCATCCAACGTCCATTAAAAAATCGTACATTTTGATGATGTCATCCGTTACGTATTTTTAAAATATAAATACTACCCTTAGTACAGATTTATACCTATTTTCCTTTTTGTCTTAAAAAACCCTAATTTTTTCAAACTCTCTTTTTCTCTCTCCATCTCCCCTTACATTCTCTCTTCTGCATTGGGATCGCGACGATGCGATTGGGGTCGCGACAGCGTGTTGCGGTGGCTTGTCGAGGCAAAGGCTCGTGGGGGCGTCGCGACAGGATCAAGTCTGGGTTGTCGCAGTGACGCCGGCGTGGGTTGTGGATTTGAGGGAGGATTGAGTCTAGGTTGTTGCAGCGGCGAGGGTGAATGGGGGCTGCCGTGAGTGGTTGAGGCAGTGAAAGGGTAACGGCGCTGCCGTGAGTTGTTAAGGGGGCCGGCGATGGGGTGGGGAGATTGGTCAACTGATATGTGATGTGCTGCAAGGATGCGGAGTCTGTTAATCACCCACTTCTTTATTTGAAGCTGCCTATAGTCTGCGGTGCCTTCTACTTTCCATGTTTCAACTCCATTGCATCATCTTGAAGTCAATTAAGTGGTTATTGCTAGCATGGACAGGGATGAAGGTGCCTCATGAGTAGCGGTGGAGATGGAAGTTGGCAGTATTGAGATTTCTATCGATCATTTGGAAAGAAAGTGTAAAGGCGCAGGTTCTCTTCATCGGTTTCATGCTCTCTTCATCAGTCTTCTTTTTCTCTGGCTCATTGACGTCGCCAGTGATGGGGGCGACGTCGCCAGTGATGGAGGCGACGCCGACAGGAGATTGGTCGCCGACAGTCTGGTTTAAATTAAAACCCTAATTTGAAAAATGAAACTCTAATTTGAACAAATGAAACCCTAATTTGAAGATTAGGGATGAAACCCTAATTTGAAAATTAGGGATGAAACCCTTATTTGAAAATCCCTAATTTTCAAATTAGGGTTTTGAAGCCTATAGTTAGAAAATTTGAAACCCTAATTTGAAAAATTAGGGTGAGATTCATTTAAACTTAATTGGAGAAGCGATAACTGAATGGCATTTGAAAAATTATGTTCCTAAATCATGGGCAATTTGGTCTTTTCATTTCTAACTTTTATGTATTTGTATTTTCCGTTTGGTCAACGGACATAAGTGTAATTTGTCCAAACTATTGTCCTTACCTGTAATTATACCCTAACTTTAGGGACATATGTGCAATTTGTCCTTTTTTCATTATATTATACACACCTCACGTACACATTACACACACCTACCCAGCTATTATATACACACATGCACTGGACACAAACACACACATTCATTCTGTTTTCACCCACACACACACTGAACATTCTTACCCACACTCATGGACCATTTCAGGGCTACCATTGCAGCCTCTCCCCTTCCTTACACACACACACACACACATACACACACTTATTCTCGCACACAACACACACATCTATACCTGTTTTAGGGCAGCCATGAAGCCCCCTTCTTACTCCTTCATTACACCTATAAACACACATACAATCACTCCCTCACCAACACCCAAAACTCACACCAACCCTAACTCACGGCAGCCATATTTGCCTATTTTACACCCTCAATTTCATACCCAAAACACACAATGCATATCTGTTGCACCACGACTGAAACAACCCTTCATTTGCCTATTTTACACCTTTTTACTATTGTTAAGGATAGAAAATCTTCCCTCTCAACTTGCCATAGGCCTTGATAAGACCGATCTCTATCATATAAAATTTCCACATCCGATTCGTAAACAGACAGGCTTGACCCCCCCCCCCCCCCCCACACACAGATATATATGTATATATATGTATATATATATATATATATATATATATATATATATATATATATATATATATATATATATATGGGAGTTGATCCATTGCTCGCGCTAGCAACTTGGGTTAAGTTGCTAGCGCGATCTGGCCGTCCACGCGCAATCTGTGGACGGTCCAGATCTTTTTTTGCCTTTTTTTTAAGTCCATTGGCTACATAATGCAGCGGACGATTTTTTTCACAAATATACACTTGACAAAAAAATACAGTGCCTGTCCGCTACATAATGTAGCAGACGGCAATTTATGTACCAAAGTTAATTCTTTCATCTCAAAAGCAGTGTCCCTTTCTTCATCTCAAAAAGCATTCTTTAGAAAGCATATGGGAACAAGCTCTATTACCAAAGTCTTCTTTCATCTCAAAAGCAGTGTCCATTTCTTCATCTCAAAAAGCATTATGGGAACAAGCTCTGTTACCAAAGTCTTCTTTGTATTATTATTATTCGCATTTTATTGATGAAGTTCTTGGATACATTACTTAGCAAAAAGAAGGAAAAGAAGACAAAAAAATTCAGCAGCAGCTGAAAGTCTTATGAAGCGATGGAAATTGGCGACACTAGTTGATCGTCAAAACAGGATACGGATGAACACACTATCAGATGGTACTTTCTGGCCTAGTGAAGCTCGTCGAATGAAAGCCATATTCCCATAAGTTGTCTTGGAAACGGGTTTAAAACTTATCCTGCACTTCAGTGGTACTTATCGCTTTCCATTACCGATGCATAGGCTTATAAGAACAATCGGAGAGTGGATGAAATAGGGTAATCAAGCTCTGGTAAGAAGCAAGACAAGAGCTTTCTGTGGAAACCAAATTGAAGGTTCCTAATAAGATTAAGATATTTGGCTAGAGGGCTTGACCCAAATAAAATTGGGAAATTTATTCCTTTTCCCTTACACAAAATGAAGAGATAGAAATGCATCGGGCACGTCTTAGACCCTTAGTACCTTCAGCTATTTTTTGAATCGTGATTGAGAGCTCGTTGCGGCCGTAGAAGAAGGCGACGACGCATCACCGTAAGACGCGGTCGCTCAAGACGCAGCCCTCTGCCGCGTGCCCGCCATCTACCCTCCCTTTCCCCAGCTACCTCCCGCCATGACGGCCTCCTTTTCAGATATGCCGTCTTCATATATGACAGAGAGAATGGGTACAAGGGAGAGGGAGAAGATGGGAGGATGAGAGATGAGAGATGAGGAAGAGAGTGAAAATAAAAGGGGTTGTCCTTCTTTTTTCATATCTGACATACAGGTTCTCTTTTCCAGAAAGTAAATGGAATTCTCTTTTTCTTGTCCTCTACATTACGTAGCGGACATATATAATTGGGAATTGAAGGGTATATTTGTCAAAAAAATCATCCGCTACATTATGTAGCGGATGGACTATAAAAAGACAAAAAAAGATCTGGACCATCCACAGATCGCACATAAACGGCCAGATCGCGCTAACAAGTTACTAGTGCGAGCAATGGATTAGCTCCCTATATATTAGGGGTGAGCATCAAACCGTTCAAACCGATCCGAACTGCTTAAACGGATCAAACCGAACCAATCCAATTCGAACCGCCCAAATATCTTAACGGTTTGGTTTCACAATTTCCAAACCGACCTTGGTTCGATTTGGTTCACGGTTCACATTTTTTAAACCGATTCCAAACCGACCTATGATATATTAATGTATTTTTAATAATATTTCATTGATAATTACACATATAAGGTACTAAGCAACTCCAAAATAAACAATACTTGAAAGTTAAAAGAAACGAAAATATTAAGAACACTTAGAATACAAAAAAATTGTGACAAATATCTAGTTTATATTTACTCATTATTTCTCATTCAACAATAAGAACTTATATATCAAATAAAACAAGAATATATGCAATTTAGAAAAAAAATATAACTTCAATTAGTAGTGTGCAAAGGAATAACGACTTTAAATAGATTTTAAATAGGTAAACCGATCCAAACCGACTCAACCAAACCATTCAAACAGACCAAACTGAACCATCCAAACAGATGGTGTTTGATTTGGTTCGGTTCACAATTTTTCAAACCGAAGGATAACGGTTTGGTTTGCGGTTTGACCCCCAAACTGAACCAAACCGAACCGTGCTCACCCTTACTATATATAAATATATATATATATATATATATACATACATACATATATAAAACTCCCAGAACACACAAAACCCACACACAAAATGGGCACACCCCTATAATACACTCTTTGCCGGATTTCAACAACGTCAGCCCCCCTCTCTCTCTCTCTCACGAGCACCACCCAGCCTTATTTTTCTCTTTTCCTCTTTCTCTTTTTTCCTCTCTCTCTCTCTCTCTCTCTCTATTTATCTATTGTAAGCTATAGCCAAAAATCCCATTAAGTGAAATGTTCATTTCTCTCTTTTTATTTCTGACTGTAACTGAATATGGGAATAAATCCAATTGCTCCAATTTCTCCTCCCTTTTTTCTTCACTAATTTATTTTTTCCATAGTTAATGAATTGACCATAAAAATCATTTTTTGTACCTTTTAATTATTCAATAACCTCAAACTTTAATTTAAATTTTCAAATAACCACAATTCGTTAAAGGTTTCCAAAATATCATTTACGCTAATCGCCACTAAAGCATAGTTATCAATACCGTACCGGTAATGACCGTACCGGCCGGTACGTACTGCTTTTACCTTTTACTGGTACAATATCCCTTACATTTTGTAGCGGTTAAAATACCGCTCTGTATCGGTTGTACCGGCCGGTACAAGTTATACCAGCCGAGAACTACATACCGGCCGAGATAGTGAATTTTGTACCGGTCCCTTAAAAATGTAAAAGTGACACATTTTATTAAATTTTTTTGTAAATTGACCATATAAAGAGTAAATAGAAAAACACTCTAAGTTCTATTATACCAACCAAAGCCTCTATAGCCCCTTTCTCATAATATTTATTATAATTTGTAAAATCTTTCATGATAATTCAATCTTCACATAACTTTGATGTACTTCAGATTTGAAAGTTTTGATCATATTCTTTCATCTGCATAATGTATTGCTTTACACATGCGGGCGCGCACACCCAGAAAAATAGCTTATTCTTGAACCCAAAGATATCACTATTGAACAAACAGTTTATTCATGTACAAGAATTTACAAACGAGATCGTCGAAAAAGGTGGGATAAACATCTTATTTGGGAACCAATAGTTTATTTGAAACCTAAGATACTTCATGTTTTTTTAGGACAAACATTTTATTCTAGAGGAGCGGTGAGTAAGAAAATATATATAATATATTGTTTGTTCACCAATGAATGAATATTACATATGTATAGTATTGAGAAAAATTTTGAGACGGTACCGGTACATACCATTTCACAAAAAAAAAAATGGTACGCACTCTGGTACGGTATTCATAATTATGCACTAAAGATCTCAATCACTATCACCTATAACTGTTATAACTTATGATTTTTGAAATTTGTCGCTAAAGGTTGCCAATAAACTTTTTCTCATGCAAATCAATGTTAAATGTTACGCTTAAAATCATCATTAAATATACATTAATCGGCTAAACAATATCAAGGTTCGTGATGTTACATTCTCTCTTGCACGTGCGCATGCGGACAAAGGCACAATCACAACACACCACACATGCATATTCACACCAAGCGCATACAGACAATTACACAAACTACAAAGTGAGCTATGTTGGCAGTCAAAAGAGAGGGATGAAGTAGTAACTTTTGTTTGTGTTATAAGGGCATTTTCAAAAAGTTAAAGTAGTTCATTACAAAGTTGACGTTCAAAGGAGAAAAATCTAACTTAACGGAGAAAAATTTTCGTACTAAAACTTTCGAATCTAAATACCATTTTGATGTTCCATCTTCTATATTTTGTTTGAGAAACTCGATTTTGACATCAAGTTGCGTTTTTGACTCGCTTGTCGTAAGTAAATACATTTATTCAAAATACTCACAAAACCTGAACTTCTAAAATAAAGTTCAAATACGGTTAAAGTTGAACCAAATAATATCACATTCTAGAGTATTTATCTTGAGGGTCTAAATTGGAGGTGGCAATGACAATCCAAACCCATTTACTCACACAAATCCATCCACTTCAAATTCACCAAAACTCACAAATTAAATAATTAGATTTAATTGCATTGGTTAATTATAGAACCCAATAACCCACAAGTTTAAGTGGGTTTTAAATGAGTGGCCATCGACCTATAAATTATATTACAATTTGACTTTCTCTAAATTTTAATAACCTAATATTTTTCTAGCCACACACAATAACACGTGACTGTGACCACGCCTCGCCTAAGTCCACCCTTGCCATTTGCCGCTGTAACCTCTTGCCTTCGTTGCTGTCCTATCACGACCTGCCATCGCCACTATCACCACTTATCATCGCCTCAACCACCACTTGCCATCATTGCCATTCACCCTTTCGTCACCGTCACCCACACAAGAACCATTGCCCAACTCACAACAAAGCACCACCGGTCACTCTATAAGCTATATGAAGTCATCTCTTAAATAATTCGATAAAGACATGGAGCCATCTTGGATTAGATCTACTCTTTTATTTTTGATATATCTACTATTTTTTGGGTGATCTTCAAACCTTTTGATTGCTGGCTCAGTTGGCAAGGAGACAATATAGGGCGATGGGACGGTGGCGAGTTGATGGCGCAACGACCGTGGCACGTTGATGGTGGTAAGATCAACATCTTTGAATGATGTTGTGCGCGTGACGGTGTAGGAGTATGGCTGAGTTATTATTGTGGTTGCAAGTATGGTGCTCGTGGACTCGTTGTGATTGCCGGTTGCCTTATTAGAGATGTCAAATGGGCCGGGCTTGGGCCGGCCTAGCCCAAGCCCATCGGGCCTCCAGCAAATTGGGCCGGGGCTGGGCCAAGGGGGCTGCCAACTGGGCCGGGCCTGGTTCTGGGGATATCTGGGCCCGGTCCAAGCCCAGGCCCTAGGCCCAACATTTAGGGCCGGGCTTGGGCCGGGCCCGGGCCCAAATTTTTTTTTTGGCATTTTCTTGTTATTCAAGTTAAGGATTTTTTTTAATTATAGTAATTTGCTGTTAGGGACGCTTTATTAAAGCGTCCCTAACAGCAATCAATGCTTTACTACAAATCTATAGCGACAAGAGTTAAAAAGATTGATGTGTAAGAATATGTTTTACGGTATATGATAAGACTAATTCAATATACTAAATCAACAAGTTTTGCTTCAAAAAAGTTCTCAATAATGATAAATTCTCAAAGGGACATGAAGTAACAAATATCATCATCATAAAGATAAAAGTCAAATTGTCAAGAAAAACTTCATCCCAAAAGATGGGGGTGGGCACGCGACAGTTGCAAGTATGGTGCTCGTGGACTCGTTGTGATTGCCGGTTGCCTTATTAGAGATGTCAAATGGGCCGGGCTTGGGCTGGCCTAGCCCAAGCCCATCGGGCCTCCAGCAAATTGGGCCGGGGCTGGGCCAAGGGGGCTGCCAACTGGGCCGGGCCTGGTTCTGGGGATATCTGGGCCCGGTCCAAGCCCAGGCCCTAGGCCCAACATTTAGGGCCGGGCTTGGGCCGGGCCCGGGCCCAAATTTTTTTTTGGCATTTTCTTGTTATTCAAGTTAAGGATTTTTTTTAATTATAGTAATTTGCTGTTAGGGACGCTTTATTAAAGCGTCCCTAACAGCAATCAATGCTTTACTACAAATCTATAGCGACAAGAGTTAAAAAGATTGATGTGTAAGAATATGTTTTACGGTATATGATAAGACTAATTCAATATACTAAATCAACAAGTTTGGCTTCAAAAAAGTTCTCAATAATGATAAATTCTCAAAGGGACATGAAGTAACAAATATCATCATCATAAAGATAAAAGCCAAATTGTCAAGAAAAACTTCATCCCAAAAGATGGGGGTGGGCACGCGACAGTGCTACCCCTCCCCTTCGCCACTGGCTTCAGGTTCATTGTGTGAGGCTATGCAATGCACATCCGTTAACGGAGCTTAAAAGTCGAGGACAAAGCTACTCTTCTTGGTAAAATTTACACTTAAAAGGAAATACATTTTGAATCTTCTTTATACAATCTCTTTTTTAAACCAAATTTTGGGCAATCCAAACACTAGAACTGGAATTAGGTTCGATTATCTGAAGCCCATGGTTGGGCACAGAACAATATCTGTGCTGAAATAGAGCAGATTCTAAGTTCCAGCTCACTCAAATTGTAACATAAATTGACAAAATACAGCAAATGTGGGGTACACGATGTATTGGGGTCAGCAATTTCAATACATAAAGATGTTGAAAATTTACTCGATCTCATGACCACTATATTTATAAAGAAAAAAAATCAAAGACTTTAAGATGTGTTATTATTTTTCGCATTACTTAAATTTTCAGTACTGTTTAGGGAGAAAAAGAGAAATAAATCCGTTGAGGGAAAGGGGGGAAAAGTGAAATTTCAAAAGTAAAGAGGGGGCCTGAACCGGGCAAGGCCAAACCTGGGCCAAAACCGGGTCGGGCCCGGGCTTTTTCTGAAAAATGTAGGCCTAGCCCAGGCCCTAAAAGGCTGGGCCAACACTGTTCATCAAAGGGGCCGGGTCGGGTCAGCCCGCGGACTGCCCGGCCCATTTGACAACTCTATGCCTTATAGTGAAAGTCGTTATTAGTGTGGTGGTTTGGAACGGCCGTGATTTTTAATGTAATAATGGTCTTGTCGGTCAAGATGCATGTGGAGGTCCAACAATATGGATTATGATTAGGTTAATGGATAAAACAACCCATTTGAAGGATGACCTAATGAGGTCGAACTAAACGAGTTTAAGTGGGCAGCTACTCATTATTTAATCTTGAACCAAGAATCCATTTCTCCATCTAGAAGTCGTAGTCGTTCAGGACGTCCCATCCACCTTTCAACCCCAGCAAACTGTCCACACACACACACTCTTGCAAACATTTCCTTGTTCCCCAGAAAACAAATTCTTGAAACGATGTCACCACTTCTAATCCACTCTTTCCATCTTTAAACCCTACAAAACGATGGCAACAACCACCAGCGCCACCTCTGAGGGAACCGACACCACGGCCGCCACCCCGCTCCTCCGTCCACGCCATGAAAGCAACGGAAGCTCCGCCGCTTCACGGCCGACAACGACGACTCTGGCGATGCTGTTAGGGCAGGCCACGGGGCGGCGGGGCCCGTCGATGCTGGTGCGGGAGACGGCGGCGCGGCAGCTGGAGGAGCGGCGCGTGGACTGGGGGTACTCGAGGCCGGTGGTGGCGCTGGACGTGATGTGGAACCTGGCGTTCGTCGTGGTTTCGGTGGTGATGCTGCTCTGCACCGTCAACGAGCGGCCAAACGTGCCGGTTCGGCTGTGGATCTGCGGTTATGCGTTGCAGTGCCTGGTGCACGTGGTGCTGGTGTGGTGGGAGTACAGGAGGAGGAACATGAGGAGGGTTAGGGACGAGGAGGCCGCACAGCCGCTGGATTACGATTCGGATGGGGATGAAAGCGAGGAGAATGAGGAGGATGGGGGCGGTGCTGGGGTCTTGGGGATTACTAATCGGTCGAGGTGAGCTGTTAATGCTGTATCTTCAATGTTCACGCGCGCACACACACGCACATACAAGTGCTAAAGATTCTTCGTTTAAGTTATATTGATTAATTTTGTGAGATATAAGATGAACATGAAGCAGCTTTGAGTAGAAGATTAATGCTCCTCGGTCCTCAATGATACCCTTTTTTCTATTGAAATTAGTGGAATATGTAGTGTGTTTATGTTCGATCTTGATTGACATTAGAAAAGAGAGAATTTAGCTTCACATTCATCAATTTAAGCTGTAAACTTGAGGGCTTTATAATGTGGTCTTATCAAATCTGGCTGTATAAGCGAAGTGTGTTTCGAATCATGGGGTAGAAGCTTAGTTGCGCAAAGCGGGGAGGGGCGGGGGCGGGGCGCGTAAGCACCAAGAAGAATCTGAAGTGGGGAGCGGCTTGAATAAATAAATGCGTAAAGAGTATTATCATTTGTGTAGTATAGTTTACATAGCCAGCAACAACAAACAAGGAGACTTTAAGGACTTGAAGGAAGTGAGAAATAAGGAATTGAGTTGAAAAGGGTTTGATTTTCAGGTATTCTCTTACTTGTTCCATGCATCTCTATCCAGCTAATGGGATCGAGTTCCCATAGTAGCCTGGGACGAGATCCCATGGAGCTCCTAACTTGGAATCGCAAAAGCGAGTTTCCGAGAGAGAAATGTCACCATATTAGGAGTTTCCTGCAACTAAGGGTAGAAGGCAAGACCTATCCTCTAGACACAAGTATACAGCTCATGGCAGCAAGTCTATTCCATCCATCTTTGAAATGATATTCATGAAAGTCCTCATATCACAAAGTTTTCATACGTTTCATCTTTTCTCGTGTTAGTCATAGATACTGGACTGCACAAACAAAGTTGATTCCAAATCCCTTTCAAATCCTGCCAACTCCTCTCCTGAGGAATACCACGCTACCGATTTGCATATATTCTTGAAATGATGCAATAAGTAGAAAGAAAAATGCGTTATGGTGGTGGCTTCAGCTTCTAGGGAATGTGAAACTGGGTGAAGGCTTAGGCTTCCCCCGGTGCAGGGGCAGGGGACTTCTTCTGATTTGTGTTCAGTCTCATGGCCTTGGGAGGCCTATAATTTGAGTTGAGGTGGCTGGTGAAGAGGAGCTTTTTGAACCCGTGATATGGTCAAATGTCTAGCTGGGAGCAAATAAAGATCTAGTTGTTGAGATGGAGCTTGTGACACCATAAGCCTCTTGCTTGTATTTTGCCTGATGAGACCATCTTCTTGGAGTAGGGAGATGGGATTGACAATACTAAGGAAAACTAGTCTTTGCCTTTAGAAGTGAGAAGAAGAGCTACGAAACTTTGTCGCTAGCTATGAGAAGAAAAGTGACGGATTTATATGCACTTGGAGAACGAGAAGAATTGTAGATATCATGGAAGACAAGGAGTGGTGAGCTTGGGGGGGGGGGGGATTTAGAGTCGTTTCAATGGTCATGCGCTTAAGATGGTGGTCAAGAAACTTTTATTTGTCTCCCACGGAGTCGAGATCTAGTTCTTGGACCACTGTAATGTGGTTAAAGATTCTTTGAGGATGTGGAGGTCTCTATCAAGAAACTCAAATGGCTAGGATCTATTCATGTATTATAGTAAGAATTGGAGAATGATGGGCTGAAGGGAAATCTTTGGATGCTATTGGAGCTTCTGGGGGTAACCTTGTTATGAGTGATGAACGAACTTGTTTGAAGGCCAATGTGATGAATGGGTTTTTGCTGCTTGTTTCTTCGCCTGGTTGAGGTTTATTTATACTTTTCTGTTCACAGCGGTGTATGGCTCGAGAAATGGAAATAACAACATAGCTCTGTCGGATTATTCTTGGCATTTCAAACTTGGCCCAAGTATGGTGCATTGGTCTTTACCTTTATCAGGTTCTCTGTGAGACTTGGGTACTGCCGTTTACCGTTGATATGGTTGGTTTGTACGATTTTTGTTGGTAGAATTAACCTAGTTGACTGTCCTCATGAAGGCAAGTGTATTGGTGCACAGACTAGCTTGCAGGTTGTCATCCTTGAATTTGACAGGTTTTAAGTATATTCAGACTGACAGAAGATATTTCTGGTAAATTTTAAAGGGTTTAAGAATATTGAGCAATGAAAAACAATATTTGTAGTGCAAATGAAATGTGAGTACTGAAGTGGAAGTGTGGTACAACAAGAAAAATAGAAAAATAAGTAAGCAAAGATTGATGGGTTGAACACTTTAATTGAGTACAAATAACTGCAGTAGTAAAAAAAGGGTTTCCTGAAAACAATAAATGGTAGTCGTCAGAGATGAGAAAAAGATAATAAAGGGTAAGATATAATAAAGATGGTTATGATAACTTGTGCTTGAACGCAAAATGTTGCCTTGTGCAGAGCACAAAATAAGATCATGCAGGTCACCCACATTGTTCTGACAAAAGCTTTAGTAAGCTTTTTATAGAGTTGGAAACACTAAATAAATCTTATGAAATCCACTACGAATTGCTGCAGCTTTAGCTAGTTGTTTAACTACTTTAAATTTAATTTTGTAATGCCCAAGTGAAGCCACCAACATCATAACTTGGTACACATTATCAGGACTTTGTCTCAAACACCATTAGATAGGCGCAAATGGTCCGTTAGGGGAAGTAGGAACTTGGAAGGATGCATCAGAAAGCTCTATCTGTCCACAAAATCATCATCTGGTCGATACAATCTACCGACAGCGTCACCACTTTCACTTTAATTTTTACAATTTATCTGCTTAGTGAGATAATGCCACCACCAGGTCCAAGTGATAAAGAAGCTGTAACATATGGGGATTGAACATGCCAGAACACAATACTTCCGAACCCCGTCTTTCAGTAGGAGACCAGTATCAGTGGAATGATACGCTGAAGTTGACAATGGGAGTTGGTCCTTTCATGATATTTCTCCTCGGCAGCTGAATGAATGATTTTAGTGAGGACCAACAGGTCAGTGGAATTGAGGAGACTATTTGGCCCTATATTTCATGATAAGAAGAGAAAAAAGGGGGTAACTCTAATAGTTAGTTCCTATACGTTTTTACAAGGAGCAAATATACAGGTTTAGCATGTGAAGCAAAACATAAATAAGGTGAGTGCAACAATGCTAACCTATGAGGCACCGGTGCGGCACTTGGGGTTGTAGCACTGGCACCGGGTACGCGTTGGGTGCGGTGTGGGTGCGTGTTTGATAATTTTGATCTCTTTATTTTAATGTCTTTAATACTGGCTGCAGCTAAGGGTGCGTATCCGATCTGTGAAAGCACGATTTTGCGTAGATCTGTGACTATCCACGACCACCGGCAAGCTAGGTAGCACGGACACGGACACGGACACGGACACGGGACACGGTGTCGGACACGGACACCGACGACACCGGACAAATTTCCAAAAAATCGGATTTTGGACACTGCAGGACACTGCTATTTTTTTAATATTTTTATTAAATAAGTATATATATATATTTAATAAGTATCAAATACATTCCATAGTGCATGTCATACGTCAAATACATTCAAATACAAGTCATACTTAAACGTTAAATCCAACAGAGTGCATGGTACATAACATAAGAAATTAAGTCTTACAAAGTCATACGAATAGGAAACAAAAGAAATAACTGAAATAAGTAATAAGTCGATCAAGTGCTCAATCTACATCGATTGTGTCATCTTCTTCATCGTTCTCTTCACCTCCATCTCCATCATTATTCTCCTCCCTGCATATTTCAGCTTCCATCTCTGGTTCATCAAGCGATAGATTTGCAAACCGAAGCATCCCAACATCTTCAAACCCATCATGATTGTCTCCCCCCACATCCCACATTTTGGTCTCCCCTTGGCTATACTTTGGAGTCCTCCTTGACAAGAGACGGAGATTGCTATGAACAAAAACCAAGTCTTCCGCATGTTGGGGTGTCATCTTATTCCTTCTCACTGAGTGAATAAAAGAATACGTGCTCCAATTTCTTTCGGCACAAGATGATGAAGAAGGTTGTGCAAGAAGTTTCAAGGCTATGCCTTGGAGGATAGGTGCACTTGCACCGTAAAGAAGCCACCAAGTCTTGGGATCCATACCATAGCAATTAGAGATGGAATCATACTCTCTAAAATCTCCATTAGGCCCAATAAATTCAGCATACTCTAGATTGACCTTGTTGCGGTCCTCCAAGTTTGGAAAGTACCTCCGAAGACATTTCATTCTCTCCTTGTTGATCTCATTGTCCTTGTGTGGAGGAACTCGAGAAGGATCCTCCTCAAGCCACTCGCGGGTATAGTACCTTATGAAAGAAAGTAATGAACATTGAACACATTTTGATATATAACTATAAGTAAGGGACTACATTAGTAGAAGACTATAAGCCAAAAAAATCAACTCAAATGTTTACGTAGGATGATATTACCTTGGGTTTAGAGAATGTGCCAAGCAGTGAAGTGGAGTATTATTCTTGTTCCAACGATCTACAAGAATGTTTTGCATCACATCAAAGAAGGTGGACTCCTCGTCGGGTCTTTTCACTTCATGCTCGTATATGGCCTTCTTAACTTTTTCAATCATCGAATCCCACATGTCATAGACTAGGTGAAGACAAGGCCTATCGGTATCACAAATCCTGAGCATGTCATACATCGGAGTAGTGAAAGCAAGTATGTAATCAATGGAATCCCACCATTCATCATCAAACACCTTCTCCTTAACAAACCTAGCCTTTGCTACATCATCATCCCGATAAAGATTCCAACGATCATTAATTACCATGGCTTGAAGACCACCCTTAATGAGTTTAATCCTCCTAAGCATCACAATAGCAGAAGCAAATCGAGTTTCGGCCACAGAAAGCAACTTCAAATTCACAAACTCATTAAACATTGCCAATCTCATTGCGTGATTCATGATGAAATTCTTAACTAGCCAAACATCCCCAATGACATCAGTAATCCGAACACATTCCATATAAGTAATATCATTATTGTCTGCATTCTTGGCTGCACATATGTTCCTTAATGCTAAGTTAAGAGTATGAACGACACATGGTGTCCAAACAATGCTTGGAAATTGTTGCTCAAGAAGTTGTCCAGCAGCCTTACAAACAGGAGCATTGTCCGTGACAACTTGGACCACCTGCTCATGCCCAACCTCCACAATCACGTCCTTCAACAACCCGGCAATAAAATGTTTGTCCTTATAATCACCCGAACAATCTATTGCTCTCAAAAACATAGGAGCACCATCAGAGACAGCCACGATATTAATGAGTGGCCTCCTTTGCGAGTCACTCCATCCATCACTAACAATACTTATACCCTTCTCAGCCCACATGGCTCGAATCGGTGCTAACAACCTATGAACATTCCTTTTTTCCTTTGGCAAAAGAGTGGTCCTCAACTTATTATAACCCGGTGGAACATAACCTCCAAGCTTATGATTAGCGGCAAAAGTATATGAGTTTTGATAGTGTGGGTTCCTCTCTAAGTTGAATGGTACACCCCCCGTATAGAACATCCTAACAATTTCATGATCTAATTGCTCACGTTCCTCATTGTTAAAAGCCTCTTCAAGTTTATTTGTCCCCTTTCTTTTTTTTATATTCTCTTCCATGTATATTGAACATGCACCAACATTAGAACCGGATCCACTACTAGGGGGTAAAGGTACCTGAAAATTAGAAGCATTTTTTACTCTCTCTGCGGCTTCTTCCTCCAATCTTTTGAACTCTAATATGTCCTTTGTCACTTTCGAGCAAGGTTTGATCCCAGCACCGCTTATAAATGTGCCCTCACCCTTGTATACGACCCTTTCTTCTGGACTTTGCAAAAAGTGCACTCCCAAGGCAAGTTTCCTCCCCCTTGTACAGACTTTCCCGTCCTTACTACGAATTTCCACAACGGTTTTAAAGGGTCGTTCATCGTTGCTGTCGATCCACTTACAGCACTACTAGATTCATCCATTTATGAAATTATTAAGTAATAAACTAACAATAAATATACACTAAAACATTACATTCTGAAATTAAGTTGACAAAATAACTAAGTAAAAAAAAAAGAAGAGAACTCTTCTTGATATTGACAAAATATAAGTTAACAAAACTCTTTAAACAAACCAAACCAAAAGTCCAAAACCCAAATGGGTTCTGACTCTCGAGTCTTCGCTCCAGTCAACGACGGAAGGGAGAGAAGCAGTCGCAGACGACGAACGAAGAGAAGGTACCTGTTAGTCGGCGACGACGACAGCGATAGAGTCGGCGACGACGACAGCGACAGCGACGACGAGTCGCAGCACAACTACTTTAGTCTTCGCGATGGCGACTGGAATCGTCGGCGTCGGCGAGTGGGCTCGTCGACTATGCAGTGAGCTTCCGTGAGGTGATTCCAAGCTGACGGAGTGACGGCCGTAAGGTGAGATTCGCATATGGTGTCTTTTTTTCAGATTAGGGATTTAGGGCACAGTTGATTTTTGTTAAAAATCCCCACATATTACATTTAATACCGATTGACCCCCGAAATTAGTTCCGAAAATTTGAAAGTAGCCCCAAATGGTCGGACACTGCACACTACCGTGTCCGACACTCCTCGATGGAGTGTCCGACATGGTGTCGGAAAAAAAAAAATTCGGACACCGATCGGCGGTGTCCGACACGTGTCGGGCGGTGTCCGTAGGGTGTCTGGGTGTCCGTCCGTTTAGGACACCAAACCCCACCCTAGGAGGGGTGTCCGTGCTTCAGAGCCGGCAAGGAATATGATAGGAGAGAGGAGACCGGAGAGGAAAAAAAAAGCGGCAGCAGAAGGAGGAGGAGAAGGAAGAAAAACTTACCGGCGACCCAAGGCAGCGTGCGGCGCTGTGGCGTGCCGATTATTCCAGAGAAGAACATTACCCAGATAATAACAGTAGAAGACCCAGATACCAATGTTATCAAAAGTGGCTGGAAATTGATTAGATAATGATTGACTTTGACTTTTTGACATATCCACAAATTTGCTATTTTATTTTAGTACCCACTTATTAACTTATTACTTGAATCAGCCCTAATACTTCAAAGAAATAAAACCAGTACACATACAAACTTCATTGTGTTCAGTTATACAATATTAATATTTACAAAACAGGCCATTTAACTTAACAAACTCACTAATTTGGTTATAAACTTCATAATTCACAAAGCAACCCATTAAACTTAACCAACTCTCACTACTTTGGTTGCAATAGTTATGTTTCTTTTTACATATATCGAATACGTATTAAGATTCAAATTGTTTAGAAATTCAATACTAAGTGTAATAGTTAAAGAAATATTTATAAAATTTGTTGTATTCCTGCTGCACCCGTATCCTTAAATTTTTACAAATGCCGTAACCGCGTATCTGCACATGCACTTGCACCCATGTCCGTGCTTCATAGATGCCGACAACTTGTGTTAAAGCAGTAAAAGCATTACTCAGGATTACTCAGGATTCTGATGGTTGGTAATGGAGGAAAGAGTTAGGTGGAGGGGGAGAGGAAGGGGATAATGAAATTGTTACCTATCGAGGCTCTGAATCTAATCTCAATTTGAGCGGCATTTGATGAAAGGGCTTTCACGAAACCAGATCAATAGAAGTGTCCACAAAAGACAGACTGAATGCAGAAAATTTCAAGGTCAACGGTATGTACCGCATGGAGAATCAGCTGAGTGGAGAGGGTAACTCTTGACCTGTAATGTGATCATTCCGCCATTTAGTCTCGCATCGCAACAAAGTTATTAGGCCATTTGCAAATGCAGTTATAGATTCCTCAAGATATGCTATCTTGAGGATGCTGGCTAAGGGATTGCATGCTGGATAATGCGCTATGGCTTAGACCCTATCTTGTTGCTGCCTTTTTTTTGGGCTTAGGGGGAGAGTCGCGGTGAAGCCTCCTACGAGTTTGACACAATTTTTCGTGAACATCAAAATGCAAAGAACGAACTATTCAAGCATAACCTTAGCTCCTTGTAGTGGAAGGGGCACTATAAAAGATTGATTCTGTTAACAAATTATCCATGAATTTACCTGAGAAAAAGAGAATATCAATGGATCAAATTTTGTGAAAGAAAGACAGAATGTTTAATGTGTAATCCAAAAAAGGAGAAAGAGAATGTATAAGCTTATTATTTTTCTGTTTGATTGAAGTTCTTTTCCTTGACTTCAAGTGTCACAACTCTAGATTGGTGGCTTATGTAACATTAGAGAAGGAAACCGAAGTAGTGGACAATATGCGTATCCCAAATGGAAGTCAATGTGGTACCAGCATGATTCATATGAAAATAGTGAGTCTAATGGCATATGATCAAACTGGTTCAAGATATGCTAAACAGCCTATGTGCGCGTGGATTTGGTCGTCTTCTGGAATTGCAATTTTATCTTTTGTGATTTTGGTTGAGAGATGCTGCTTTACTAACTGCAAAAAATGAAGTACATATCTCATGCTTTCTTATTTTGTGGACGTTTCAGTGCTACTAAAAGATGTGAATCTGTGAATACAATGGCATCGTTTATCTGGTGGATAGTTGGCTTCTATTGGGTAGTCTCTGGCAATGAGGTTCTTCTCCAGAGTGCTCCGCACTTGTACTGGTATGCCTTGAATAATTTATGCCTAAAGTTCGTAATTGAGTGGGATGCACATTCAAAAGCAATCTTGTCTCACTTTTTTTATCTTCTTATGTTTGTCTTTAACTTTTAGGGAAATCTTGAATAGTTGATATATTGACAAGGTTGGGATTTCTGATCAAAAATTTTGGGTGCTTATAATTTTTTTTAAAATGAAATTTTGGGTGCTTATATTTTTTTTAATGAAATGGTACAGCTGTAAATAATGGTGGACATTATGGTTTTCATTGTTATATTTGTTACATAACTGAGCGAGCGACCAATTGGATGACCAACATGAGCCTGATTATAAAATATGCGTCCAAGTTGACTGCAAAGATATGGTCGCTCAAGTAGTTTATTGTAGCCACGTTTGGCAAAATAATTCCACTGTGATTACCGATTACCGAGTTATCATCGATGGTATAATAATTTGTACGACTCTTAAACGATGAAGGGAGCGTCTTGACTGCAAAGATAAAAGAAAAAACCTTCCGCCCTCAGATTAGGTTTTTTCTTGATTACAGAATGTCCTAATCATTGACCTCAATTACTTGTGCATTTTAGTTCAAAGCGACCCTTTGTGAACTTTCTTGTGATTTTTACTTACATATGGTTGCTGTATTTTGCAGCAAAAGACAGGAAGCGTAAAATAAAAAAATTGACTAGTAACTGACTAACTAAGAAACGGCCCTTAGAGGTTCAAAACTCGTGAACACTAGGAGCATACACCAAGATAAGAAATTTTTAGTTGTTACAGAAGTAGATAGTATTCTACATAAGTCAAGTGTGTTCATATTCCCTTTGGGTTTCCTGAAGACCTTGTTATTATGTCTCTCTCTCTCAAAAGAGTAGAAAGCAAGCTTTCTCGATTAAAGGAAGCAAGCTTTCCCGATTATTATACTCTTGTCTGAATCTCCAAACTAATACGACCAGAAGATCATTTTCATTTCTTACTCACTAACTCAGATGGCCCATAAATCCTTGTTTGATTGGCTTGAACTGTTTCTTTATCCAGCTTTAGTTGCATAGTAAGTTCTGGGGATCTCTAATATTGAGATTTTGCAGGCTGACTGTGGTATTCCTGGCATTCGATGTGTTCTTTGCCATCTTTTGTGTCGTTTTGGCATGTTTGATTGGGATTGCTCTTTGCTGCTGCTTGCCCTGCATCATTGCGTTCCTTTATGCCGTTGCAGGCCAAGTAAGTGATGAGGAACTCAAGTGGAATAAGGCCATTTGATTGTCTTCTTTTCATGCTAATTCTTGGCAAATACACAGGAAGGTGCGACAGATGCAGACCTCAGTGTTCTTCCTAAATATAGATTTCAAATGTCAAATCAGGACAAGCCTAGTGTTGGAGCAGGTAGGATGGTTCCCATTGAAACAAGCAGTGGATACTTGGCTAATGAGTGTATTCTTTTACCTGAGGATTCAGTAAGTTTTTGGATGCTATTTATTTACCTATTTTTCCAGTATTAGCCGTCAAGAAAATATCACTTTTTTTGGCTTTTCATCTTCCATATCATTTTTGCAAGAGATCCAGTGTATATATACGAATTGATCTGCTCTGTTTGAGGAATTGTTTTTAATCAATCATTGGAACTCAATATGAAAAGCAAAAGAAGCTATCTCGGTGGAAATCCAAAATTTTCTCAGTTATGTTCACCTAAATTCTTAAGGATAAACTTGATGTAGTAGCTCTTTCCCCACGGAATCACTGAATCCAATTCCTCAGCATAGACAACTTACATTACGTGAAAGGTGGAAAAGCATAATATGCTGGTTAAGACTTGATGATAGAGTGAAAGAGAAGTTGGTTCTGATATCCGTTTTGGTGTGATGCGGTTGGTCTTGGTTTGTTGCAGATGTGAGGGTCGTGGTTCAGTGTGAGGGAGTTGTGTGTTTAGGCTCAAGCGGCGCATTTTTTGTTTTGTGGGGTGGGTGGGTGGTGTTGGGTTGGGGAGGGGGGGGGGGGGGGTTGGTGTGATGAGCTTGTCTTCCCCTTTTAAATGTAGGACAACATTGAGAGATTCCAATTTGGGGCCTTCTGCCTCTTCTACATGGTCCTACTCACTCTGCTGTGACAGGTTGGGTTTTTTTTTGTGAGTTGGGTTGGGTTTTTTTTGTTTGTTTGTTGGGGGGTGGGGGGGGGGGGGGGGTGTATACGTTTTATTCTCTGTTCTCTTTTAAACTTCATGTACGTCCGAGCTTTGTATGCACCGTTGGCAATTTGGTAGTTTATTTGAGGTGTAAGATGCAGTGAGTCTTCAACTGCCCTGGACATGCATAAATGTTTCCAAAACTTAAATGCATAAACTTAATGGCTTGGGGATTCTTAAAGCTGAGATTCATTCGAGTTTTTGAATATTGGTCTTCTAAAGGTGGAAAATAGGGGACTAAGTTAGATAATCACCAGAATAAATGATTTGCAAAGCATAATATTTTAAGTTCAAACATAATGAGTACATGATTAAATACCATTTATACCCTGCAGTTTGTCTCAATATTTCATCTAACCCTACAGTTTTATACTGACCGATTGGAACCTGTACTTTCAAATAGTGACCAATTGAACCCTACTTGGAGTGAATCTTGAGAAATCTAAAGAGTATATGATAAACAGAGGGTAGATGCATTTTTTTGGGTTCCAAGATTTTTGAAAATTGTACACTAGTCACATTTCATTCAAGTTTCAAACTTTTATCCATGATAGGTTCAGTTATCACAAAAAGGTACGGGGTTCTAATTGTCAGTGACCAAAGTATAGGTTTAAGTGAAATATAGAGGTGGGGATAAAATGGTGTCTAATCGGAAAGGTTAAAGAGTATCTCCATTATAGCTATAAGTCTAGGCTCCCCAAAGTACAGGTTTAAGTGAAATATAGGTGGGGATAAAATGGAAATGATGTCTAGTCAGAAAGGTTAAAGAGTATCTCCATTACAGCTATAAGTCTAGGCTCCTGTTTGAGTGAAAACTAGAATCTTCAAGGAGATCATGTGGTGGATATCACCTACTGTTCATGGGTGCTGTTGCATTCTCATAGTACAAAGTACCGTGATGATATTTAGTTTCTTTGGCTAAAGGGAGAGAAGTTTTGGGTACAATTTGTGGTTGCCTAGCCTTTTGAGGGAGTCAGGTTATTGTGATGGGAATCTGGTTATTAGATAATTCATTAATAAACAATTAGGTCGTCTGGCTCAAGCGGTGAAGTGTTTCCACTGAAGGAGATGCCTGGCTGCATTTTTTAAGGCTCGCCCTCAATATATTGGCTATGAAATTATTATTTTAGTTTTTATTCGTAGCACTACCAAAATATTATTCGAAAAACGTATTTTTAAGGAGCAGGTCTTTGAACAACACACAAAGAGGCTGGCTGATGCAGCAAGCCTTCAGAAATTATCACAAGCATACGCTACCTTAGTATCATACCTAAGGTAACTGCATGTCAAAAGTAATGAAAGCTATCTAACACTACAGAGAGAGCTAAATATACGTGTGCCGGACTGCTTAAGCGCGCTCATACACTGGTTTTGGTGTATTATGTATATATATTGCCTAATTGATGCCACCATACCGATTCTGCTTAGACCTATTGAATACAAGAATTACGTACTCCATATTATTGGTATCACATTTGCTTTATTCATTTCAGCATTATTTGCTTTACATTACAAGTAAGTTCTAAACATTCCTGCAAGCTATCTATGGAATCTTGGTGACTAAAAAATGACTGGTTGGTCCATGCACCAGGATTCTTCGCATAAGCACTTTCTTCATTATATATCCTACAATGGTACAAGAATGGGCCACTAATCCTTCCAAATCTTCACCCAGAGCCCCTTTACCGGTCTTCATTGGTATTATCAAGAAATAGGAAAAATTCTCTAAGATATCAGGCCCCTTTATGTAGAGAATATATACAGATTGATGATCTGTGCTCTTAATGACATTGGTGATGAGATGGATTTTGGAAGTAAACTATGCATGGTGACTAATCATCTTGGAATTTGATTTTGCCACATTTTACTAAATTCTCTTTTTCAACATCATTGTCTAAATTAAGCTGGTTCTTTCTTTTTCATCTTTTGGTTTTAGAATTTTTGATAAGGTTTCTGAAGTTTTATCTTCGTTAGAAACAGGCAAAAAGGAACTTGAACGAGTGTTTAATTAGGTTTTTAAAATGTCTAATATCTCTTTCTTTTTGTGTGGAGGTGGGGTGAGGGAGGTTCTTTTCAGCACCCTATGATGTCACACCCTTATTTGTCGGTAAAAAATGTTTTAGGGACAAAATATCGACGTTTTTAGCGACAAATGAATGGACAAGCATTATAGGGTGTGGAAATATACTTTCCTTTCTTTTGCTATCGAACAGATAATAGAATCTCAATTTACAGAAAATGGGATCAGATCATTTTTATAACAAGAGAGCTTATATTTAAACCTAAGAATTAGATGTGGTGGTGCTATCAATCGGTTTATTGTCATTTAAAGACAGTTAACATCACTTTAGATTGCTGGTATCATGGTCATATTCCTGTTTAAATTGATGTATAGAGTAAAAGATTTCAATCTTTACTCCGTAAAGGGTGACTCTCCTAGTTTGCTGCTAGCTGGAACATGTTATGCACAATATTAGTTTTTGCTTGTAGACAGTGGACATTCAATTGAATTGTGGAGAAAGATTCAGTTAGGTCAATTATCCTTGAGCACTGGAGATGTTCTGTATAGTTGTGTTCACAATTGGTTGTAGTTCTAGGGTTTACTCCATGCAATTTTATGTTCGACATGTACAAAGTAGATACTTTGTTGACATCATCTTCATTTTAGAATTTTCATTATCTATTCTTGCTGTACCATTCAAGTATTTGGCGTTTTAACGTCTTCTGTGTTCTGTTATTTTAGGAATGCTGCATATGTCTCAGCCCCTACGATGATGGAACTGAGCTTCTTACTCTTCCCTGCAACCATCATTTCCACTCTACATGCATTGCGAAATGGCTCAAGATGAACGCGACGTGTCCACTCTGCAAGTACAACATCCTCAAGGGGAATGAACAGGTTTAATACGAGGACAGCCAAGAAGAGTTGTCAATTCAGGACTTTCATATCCAGCTTAGTGAGATTGTACAGGAGATCTCAGTGTAGGAAACAATGAGCCATTTGCCGCCTCCATTATATTTCTGCCGATATATCTCGGCTGTACGGGGTGCAATTGCAAGTAGTTCCATTGTTTTGCAGATGTGTTTGTTCGCGTATGTACATGTGTAGAGTTTTTGTATCTGTGAGCCGTTGCAATTGTGGTTATTTGGCACAATTAAATAGTTTTACCTGGCATTGTTTTTATCAAGTTTCGCTCCAAACAAAGGGGTTGAAATTGAGTTTCAGCTATTGTAGTCTTCAGCGAACTGCTGTTATTTGATGCTATACAAAATTTACACTTTATCCTCCCAAAAATAATGGAGAACCTCACTTTTCTTTTTAGGCTGTTTGTTTTACGGAAAATGCTTTATGAAAAACGCTTTCCAGAAAAATAGCAATTCATGAAATCGTTTTTATAAATTTCGTTTTGGACTGTTTGGGCGATGCACAGAAAATAATCAACCTGCTTATACCGGGAAAAAAAGAAAAAATTCAAAATGAAAGCAAACAACTAATAGACTTTGGGAACCCCTTACAGTACTTATCTCGTGCCTTATCTCGCACGTAGAATACTGATGGAAACAAGACATTCTAGCGATACAAGTTCGGCTCACCAGCACTAACACCCGCTTAGCTTCAGAACTCACCCCTACCTATAAGCAGTAACCACGGACCAGCACTAGAACAACAAAGAGCTGTGTTTATTTAACATCATCCGGCCAGAAGCAGTTTGACAATCGTTGTTCAGCTCTCTCAGAGTGAAGTGAATCTTAAAGCTAGCCATTAACAAGCAAAAAAGAAAAAAAAAATATAAAATTACAAAATCATTAAAAAGTCAACAACAGACCCTCATCAACCAGGCCAGGAGTCGCTTGGGACTTTCGTCGAACACCTCGTCTGCATTAGCCTCAACACCCTCAACGCCCATAAAACCAAACCCATTTCATCCATTCTTTCCAAGAAAACATCAAACCAACCATGTGTAACATCTAAACCTTTCGTCCCCTCCTCACCGTGGTCAGTTTCTGGGATTTTCAGACATCGTAACAGCGCTAATCGCCATAGCCACCTTTCCCCACAGCCATGTCCTATGGAAGTTGTCGTCAACGGTGGCTCGGGTTTGGGTTCCAGGTCCTTTTCTTCAGCCCCCAACCCTTCATTTTCGGGGAGGAAGAAGCGGCAGAGGCAATGGAGTCCGGCAAGAATATTTAACGTGAGGATTTGCTAGAAAGATTCGCAGAGCAGTTGATGGTCGCCGGAGAGTACAGAGATCGGGGGAAGAGAGGGTGCGTTCAGCTGTCTAAACAAATGTCGGGGTCAGCCGCCGAACTTACTGAGTTTTAATTCATAATATTTTGTTCTCTTAAAATAAGATTGACCAGAAATTATTTTTCCTTAGAAAAATCTTGTGAATGCACCGAACACCCAAAAATTAGAAAAATATTTTTAAAAAAATAATTTTGTTGAAACAAATAGGACCTTAAATAGAAAACGATATCGGGTCTTCTTTGTCTCGTTGTTGTACTGATTACAAAGAAAAGGAAAATTAAGGCACCTTATATAATCAGCAACTTTGTGCACATATATCATATATGTGCACCACGTTAATTCCTTTTAAATTTAGGAACTTGAACGAAATGTTGCACCACGTTACCAACTTCTTCTGAACTTGTCGAAGCTCTTGCTCGGTCCTCAATCAACCGATGCTGTTAGTTTTGCATTCGCTCATATCATAGTGCAGTCAAAATTTCTATTTTCGCTGGGCCGAACTGGCGACTCGGATCTCACACGACTGAACAATAGCATTCGATACAACCTAACTGTAACAACGCCCTCAAGCGCCTCACTGAGGGACATTACCTCAGGTGAGGGACGTAGCCTGACCACCATTCTGCTGCCACCTTGTGCCTCCAAACAGAAAACTACAGGCGTCCTGGGTTGATGCATCTCGACACACTGGAAATAGGTCAGGCTACAACCGTAGGTGATGCATCTCCACGCTCCGCGGGCAAAAGGCCAAAATCATAAGAGCTGTTTTTATTTTTGTAAAGACGATGAAAAAGATGCCTTTTATCCGTCTATCTTTAATTATTTTTCCGGTTTCATTTTTTGAATAAAATATTCAAACAGCCACACCTTTTTCCGCATCTTGTATTCTCCTTGTAAGAGAATTCCGAACCCAAACTACTGATCATGCTTTTCGGCAAGGGCCTTCTGACGCCGGACTGCAATGTCAATTCATAGACAGCCTTTAGCTCTCTCTCTCTCTCTCTCTCTCTCATTTATCTCCTCTACCCTCCATAATTAACAGCTTCGCCATTCATTCTCAAGCCCTTCCCAGATCTGCCGAAATCAAAGGAGAAGCTGCACCGAGACGGACCTCTGGCTGCCGAAGACGGACTCGCCGCGGGTACCCACCGTCTCCCAAACAAGCACCCACCATTTCGTGACCGGAGAGAACGAAGTCCCATCTCCTGCACAGCTCCTCAAGGTTTTGACCATCTCTCTATCTTTTACTTTTTCGTCGATCGATCCATAATTTTGCTTTAGTTTCTGTTTTTCTCTTCGGTGATTTTGATGTTTCGTTCGGCGCTTGATGATTATTGAGATTTCTCGTTGTGATTTGTTGAAAAGTAGTCTAAATTGTGTTGGGTTACAGTAATTTAATTTGGTGTGGGTTGTCTATGATCTATGAACTTTTTAGGGATTTTGGTTTATGCCAAGGGTTGTCTCAGATTGGTGCCGAACAGCTTGTGAATAACCCTTTCATTCTTGCTGTTTTTGATATAATACAAGAGATAAAAGGAAATTTCTATATTGTTTTAGACTATTAGAGGATGAACCCAGCTTGAATAGGAACATTAGACATTAGAGACAAGCAGATCCATATATTGTTTGACTTGGCCAATGGAAGAAGCTGAGTCGGTGGCGATTCTATATATGTCCCTCCTCATGCCTCAAACCAGAGGTCATGACCTCTGTCTGTGCATAATGTCTCTAGACTCTGTTGGAGATATTGGACGAATGCACAACATTTCCTATAATATAGCTAAAACTTATCAAAACATCAGCTTTTTTCTCATTTCACCAACTATGCTTGCACAAGATTGAAAATGCATTTAGCAGCCTGGAATGCAAAATCTGAATATGCTTCTACATGAGTGGTGCATTGTAAATAGATAAGGCTTTACTTGTAAATAGATAAGGCTTTACTTGTAAATAGATGAGGCTTTAACTACCTGACTTAGTTAAGCCCTGACTACATCTGAAGTAGGCTGGATAAAATAAGTAAATGAAGCCTAAAATACTGAAACAATTAATACAAAGCCTATAGAGACAGTGAAAAAGGTGATAAAGACTCTAGCCATGTGGTTGATGATACACTTTTAAGTTGTACATTTAGGATTCCATATCTTGAGCATGTAATTGTGTTTCAACAATATTATTTTTCCAGTACCCTGCTTTGCACAAGCAGCAACTAAAACTACATTCACATGCCTAATAAATGCTACCCAGAATACACCGTCTACATGATTTTCATGTTGTTGCTTTAAATTGTAACCTTTAATATATGCAATCATAATGTTGATTTTCATATTTGGCCATCCTTTTATGATAGAGAAATTTTTTGCAAAATAATATGTTGATTCCTAATTTCAATGTAACTCACTGTGTCATGTCATTTGAAGTACCACATTTTAACTATTTAAGCTAGAAGTAGATGACGCTAGGCCATCTTTGCCTAGCATAAATACTACTGATGCACACCTCAATTTTAGAGTCCCAACTGTAGATGGATTTGTGTTGCATCTAAATCCAAAGAGATTCTCTCGTAAGCTCTATTTTCCGTGCATGGTATCAAAATCGAATCCTGGGTCATGTTTCACCCAACTCTCTTGCTCTGTGGAACCACAAGAAGGGTCTACCCATGAGGTACTACACATGAGGAACTTTTGCAGAGCCTCTTTAAGCTTCAGTCTTGTAGTTGGATGGTAAGAAGCAATATGACTCTTACTATTTTAAGTATAAGAACGTACTTGGGTCGGGTTTTTCTGCTCTAAGCTTGGGGTTTTCAAATGGACAACTCTTTTATGGTACTAGAGCAGCCAAGTGAAGTTTGTTCATTTTTGTAAACTGGGTCTTGTAACCATGTTTAGTTTTGGTATTTTATAGCTTACATGTTTGTAGGTTGAAATGGTTGAAAAGTTGTAAAGATTCATCAACTAATGATAATTCGAGATGGGCAACTCAAGCTCATCCTTCTGGCTCCATAGTCTTCCAACCTGCATTCTGCAATAGACCTTTGCTGGAATGAGGTATAGAGCAGGAAAAAATGACCACCTTCACCAGATGATGCTTTAAGCTATGAACGCTGGCAAATCTCTTGAAGAACGAGTACTAGAGAATCTTTTCAGATTCAGGCCATGAGAAGAAGCCTCCTGAAGCTAAATCGTCATTCGACTCGACAGAGTACATAACCGGCTCCTCCAATGTTCGCCGTGCAGAAAAAACGAAGAACAGACAAATTCCTCAAGTGAATCAAAGAAAAGAAAGCCTCCTGCTCTCACTTTCAATTCCTGTGGCAATCCTGGAGAAAAATTCAAACGCATAATTGGTGCAGCATCGTCATCCTCGCCCAAGTTTCTTCCCACCAATCTCCCCATGCTAGGTCCTAATTTCTACCTCCTTTGCTTTTTACTAGATCTGGCTGTTTGTATGATCTTTAGAGGCCGTTTGAGATTGATTCTTAAAAGTAAATTTTGAATAAATCAGAATCAGTTTCTAAAATCAGCTTTAATCTATTTTAGGCATAATAAATTAAAAGTTGGTGAAAGTATTTGGGTAAAAAGGGAGTAAAGTAGGTTTAGAGTGGTAAAATTATCATATAGCGTGTTCAAACTGAAATTGAGCATTTGATGTCTTTTTAAAAGTAAGGACATTTTGGTAAATCTTTTGGTCAAATCTGATTCTTCAAAACTGATTAAATCTTAATCTAAGAAAATGAGGATTATGAATTTAATCAGTTTTGAGCACATTAGAACAGATTTAATCAGTTTGCTTTTTTTTTTTGTTTTGGGTCAAACACTTCAAAACCGATTTAATAATGTTTAACCAATTTAGAATCAATTTCAAACATCCTCTTAAATCTTTTTCTTGCTCAACGTGAAAAATGCAAACATGACTCGATCAGAAATTTTCTGCCTCACACCGACACAAGAAAAGCTTAAAATGTAACACCACAAGAGAAAAAAAGGTCTTTACCAATAGTTTCCCGTTTCTACCTACGGCGGGCATTCGTTGGTAAAAGAACAATATTTAGTGGGTGAAAACTTTGATTGATGACTTGTCTGTCGTTAAAAGTCCGTGATTAATTGACAATTTTGCCTTTTATTTTGGGATTATATAACCTTTATCGACATAATATTTTTTGTCGGTGAATGTACTTTTTGTGGTTCCTTTTTTTTATTTTTGTAAAAGAAGAACAAAGGACAATGTGCGACGGAAGATTGTTGCTAAAGTAAGGGAATTCTTGATGGGTCCTACCAGAGTACCTGGGATATGATAGGTCCCCACCCCAGTACCTGGGGTATTGTCAGAATTCTATCGTAAAAAAATCTGTTGCAAAAACTTAGTATATATTTATTTCAACTACCTTTTTGGACAAAATTATGTGGGTAAAAATCTGTCGGTACAAAATAGAAGGGCTGCTTTTTGTTATTATTATTAGCTTCCAGAAATCCAAATCCGTTTCATGTTATTCAATTCTGATATACCTCAAATATAACTCTCGATAATTGGGGAATACCGGCAATCCTAGTCGAACTAGGAGACTGATAATCATCTTATCAGGGATCGTGACGTGATCCTCAAGGATCTTAACGCGATCCTAACACATCTAGCCTACGGCTCAGTCCTACTAAGGCTCTTCTTCCTACCACTATATAAAGGGGTCTACCCTCCAGGTATGAGGGGACTACACACATTCATGCTTTTTCAGAATCATTATCATGTAGCTGCTCTCTGACTTAAGCATCGGAGAGTTCTCCGCTGGGAACCCCACCCGGCGGTCACTCGTTTTCTGTCTTGCAGGTCATCGGTCCAGGCTCGGGTTCCGCAACGTACGCGGGACGTATTTTTAGCAGCAACATTTTGGTGCCATCCGTGGGACCCGCCAGCCTAACCCATCGACCGCAAGAAAGCTCAAACAGTCGTTTTGTAAGCAGTCGATGGCAACATGTCGGAACCACCGACAGAACCGCCACCGCAACGGACCTCCAAGTTCAACTGTCGCTCAAGCCACCAAAGCCCCGCCATCGTCAAACGATCCTATCACAGTCGAGCACTCGAAAAAAACAAAGGTATTGTTGGAAGAAAATTCAGAACCAACAAAGTGCCACCAAGCAATCGACGGCACCTCTGAAAGAAAAAGAAATCTCTAGCAAGAGGAAGAAGCCGTGGCAGCGTCGCCCCTCATGGGTAAGAAACCTATCACCGCCACCATGGCTTGTCCTCCAACTATGTGCACAGCACGCATAGTCAGGCCACCCACCACTGTGGAACTTCGACAGTCACCATCGAATGAGCTTCTCCACAATTGGCCGCACAACAGCTGCGAAGCTACTGGAGCAACGACGACAACCCAAAAAATTGGAAAGAACAATAGCACCGTCATCGCCCAAACGGTGCCAACGCCGAACGACGCAACCGCTGATGTCGTGTTGTTAACCAGAAACCGCCACTGACGGTGTATCCTCATAACCGGAGACAAACAAACGATGGAAAAGCCCAACCGAGGGGCTGCCGCCATCGCGAAAAGCCCCGTCACAGCTGACCAGCGACGACGGCACTACGTCGTCTCACTCCTCAACATCGCACCTCGATGCGAACGACCATACGACAACCGGCGGGGCGCCGTACACCACTGTACAGCCTCCGCCGCTGCAAATAGGGCCTGCATCGCCGCCCCGGAGCTACAATCACAACTAAAACCAAAAATAAAAAGAAGACCGGAAGACAAGACACCAACATCGTCATCTCGTTTACAGGCACCGCCACCGCTAGCGCTAATCGGTGCGACCATCGGAATCAAGCTGCCAAACCACCAGCGGCAATCAAGCCCACATCAACAAAAAAAAAAAATAGAAGGGGAAAAGAAGCAACAAAGAGTGCCTACGCAGGCAGGCCCACGCTCGCACAACCATCACCACCGAGTCGCGGGCACCATAAACACCCGACCACAGTAAGCAGCACTAGCGTCACCACTGTGCAAGCTAGAAACCACAACATGGTCGCCGCCAAACTATCACAGGAAACCCGCGACGAACACTGCGCTGCCATCGCGCCGCTGCCCCCTACGACTTATGTTCACAGAAATCAGAAAAGAAAAAAAAGTAGGAAGAACACTGCAAAGTAACCGATGCCACCAGTCACACAACCATCGGCCGCATAGCCACCACGGAGGAGCACGCTCGCCACAACATCACCTCACTGTCGCAGCCTTGCTCCGGTCAATCGCAACCAAACGACGGCCAAATCGCCGTTCAAAACCACCGGCGCCACGCCATCACCGCACCATTGCCGCCTCGCTCCAATCAGTCGCAACCCACTGCGGGCATCTTGCCGTCCGTAACCACGGCAAGCCCTGCTGGAAAACACCGGCGCCACAGCCTATTCGTTGCCACCGCTTCCTCAAGATGAACGCCATCGCGACAAGCGGTAGGGCAACGCCATCACCACCGCGATGGGGGCACCATCACTGTCTCACCCTTGTGGCTACCAATTGCCAGATCTGCTTCATGTTCAGATCCATTGCCCGCAATGCACGCCGGCTCAATGCTGTACCACGCTCACCGGCCGAATGCGCGAAGATCGGGGATGGCGAATTTGCTGGTGGCTATGGTCACCGTTTAAAGGATTGCCTCACCGTTGCTCTACCGTCACCGTTGGTCCACCACCGGAGAGCATCGCTCCGTCGCCTCACCAAGCTGTTCCTCTCTCGGTCAAAGAGAAAGTGGAGCGGACCCAATAAGGTGCATTCTTTCTTTTTAGAAATTTTTACATTACCACCACAAAAAGGCATATTTGTATTTTAGACCCACGAGGTCTCCTTTATTTCGCACATGCCACACCTTTTAATAGCATTAAGGTTTTAATCTGTGCAAAAAGCATATTTATGTTCTAGACCCAAAAGGTCTCGTTTATTTACCTTATGTCACATACTTTTAAAAGTATTAAGTTTTTAACAGTCAAAAAGGCCTATTTATGCTTTAGACCCCCAGGGTCTTATTTGTTTGACATATGCCACGAATCCTTCAAGCGTTAAGCTTTTTGTAGCACGTATTTGAATAGAAGACCTACACGGTTTCATGAATTCGCGTATGCCACACATTCTTTAAAAGCATGCACACATGTTGTATTTTCTGGCACGTCGTTAAAATTTAAACGACTACAATTCTAGGCACTAACAAGCCTCATAAGGACTGCTTCTCCTATGTGCTCGTATATTTCCTAGACCTATGTTTAATTTGGGTCTAGCATTATCTAGTTGCACCAATTAACGCAAGTACGTCACAAGTAGGGGATTTCGACTGCTATGACGTTTTAAACTCACCTGCGACACGCAGTGCAGCACACCCCCTGTCGGCTAACCGACAAAACCCCAAGGGGGCTGCGATGTTGAACACCGTTCTCAATTATGTGTTAAAAACACAGTTGAACATTTAAGTTCATGTACTTTAATTGCTTCAGAAGCTGTTTTTTCAGTCACGTACTTTTTCTTGTTGCAAGGGTTTATACTGCGCTGCTAAGCATCAACAATGACGCAAAAACCACTTCACAAGCAAGGAACAAATTCATAGCACCCGGCAACTTAAGGGTTTTTGCAGCAGTATCCTGCCGCCGAGCTCGGAATTATATATCCGGTCATACAGTGACCGACTATCAACGGTCAAACATTCACACCAGCGCATGCTACCAATGCAACTGGTGAATCAGAGCACTTTGCACTCCATCCGCCCCCAAGGGCACGTATGGTGAGAACTCTAAGTTCTGTCCAGCCCCCCAGGGCATTTACATGAGCTACACGCTTCATACTCCTTCAAGGGCACGTACGAGAATTCTAAGTTTCGTGCTCCATTAGCCCTCAAGGGCGCTTATCTGAACTCTACGTTCCACTAGCCCTCTAGGGCGATCCCTCAAGGGACGAACACCCTCAAGGGTGACAGGATAGAGCTCAAGTTCTATCCGAACGGTTTAGCTATAGTTCTAACCCATGAAACGGCAAAACCAAGTAGGAGTTCGTCGCCCTACCTTGTTTTGTTAATTCGAAACCTGGCTGAGCGTGAGTGCGAGGCTTCTTTGCCAACCCTTAGCTGACGATAAGGGTTCGCGTCAAAGTAAAACGCAAGCATGATGTGGTCAGCTCAAGCTAAAGAACACACACTTGCACAAAACAAACACCCTCCACAGGAGAGGTGACCCCTCAAGGGGACTTTCAAACACTTAGCACATGCAACAACTTGCATGCACAGCTATGTGTCCTCTCTCTAGAGAGGCTAACGTGGGGCACAGCCTCTAATGGATCCCGAGATCCCATGATTCATCTTCCCAAAGATGATTCCGAGTAGCCTACTTAGGCGACATTCGAAAGACCTAGCTCTCAAGAGCTAGAGTTCTAGCATCCTACTCGGGCAAAGTTCCAAGGCTTAAGCTCCCAAGAGTTTCGGTCCGAGTACATGGAGTAGAGAAATATTATTACCCCTAAAAGTGAATGGAGAATCCCTTATGAATCTGACGTGTGTCTCAAGACACCAGGTATAAACTTCCTCAGCTAAACATTTTGGCTAAGGAAGTGGGGGGCTTATGATATACCTCAAATATAACTCCCGATAATTGGGGAATACCAGCAATCCTAGTCGAACTAGAAGACTGATAATCATCTTATCAGGGATCGTGACGTGATCCTCAAGGATCTTAACGCGATCCTCAAGGATCTTAACGCGATCCTAACACATTTAGCCTACGGCCCAGTCCTACTAAGGCTCTTCTTCCTACCACTATATAAAGGGGTCTACCCTCCAGGTATGAGGGGACTACACACATTCATGCTTTTTCAGAGTCATTATCATGTAGCTGCTCTCTGACTTAAGCATCGGAGAGTTATCCGCTGGGAACCCCACCCGGCGGTTACTCGTTTTCTGTCTTGCAGGTCATTAGTCCAGGCTCGGGTTCCGCAACGTACGCGGGACATATTTTTAGCAGCAACAAATTCACACCTTTAATCAATCATCCATCACATTTAATCCATATTGTCTTTCAATAAAACACAAATGTCACAGATCCCGATACAAATATATGCAGTACAAGTCTAGTAACACACCATTAACGTTTTCCTAGCTGAGGCGATGAAATAAATATGCAAGCACACATCAATGTTCTCACACTGATCCAGAAATGTCAATACCGAGCCTTCAAAAAGGGCAGAGAGGGGAGGGGGCTGAAAAATTTGAGGGCAGCAGATAAAATACATTTGCGAGCTCTGTGCAATATTCATCCTCCAAAGTGGCATTGTGCTCGTCATCATCGCTTTCTTCGCTGTCTGCTTCATCCACAGGAATCAAAGTGATCTCCGGTTGGAAGCTTTTTCTCCCCAAATTAAAAAAGAAAGTACATGATACTACAGTTAATAGTTCTATATTATTAACACCTAAAAGTTGCCTATCGATATGTTTTACATAAATTTGAACCTACTTGTACTTGATATGCAGACATCTATTTAGCCGCAACTCTTGCAAAGCGGGCAATCATATCAGGGTCAAGCTCTTCCTGCAAGTTCGAGTTCAGCCTCTGGTTGTATGCAATAGAGGACGAGGATGATCCAATCACGGCACACACATGCAAGTTAGCACTACGTACATGCCCTTTCATCTTATTCACGACTTCAGGTGTATAGCATCACAGTTTCAATTCCTCTTAATCTGTTCCCGAGGAGCCTGATGCTTGACCGGAAGCACGCTTAGACAACATCCCTGCAAAAAATGTGGCCTACAAAACGAACAAGGCAAAAATAAAGAATTAATGCTTTATCAATTGATTTCCCAACTTCGAAGGCAGACTTTGATATAGAACTTACATTAACATTCTTTGAAGCCTTTGAATCGAACTCTCTTGCCGGATGTCCTTGATTTTTCAAATTTCCAAATCCTGGTGCGTAGCCACAGTCTCATGTCTGACAACACCGTGTTGCAATGACCTTCCTATGTGAGTAGGATTTTGGCTAGATATGTTTCTGTTGCCATTCTTACTTTTCAGCCCCCAATTTTCAGCAGCTATGCATGCATCTGTCAACAATTTATGCCCACACTCTAGATGTGATCCAACGAGGCTTGAAATATTTCGCTATCACATTTATTTCAGTACACTAATGGGTAAAAGAAGCCGACCCTTCAGAATATTGTCGACTTTAAGGGACGCCGAAGCTAACAAAACAAAATTATTAAGATGAAATAAGTGCACTATAATAAAGTTTAAGACTACACACTACAGATCATGTTCAAATGGAACAATACTAGCACACGGGTGCGAGTAACAATAACTTTTGGTTTTCATCTCAGGATTTAGAGTCACGTCAGGTGTTGGTTTACAGCCACGATGAGAGGCTACAAATTTAAGTATAAATCATTTGAAATAAAAAGTCAAAGTTAAGAAGTAAGTGCAAGCTAATTATTATTATAGTGACGAAGAAGCTACTTGATTAAGCCTTCCGCTGGGCTGCTCGATGCAAATACTCTTTGCACGGTCACCACCTCAACCGCTGACCTTAACGCGTGGTGCATATATTATATAGATCAAACTAGATTGCTTACCCACCGGTATCGGTCAATCCATGCATAACTAAAAGCAAAAATTTATAACGATATTTTGTTAGTGTATAAATTATTTATAACTATGGATTAAAAAAATAAGCTAATATCAGTACAAGACAATGGAGAAATAGGTGCGCACTATTAGAATTTTAGATTCATATATGAATTCACGTAGTACACAATAAATAATTTTAACCATCTTCACTAGAAGACACTAATATCGCCATCATCTTCGTCAACTTCGGCCTTGTTTGACAGAGCTATTTTTTTTTCAGTTTTAGAAACTAGAAAAAAATATTGCTTTTGGTAACCATTTTCTTTTTTTTTTTTCCCTTTCAGTTTAAAAAATTAATTTTTAAATCAAGGTTGTTTTTTAAAAACTCAAAAAATGAGTTTTTTTTTTAGACCACCACACTCCCACCACCTGCAGCCACCTTCTGTGACCATCGCCAGCGACCACCGCTGGCCGCCGGCCACTACAAGAAAAAAGGCTTTTAGCGACGGGATAATCCGTCGCTAATTGTTTTTGAGACAGATTTACCGTCGCTAAAAGTTCCTCGTGTAAAAACCCGTAACTAAAAGTTTGGCGACGAAAATTTTAAATCCGTCGTCTAATATTGCATTTTTAGCGATGGAGTTATTTACTAATTAGCGACGGAATATCCGTCGCTAGTTATTTTTAGAGACGAAACATTCCGTCACCAAATAAGCTTTTTAGCGACGGAATATTCCGTCGCTAAAAAGCTGATAGTAGGACACTTTTAGCGACGGAATTAATCCGTCGCCAAAAGTTATTTTTTTATTTTTCTATTACCTAAACCTGTAATAAATATTTCAATTCTCAACAACAACGCACAATAATCAATACACATATATATATATATATATATATATATATATATATATATATATATATATATATATATATATATATAATCAATCTTAAAAAATGTTTATTATAAAAAAACTCATTCTGAACAAGTCGGGAACCGGATACAGCCGGTTAGGGGAGGAGAGAAGAGTACAAGCCGGGCGGGGAGGGGGGACAAGCTGGGGCCGGGCACGAGAAGGGGCTCATCACGGGTTGCCGAGTCCCGGATCTGGATCATGCTGATCCGGGGCCGACTCGGCATGTCTAGCGGGGGTACCCTACTGATCATGCCCCTTGATCATCCTCAACACCACCGTAGCAATGTGCTGGATCTCTTCCTCGTCCAACGGATGCAAAGGAGCTTGTGTCTGTGGAGGGGCAGCAGGGGGTGAGGACGCTCCTACCACGGCACAAGCAGTCGTGTTAAGCAGGCCACGGATGCGGCCTTTCGGCCGATTGACGACCTCCGACGTATCCAGCCATCGCTACAACGCCCCAGTACTCGCACCCATACTAGTGGACGCTGATGGCTGTCCGGACTGCTGCTCGGACCCCCTAAACTGTTCATGCGAGGCCTGTAAAAATAATGATTTAAGGATATGTTAGGACATTAATTAACGCAACAGACATTGAGGATAGAAAGACAAAAAATTAACAACTTAAACAAATTGACTCACATCGATCTGCCAGGCAATATTCGAAACATAGTCGTCGGCCCGGTGCGCCTCGTCCTTGTCCTTCTTCCGCACGTGCGTCTGATTATACGTCAGAGCGACGACCTCATCCTCCTCCAGATCCGGGTTGTGGACCGCATTCATGTGTTGGATGATGTCGTGTGGCACCGACCCCCCCGTGTGAGTCGAATCTTTGTTCTGTCTGTTCACCGCCCCGCTCTTACTCTTGGCGTCGCAGCCTGGATCCGTAGTCCACCGATCTATCATCTCCCCCATACAGTCGGATATCCAATGTAGGGGATATGTCTTTATCTCTATCATCGGGGCACCCTCGGGCAGCATCTTCTTCCCCCGGTTTTATGCAAGCATGCGTTCAGAAATTGATAATATATGCAAGAATCTTTTCAAAATATCAAAAATGCAAAAACATCGTTGCATATGTTACCAATTCCACTTTAAATAGAATTCGTTGGCAACGAGTTGAACCATCTCGTTGCCAATGGACTTTGCAAAACAACAACGAATATAAAGAATGCAGGTTTTATAAGTAACGAGTAATTAAACCATCTATGGGCTAATTAGAGTTAATGAGGATTACTTTGGGCTAATTATAGCTAATTAGGGATGATTATGAGTAATTAGGGTTATTTTGAGCTAATAGCCGGATTTTATTGTGCGGAGTCGTGTTGATTAGTCCTAATTAGGGCTAATTGGGTTATGTTACGGCTGACTAATTATAGCTAAATAGGGTCCTTTAGGAGTAATTAGGGTTATTTTGAGGTAATTAGGGTTTAATTGTGTAGAGTAGTGTTGATTAGTCCTAATTGGATTATTAGGCTTAATTACGACTACTTAGGCGCGTAACATAACCCAGTTTAGTTAGGTTTTAGGGTTTAGGGTTTCATTAATCTAATCACGGGTCTACAAAATATGAGTAACATATTATGGCTAACTAAGGTTTAATTTGGACTAATTGGTGTTAATTAGGATCAATTTGGGATAATTACTGCTAATTGGGTCCCATCCTCCGTCAACAATCTCAATATCTCAAATGCTCAATGTACAATTAACAATCTAAAATCATCAATTAACAACCTAAAATCATCAATTAATAATCTCAATTACTTCAAATGCATAGCTAATAACCTAAAATTATCAATTAACAACATAAAATCATCGATCAATAATCACAATTCTCAAATGCACAATTGACAACCTAAAATTATCAAATAAATGATCAAAGTTCAAATGGGAAAAATTGCTCAAAATGCACATATCCGATGCGCTTGAATTATTTCAATTTGGTGTTCAATTCGATTAGGACAATTAATTTAGGGTTCAATTAGGGGGTTCAGTTACTTTAATTTAGGGTTCAATTAGGGGGTTCTATTAGTTCAATTTAGGGTTCGGTTGAATTGGAGCATTTAATTTAGGGTTCAATTAGTTCAATTTAAGGTTTGATTGGATTACAACATTCAATTTATGGTTTAATTAGGGGTTCAATTAGTTTAATTTAGGGTTCGTTTCGATTAGACCATTCAATTTAGGGTTCAATTACTTTAATTTAGTACTCGGTTGAATTGGGGCATTCAATTTAGGGTTCAATTAGTTTAAATTAGGGTTCGATTCGATTAAGGTATTCAATTTAAGGTTCAATTAGGGGGTTCAATTACTTCAATTTAGGGTTTAATTAGGAGTTCAATTAGTCTAATTTAGGGTTCGATTCTATTAGGCCATTCAATTTAGGGTTTAATTAGGGTTCAATTACATCAATTTAGGGTTCAATTAGGAGGTTAAATAAGTTCAATTTAGGGTTCAGTTGGATTAGGACATTCGATTTAGGGTTCAATTAGTTTAATTTAGGGCTCAATTCGATTAAGACATTCAATTTAGGGTTCCATTACTTTAATTTAGGGTTCAATTAGGAGGTTCTATTAGTTCAATTTAGGGTTAGGTTGAATTGGGGTATTCAATTTATGGATCAATTAGTTCAATTTAGGGTTTGATTGGATTAGGGCTAATTAATATTAATTAGGGCTTATTAGTGTTAATTATGGTTTAGTTAAGGTTTATCGGGATTAATCCCAATTAACCCTAATTAGGTTAACTAGGGTTAATTAGGATTTATCAGGTTTAATTAGGGTAGTTAGGCTAGTTAGGGCTAATTTAGTTCTTTAGGGTTAACTGAGTTTTTAAACTTTAATCAGGGTTTAATTAAGAGTTATCTAGGGTCAATTAGGGTTAGTTCAAGTTTAGTTAATGTTAATTAAAGTACAACATGTAACAATGTACAATTAGAGTAAAACTACAATATACATTACAACAAATTAACTTCAATTAACGAAAATTAAATTCAAACTCAAACTTACATGCATAAATTCAAACTCAAACTTAAAATAATTAACCACATTATATTGAATTCAAACTCACGTGCATTAAATCACATACATTAAAAAAACAATTAGGGTAAGATGGACATATCGGCAGTGGTGGTGGTGTGGCGGCGGTGGTGGTGCAACAGTGGAGGGCACTGGAGCTGTGGAGGGGCACAGCGTCGTGGGGACTGTCACCGGCGGGACAGGGCGGGTGGGGGGAGGGTGTCACCAGAGGGGGGATCGCCGGGGGGAAGAAACGGCCGGTGAGTGAGAGAGAAAGAGAGAGAGAAAATGGGGAGAGAGAAAAGAAAGGAAAGTAGATATTTATATCAGGACTTTTAGCGACGGATACTTTAACAACGGTATATTCCGTCGCAAAAGTATAGTTTTAGTGACGGAATGTTTATCGACAAAAACAATCCCTCGCTAAAAAATTTCTACTAAATTTTAAAAAGGTGGCCGAAAATAGAAAAATTTTAAAAATATTTTAGCCACGGGAAATCCGTCGCTAAAATACTGCCGGTAAAGATTTTTACCGAAGGTTTTGTACCGTCGGTAAAAATTTTTAGTGACTGATTTTTACCGTCTCTGAAACGACTTTTAGCAATGGATTTTTCTGTCGCTTAATAGCCTTTTCTTGTAGTGGGCCACCACCACCGTCGGCCACTGCCAGCCCCACCACCGCCACCGCAAATCACCACAAAAAACTCAAAATAAAGGGTTATCAAACACCTACTCGTTTTTGTAAAAAAAAATAAATTAAACTACTCTTTAATTTTTGAAACTGATAACAAAAAAAAAGAAGTTTTGTTAAACAAAGCCTTCATCTTGCGATTCATCCTCTTTGTCTTGAGAGTCATCCGCTTCATCCTAGATACTTTTTGCATCTTCCTTACTTTCTTTAACCCTATAATATCTTCTACATTTTCTTGTCCTCAATGCTGCATTGGTTAAAGAAGAAGATATTTGTCCTTGTTATTCGATTGAATATGTACCAAAACAGGTGCATGGTCATTTTGATACGTGTCAATCCATTTTTAATGCAATTAAGGAACCCAAACCTAGGTTAAACATAACTGGACTGGTTTGCTAACTGGATTGGACTTATTGGACTAAGACCATAACTGGATTGGAGAGCATTCATGCGATTTAGCTGAAACAAGTTATGCTCATAATATAATATTAGGCTATAGTAGTGATACACTTAATTAACAATAAAGCTCAATGATAAAATTAAAAAAAAAAAACAAGACTATAAAAAAGAGGTGTCTATAGGTACAAGCTATTTGATCTTGTTGATAATTTGATTTTTGTGTTAAAAGTTAGTGCATTGATTTTGTAATTTGCCAGGTACATTGATTTTATATCTTATCAACTGCAAGTATTTTATCAGTATAGCATTCTTAGTACTCTCTTGGGTAAATGCGTATGTTTATATCTTTAGTGGGCTTTGTACTCACCACTACTTTTTGGTTATTAGTAGTGTTCGAAGTTGTGCACAGGATTATAACGTATGACTAGTAAGAAACTTTCTAGTGAGAGATTTTTCTTTTATATTTATTTCGAAAAGATTGTAAGAGATATCAACGTAGCCTTTATTATATCTCGAAAGATTGTTCTCATATAGATGTTACTAATTAAGAATGATGGAAGTTATTGTTAGATTGGACGTTATAAAGTGTATAAAATGGTCTTCTTTATCTTTAAAGGTATTTACGATATGTGAATGCTTTAAGATTTTACAAGTAACATGTCCAAATCTTTCTGAAAATTTGGGTCGTTTAAATTGTGACAACATCAAAGCTGCCAGATGTAATTTTAACAACATTGAAGTCGTCACTGACATAGTATGACAAGTCATTTTGTTACTAAACCTCAATCGCAAGTCTATCGTGACAACAAGGGGTTATGGTGACAACTTTTAAGAGCATTAGGTGAAAACAAAGATGTCACTATAGAGTTCATGCAAAAGTGACAATTTAAGTTTTGTTACAACGAACTTCAGATTCAGTCACAACTTATGTAAGATTGCCATTTAAAGTCTTTAGTGACGAGCTTATAGCGATGACTCTTTTGACGACAAAAACTTGGCACATAAGTGTTCAGTGACAACTTTGTACCATCTTCTGACAACATATTGTCACTAATGACACTATTTTATAAGATTGACAAATATAACACTGATTAGTCTTGAAATTAGTTAAATTTTAAAATGAAGACTCTATTCAAATCTAAATTGGAACCAAAAGTAAAAATTTTGGTAGATAGGACTACCTTCCTCGCGTATGCATAAGACTGAATCCATTCGATTTCTCTAAGTGTTAGACCAATTTCTTTTTCTAAATCTTCAAATTAATGTATTTTTTTATCTATAGATTTTTATTTCTTATTAGAAAATTTTTTTTAGGGACACAAATTTTGAAATTAAGTAATAATATATTAGTATATTGACTAGGTAGAGTTTTACAATATTTACAATTAGTTTTTAAATTATATAAGACTTACTAATATAAAAATTAACTAAGCTAGGTATTAAAACCCCATTGAAGATAATATTGACGTTTGGCGAAGCTTTATATTTAGTATATATATATTGAAGTCATATTGTGATGATGTGCCATACAAAAAAGTTATCGTTGAGTTTTCACTCGTCTTCGCTTCGATTATTATATGTTAATAACTACTTCAGTAATCAGTGAAAGGCCTGGCTTAGTTAGATTAATGGCTTATGTATCTATATCTTTGAGTGTTATTATGTCTTGATGTAATTAAAGTTGAGTATCTAGCATTATGTCAATGGTTCTAAAAAGTACACTTTGTTTAATTTTATTGGCATAAAACAAACAATCGAATTCAAAATATGTCGTATTCCTACAAGTAACATCATATCATAGAAACTCAATAAAACTATAACGCTGAAATTGTTGCAAAATATTGTATAACGAATTTATCCCATGTTTATTATCTTTGTGAATTACTATATAATTACCATATGATAATTAAAAATTAATTTAAAAGAACTGCCATACGATCATTTTTTTGTAATTATTCTATGGCCATGTGATTGAGTATCGGACATATCAAGCGGATAAAAAATTTATTTGCTTATAATATATCGTACATTATACCTGTACAAGAAAACCAAAAAATCTAATATGTTGTTTCTCATGAATTAGTCATTTATTTTGTATTAAAATTTATAAAACTAGATAGGTAAGACACGAATTGAGAATTTATGTTTACATACACTATAGATAATGTTGTGATCACATAGAAAAAGAAAATTTCTATAATCCAAATGACGTATAACATTATTATTGAAGCGTACTTGAAGTTGAGATTTGGAAGTCGAAAATCAAGTATTCAAAAAGTGAAGCATGCAATGAGTAATTAGTTATTCCACACTAAATGTTACTTTATTATACAACATTGTAAGTACTGTTTTTTGTTTTTCTTTTGGTACAAAAAGATAGCTTAAACAATAAAAATTGAAGAGATCATATGCAAAACTATAATTTTATCTATTTATTTACCTATTAACAGCTATATAAACATTTAACCAATACTATATCCATATAAGCGGGATATGTCTTTTTAATTCTCAACTTTATGGCGCATATAATACATCAATATTTATATTTTTAACAAAATTTTCATAGAACTCATTATAAAAGATTAACGTAGAGATCAAGCACGTGGTCAGTTTGACCAAAGCACTGTTCATATATTGGAGTATAATTGTTAAAGAAAAAATTTTACTGCAAAGTCAAAATTTGGTACTCATTCCATTAACGCGACTTTGTTAATTTTTTTGGGATAAATTACACTAAACACCCCTGAGGTTTTACGTAATTACACTCCACTACCGCTATCTTTAAAAATTACACTCAGCTCAAAAAGTAATCTTTTCTCTTACGGTGTTAATGGTGCAATGTAAAAAGACATGAATGCCCCTCAGACTATTTTCTTGGAATTTTGGAGGGAAAACTTGATTTTAGGAATTATTGGAGGGAATACCCTAATTCAAATTGAATGCCATAATTGAACCCTAATTTAACGCCCTAATTCACTTAGACACATAATTGAACCCTAAATTGAAGTATTGAAACCCTAATTTGGATGTCATAATCGAATCGAACCCCAAATGAAACTAATGGAACCCTAAATTGAATGTCCTAATCCAATCGAACCCTAAATTAAAGTAATTGAACCCTAATTGAAGTAATTGAACCCTAATTAAACCCTAAATTGAATGTCTTAATCGAATCAAACCCTAAATTAAGCTGATTGAACCCCAAAATTGAACCCTAAATTGAATGCATTTATCCAACCGAACCCTAAATTGAACCCTAAATTGAATGCCTTTATCCAACCGAACCCTAAATTGAACCCCCTAATTTAACCCTAAATTGAATGCCCCAGTTTAACCGACCCTTAAATTGAACTAATTGAACCTAAAATTGAAGTAATTGAACCCTAAATTAAACTAATTGAATCCTAAATTGAATGTCCTAATCTAATCGAACATTAAATTTAACTAATTGAACCCTAAAATGAGCTAATTGAACCCTAAGTTGGCTAAATTGAACCCCTTACTTCACTTAGAGTTTGTGGAGTTGACTGAAATTTTGAAAAACTCATTACTACAATAAGACCACACAGGTGAATAAAGGACATGGGGTATTTTGGGTATGAAAATTGCATAAAGTAATGAATTAGGAAATCTTTTCACGGAGTTGGGCCTGCCGTTAAATGTGTATAGTTGTGTATAATGCGGGTACAAATCTCGGGGGGACGGAGTGTAATTTTTAAAGATAGCGGTAGTGGAGTGTAATTATGTAAAACCTCAGGGATGTTTAGTGTAATTTATTTTTTTAAAAAAAAAATAGTTAGAACTGCAGTTTATATGACCCGTCAGTATGCGGTTCGAGCTTGGGATCTTGAGCTTATTCCTCAAGACCCTTTGCCACTCTACCACTCCTTGGTGTTATTCTGATAACATTTGAAAGTAAGTTTTTTTTGTAGTATTTCATCAATCGCAGGCCGGTTGTGGAAGAACTATATTTCGGAAAGAATGAGGGACAAGACATGTCTAAATCTCTGGGTTAGTAACCATGATAGAAACTTTCTCACGCACTTTGTCTTCCAAGTAAAAACCTTTATGTGAAACCAGTCCCCAACTTGGTTTTGTCGGAACTCTAAATGCACATGCACTCAGCACTATAATTACGGACCATGAAAGATGTCCACAATTCTCACAGCCGAGTTCAATTACTCCTTTATAATCCATTCCTATCACATAAATTAATTATATTTTTTTTACACGTAGATTAAAAATTTCAGTCATATTATGTGTTTTTCATTTTATTGTTAATAGAGAGAGGGGAAAGAAAGTTGGATAGAAGAGAGAAAAATGAGTTATTTGAATGTTAAATATAGACAGAGAAATAGAATAAAAAGTGTAAAGAGTGAATTAGGACTTAGGAGAGAGAAAATAAGTTGGTGGAGAGTTAAATGTGGAGAGAGAAACAAAATAAAAAAAAAGTGTAAAAAGAATAAATATGTATAAGTAACTACAATTTTTTTAATTTAAAAATTGAGCAATTTTTATTGGACAACCCAAAAAAATATAATCAATTTTATGGGACGGAAAAAGTATATAATTAACGGGATTATTACCTTAGTTACTGTCCTATTAATAATTTAACCTTATTGACCCCTGACCATATAGAGTATCAAACAGATCATTTACCTTTTGTTACTCTTTTATTAATAATTAACCCTATCAACCCCCGACAAGAGAACTAAAGGGATCATTATACCTTTTGTTACTCTTTCAAAAAAGAAAATAATAATAATAATAATAATAATAATAATAATAATAATCCTAGACCCTTAATCCTATTATTAGTTAACCTTATTGACCCCTAACAGAGGATCAAAGGGATCACTACCTCTTGTTACTCTTTTATTGATAATTAACCCTATTAATCCTTGACCATATAGAGTATCAAAGGGATTATTACTCTTTTATTATTTCTAACAGGGGCCAGGAAGTCTAACAGGGGGACCAAAATATCCAAAAAAAATAACTATTAATATAAAAGAATTCGCGTCTCGATTGAATACGTTAAATGCAAATAGATTGCTCAATTTGACTAATAATCATATAATTTCACAATTTATAGTAATTTATTTAACTTGTAAAGTTAGTCACAACAAACTAGTAATCTTGTATGAAAGAAACTTTAGTCTTATTGTATATATGTATTTATAGTACGATTATCAATTGTTAGATGACAATAGTCACGCATAAGTTAACAAATTATAAGAATTTAAATTAAAAAAGAAAAAAAGAACTAACATTGATATATTAGTGTTTACTTTAAAATCTGGAGATTTAGAATTTGAAAGAATGAAGATGGACAAGGGAATGAGAAAGATAAAGACTACGACAGCCGGTGGCACAAAAAGTAAAAAACATTATAAAATGAAATCTAATACATTGATATATAATATGGTGGCATTTTAGTAAATATTTTAAACATAACTACCTATTATTTAAAACAACCAAAAAAAATTTCTTTTGGGGGGGTGGGGGTGCTAGTCATGCTTGGGCTCCGCCTCGGATTTCTAAGTCTTAAACATGCTAGAGATTCAAAGAACTGAAACCACATTAGAAAATAGAATAAAAAGTGTGAAGAGTGGATCAGGACTCAGGAGAGAGAAAATAAGTCGGTGGAGAGTTAAATGTGGAGAGAGAAACAAAATAAAAAAATTGTAAAAAAGATAAATATGTAAAAGTAACTACAAATTTTTTTTTTAATTTGGAAACTGAGCAATTTTTGTTGGACAATCCAAAAAAGAAATATGATGAATTTTGTGGGACAGAGAGAGTAGATAATTAACGGCATTGACCCTCACTTGAGAATCAAAGGGATCATTACCTTAGTTACTCTCCTATTAATAATTTTACCCTATTGACCCCTGACTATATAGAGTATCAAACGGATCATTTACCTTTTGTTACTCTTTTATTAATAGTTAACCCTATCAACCCCCAACACGAGGACTAAAGGGATCATTATACCTTTTGTTACTCCTTCAAAAAAGAAAATAATAATAATAATAATAATAATAAGAATAATAATCCTAGACCCTAAATCCTATTAATAGTTAACCTTATCGACCCCTAACAAAGGATCAAAGGGATCACTACCTCTTGTTACTCTTTTATTAATAACTAGTTGTGATGCACGTGCGTTGCACATGGGGTTGTTTTCTATATAGTGATCAATACTTTTTCGTAGTCCATTAATAAATCTGCCGATTGCCATACAAGAAATTGGCATAGTTAGGAGTGCACCAGCACATACCCTCTTTCCCCCTCCAAATGCCATCATCTTGTACAGATCCACGCTCTCATTATTCTCGTTAAGAAATCTCTCGGGTCTGCACTCTTTAGGATGCTCCCACACTTTTTCGTCCATGGTACATCCGTATATGTTTAAGCGATCTACACAGATCAATGTAGCAATTCCATAGTTAAAGTGTTAAACTGACCGGAGGAAGTAAGAAAAAATGGGAAAAAGGTAGCAAATGAAGAAGGGAAAAAGTACAAACGCATTTCCAGCAGGTATCCTGCTAACTCTGTGTCTTCGTGCACATATCTTAAAGGAATTACTGGAGCAGGACTATACTTTCTTAAAATTTTCTTGAAAAGAAGCTGACACGAGCATGATGGATGTAACAATCAAAAGACACAACTACAAGCTGACTGCCCACCACAAGTTCCTTGAAATGCCAATATACAAATTTTCTTATGGTGGTTAAGGAATGAGATAAGGTCATTGTATTTAAGTCACTCTATAGTGTCAGTAACTGAATTTGATGATGTCGAGAAACAAAACTACCCCTAAATGCACCCAACAATGCAAATCCTATTCTAAGTTCTTTTGCATAAGAAATGATCCCAAGATCTTATATTGAGGCTTCTCATTTCAGCATCACTCTCTTCACTTGAATCGGTCTTGAATTTGTCCTTATTTTCACAAAGGAAACTATATGGCCTAAATGATGAGGTGATGATGAGTCTTTAATCATTAGGATGGAGGAAATATAAAGTTAAATTGCTGAAATGCAAAAAATAAAAGCCAGGTGATTTTAAACAGCATTCTTGGTACAATGGTCACCATGAAACTTCAATGTTAAGGCATGAGCCTGGCATTAATAACTGGAGCATCATTGGTCGACCACATATGTTGCTTATATGGGGTTTGAAAGTTTGGAATTGAATCTGATTGCACATCGATAGCGGAATCAAGAGATATTGCAGGGTGCTCTTTTACCATTAAGCAACAGATGAAACAGAATTCATCAGCATATTCGGCGTTCAACTTCACATAGATTGAGAAACAGAAACCACTAGTGACTTAGATAAGGTGGATGTTAGACTTCAAAGGTGGATGTTTTGCATAGCAAATGCTTGCACTTAACGTGCTTTGATAAGCTATGGTCCATTTTATGAATAGAAGCGAGGCCTGGTTGTCAAAGTATACATTTGGCTTTGATAAAATTATGACAAAATATTACGGCCTTACTTGATAAATTAGCTTCTCTCTTCATCAAGTAATACATGTTAAGCAATACATGCATATGCCAAATGCCAAGAGGCAGATACCAAATGTAAAACCATCAACCCTTCTACCTCAATTTTTAACCTCGCATGCAAGGATGGCCAACTACCTCTTTTTGTCCTGATCTTATAATTATATATATGTAAGATGGTAAAATCATTTCACTAAAGACCAAGTCTACAGAGAAGCAAGAAGTTGCATGCTTATTTGCCAAAAACAAATGATAAATATCTCAAGTCAGGGCACATGGTTATAAATTTCCAACTTGTTTCAGAAACTCCCAAGGTAGAGTTGTCTACAAGATAATAAAGATGTATTTAGGATGCATGGCTTTAGTGTGCCAGTCAACTTTTTCCGTAGAGAACATAAACAAGTTGTGATCATTTCAAGGGTTAGCCATGAGTACCTGGAGGAATAAAAATGAAAGGAAGAGGATCTAAAAAGCAAACTCATCAAACAAAATACTTCTTATCAAATATGCAGCCCTCTCATATTCTCTGTCATTTACTATGGCCCAAAAGTACAAGTTAACAGTAATAAGACTGAAATCATGGATGAAAGAAACAATACAATATAATTTTTCAGATGATTCGCTATTTTTGATACTGAGGAAAAGAAACACACTTTCCTACTTCATATTTTCCCTGAATATGATAAGCATTAACACCGAAGAAGTTCGACAAAATCATCACACATTGTCAACTGTAGCAAGGTAAGATTATGATATATGGCATCCTCAGTAGAGGTAACCAAGTGACATGAATCAACCTTTTCGTTCTTTTGGAAACTGACAGTAACTATTGCTGACCTTCATGCTCCTCCTCTAAATAATTAAAAAAAATTAGAACAGAATATCAAATAAAAGACATGAGCCATTCCTGAGTTAAAATTAATACAACATTTGTATCTTTCTTAATTCTAAAACATAGGATCCCATTGTATATAAGACCTACCAAGCACCGAATAAAAGGTTACCTTAGAGTTTCAATAACTTTTATGAAGATTCTATGCTTGTCAATGTAGAATCAACTACAGCCCCCAACCTCATAACTTGTTCAATTACAACTAAAGGTTATAGTGCCATTTTTGTTATTTAAAGCACATTACATTTAAATTATGACAACTACTTTCTTCAAAATTTGAACACCGGTCGTCAATGACTTACATTTAAGCAAGCCAGGGAACTTGTATGTTGTTCACTAACTTTTCTCGTATTATGTGATAGGTGTGATGACGATTGTCATTTTTTTAGCATTGCATAAAAGGGAAAGGAAAAGGAATATTGGTTTGTAATCACGTTTTCAAAGCCATCTAGATTACCCCATCTAATTCATTTTTATATTTTGCATAAGAAGAATAAACAAAATAACAATTGCCACAAAAGTAGCAGAAGGAGCTCAAGGAAAATGAAGTAGAAAGGGACCTTGTTGCAACATAAGTAAATAAACAAACAAGGAGAGAACTTGATCCTCAGACTTACGATCCATTATTCTCGCCCGCATCCACCCAAAAATTAGATCTGTGGATGACTATCCAACCAATTTGGTCCTTAATGGTGACAAGTGCGTAAGCTCCTCTAAAGTAATTGCATCACCCAATTACAGGCTCAAAAGAGCCAAAGCAGTTAGTATTGTCCGAGCACAATATAGCAGTTGTGAAGTAACATAGCCAACAACCATCTCCTAACTCAAATCACAGGTAAAGAACAATGCATAGAAAGGAAATAATTAAACAGACTACATTTCTGCTTTTGAGAAGCATAAGTTACTGAATTCAAGAGCAGATTGATCAAGAAGTGTCCTACTGATCTTATTTAAGTACTTTCTGGCAAGTATAAAAATCTTAGAAGAGAATTATGGGGAGGAAAAAGTATTCGCACATCGTCACTCCATGCCTGTGCTTTCAGGTTTGAACTTTTTGTGGCAATCCAAGGTCTACCATCTGAGAGCCAAAATTTCCCTTAGAAAGCAAGTACTTGATAGTCAAGACAGCCACCCCAACAACCTACTAACAATTAATGCACCGGAAGTCCTAATTAGATGAAGATAAAACATATCTTTATCTAAATCTGATATAATTAGTTGCTAAACAAGTGTTCACATGAAAGTCTGTCCTGCATTATGAGGTGTGAACTTGTGTTTGTTGTGGCAAGTCCATTATGAACATTAAACCAGATATAAGTAAATTTAAACCATCACATTTCACATAAATGAATTAAAATATAAGGAACAATTTGCACAATTGCTACAATACAATCGCCACCAGAATAAGCTATGAAATTAAGTGAAAAGGCCAAGAACACACCTTCTCCTTCGTGGAACCTTTGACAACTCTATAAGTTGCCAGGTGCTCTATTGCAGGTTCATAGTATGATAATAGCCAAATGCAGGGGCATATTTTGTAGAGTAACTGTTTCAATCAGGAACTAACATCAAAATGAAAATGTATTTGATTGGTATTCAAAACAAGGTAAAGCATATCCGATCATACCTTTTCATAGGCCTGATGTGCCAACTTGGACACATAGATGGTGCCAGGGTATGTATCATGAGAGTGGCTAACGGGTGTGATGACGAACGTCACAGAGACAATACCTAGTGCGGTGGGCACGTGTCATGGAAGTGGCGCATGGGCACGGCGACGAACGTCGAGGAGCAATACTTGGTTTCGGGGGCACGCACGCATAAAGAGAATGGCGCAAGGGAGTAGGCGACGAACATCGCGGGGATATGCACCATGCCGGGGGCACGCATCATGAGAATGGCGCAAGGGCGTAGCGACGAACATCGCGGAACAGTACTTGGTGCTGGGGGCACGTATCATGACAATGGCGCACGGGCGCGGCGACGAACGTCGTGGAGATATACTTGGTGCCGGGGCACATGTTATGGAAGTGGCACATGGGCGCGGTGACGAATGTCGCAGAGACAATACTTGGTGCCGGGGCACATGTCATGAGAATGGCGCATGGGCGCGACAATGAACGTCGCAGAGCAATACTTGGTGCCGGGGCACATGTTATGGAAGAGGCGTACGGGCACGACGACGAACGTCGCGGAGATATCCTTGGTGCCGGGGCACTTGTTATGGAAGTGGCGCATGGGCGCGGCGACGAACGTCGCGGAAACAATACTTGGTGCCGGGGGCACATGTCATGAGAATGGCGCATGGGTGCGGTGACGAACGTTGCGGAGCAATACTTGGTGCCGGGGGCACGCATCATGAGAATGGCGCAACGGAGCGGTGACGAACATCGCGGAACCATACTTGGTGTCGGGGGCACGTATCATGACAATGGCACACGGGCACAGTGACGAACGTCGCAGGGATCAACACTTGGTGCTGAGGCACATATCATGACGATGACGCACGGGCGCAGGCGACGAACGTCGTGGGGATATACTTGATGACGTGGCACGTATCATGAGAATGGCGCAAGGACGCAGCGACAAACGTCGCGGAACAATACTTTGTGCCGGGAGCACGTATCATGACAATTGTGCACGGACGCAGCGAAGAACGTCGCGGGGATCAATACTTGGTGCAGGGGCACGTATCATGACGATGGTGCACTGGCGCAGGCGACAAACGTCGCGAGGATATACTTGGTGATGGGGCACATGTTATGGAAGTGGCGTACGGGCACGGTGATGAACGTCGCGGAGATATACTTGGTGTTGGGGCACATGTTATGGAAGTGGCGCATGGGCGCGGCGACGAATGTTGCGAAGACAATACTTGGTGCCGGGGCACATGTCATGAGAATGACGCATGGGCCCGGAGACGAACATCGCGGAGCAATACTTGGTGCCGAGGGCACACATCATGAGAATGTCACAAGGGCGTAGCGACGAATGGCGCGGAACTATACTTGGTGCCGAGGCACGTATCATGATGATGGCGCACGGGCGCGGCGACCAATGTCACGGAGCAGGAGCACAAATGCGCGTCGGGTGTCTTGAAGACGGGATGTGTGCTGAGTGTACCTATCATAACAAGATAATGAATGCAACATGTAGTAATGACAAAGTCGGGAGTAATGGTATGATGTCGTCGGTGATGGGTCATTCGGTGGTAGTGCACGACTTTGGGCGATGGGCATCGCAGGAGCGGTATGCAGTCACGAATGACGGACGTTGCGAGGTTGATGCACGACAGACATCGCGAGGTTGATGTACAAACATTCGTAAAGATCACGGAGGTGTAAAGATTCGAGAAAACAAGTGCGTGCGGGAGGGGAGGCCGAAGGCCAAGAATTGGGGGAAGGCCAAGGCCACCACCCCTGGGGAGGCCGAGGCTGACCCTAGGGAGTGGCCAAGGCCAATTGCCAACTCTCATGAAGGGAGGCCAAGGCCACTCCCCATTTCGGTGAACTTCGGGCGCGCCGGCAATAGGATTTTTAAAAGGCAATGACAAATCCTGAAGTTGCGCTACGACGAGCGTGTTGCCAAGAATCGTACCCTCATGACGAACAAGGTGCCAAAGTCACGTACGAAGCGAACAAAGCGCGAAAAGGACCTTGCGCAAAAAGTGAACAACCAGGGGGAGAAAGCCAAGGCCGACCCCCCATGGAGGCTAAGGCCGACCCCATGGGCTTGGCCAAGGCCTTTGCCCTTGATCCCGTCACTTCGGTTGCGCCATCGGCCGATGTTTTTGGTAAAAAGGTACTCGGGAGGTCACGGCGCGACGAATGTGGTACTGTGAGTGACGTCAACGTGAAATTAATTTGTGACTAAGTTGCACACAGAGCGCGCGAAGCGAGAAACACATGTGACTTGGGCGTGCGCACTTCGACCGATTTGATGCTTTAGAAAAATGACTGTAACAATGACGACGTGTTCGCGTGAAATGGGACCCCTAGTGGTCCATTGGGTATGACCAGAATAGGTTGGGAACAATTTCCAATTAGTTGATAGAAAATCAGTTCACTAACGACACTTGAGGCATTCTTTTGCTAGTATAGATGCAGAGCCTTCAATCCAACAAGTGACTCATCTTCTGTTACACTATCTTATTTCATGAGAGCTTCAACTTTAAAACTTGGGCAGCAAATATGACTGGATCTTTTACATATGTGACTTTATAAGTTTCGTATCCGATTTTAACTACTTGCACATTAATTTACTTTCTATCGCTCTTCTGCTGGTTAACTGAGAATCCACAACACAAAAGCACAACCTTTTGAGACTCAGGCTCTTTAATTTGTTTTTATATTATTCTCTAAGGTGGTCTTTTCAAAGGTGATGGATGGCAATGTCTAAGTTCAGGTTTGCAAATTGTTTCTTTTATTAGCCAAGGTAAAGGCGAGGGAGAGCATCATAAATGATAAAGTCTCCTCATTTAGAACCCAAATACTAAGTCGCAGGAGAAAAAAAGATTTGGAAAACAAGAAAACTTATATACAATCTGGTAATTTCATGACATACCTTGCATTTCTTGTTTGTTGGCAGTTGTACGAAGCCAAGGCACAATAGTAAAAAAAGTTACGTTGGTATGGGAATAGAGGCATACCTTTGGTTTAGTGCTTGGATATTCATAAACAAGTTGCGCAACCTGTAGTGGCCCATGTATTTATTCTTCCTAAACTGCCGAGAATTGACATATTTTACATATGTAGAAGAAAAAGAGTAGAGACGTGTGCATGCACACACAGCCACATTCTGGCACCACAAGAAAATATGTATCTTGCGACAGAGTTTTAGCGACGGAAGGTATTCCGTCGCTAAACATGTCTTTAAGCGACGGAATATACCGTCGTTAAAAATCCGTTGCAAAATACTATTACTGACGGAAGACACCGTCGATAAAAGTATTTTGCAACGGAGTTTTAACGGCGGACTTTTAGCGACGGAATTACCGTCGCTAAATATTTTTTATAAAATTAGTAATTTTGAGTTTTTTTTTAAAATTATTTAAACGACGGAATAAAACCGTCGCTAAAAATTCTGTCGCAAAAGTCTTTATAATAAGACATTCACCGACGGAGTTTTAGCGACGGTGTTATTCCGTCGCTAAAGATCCTCCATTTAAATACAGATCTGGTTTCTTTCTCTCACCCCGTTCTCTCTCTGAAATTCTGCTCCCACCCACCCACCGCTGTTCTCACCTCCGGCGACCCTTCTCTACGGCGACCCAGCTCCGGCGACACTCCCGTCCCCCACCCGACGCCGCGCCACCAAGCCTTGCACTCCGGTCGTGCCACAAAGCCCTCCACTGTCACCGCGCAAGGAAACCCACCACTGCCGCCGCACCACCAACGCCGCCGCCGTCGTACCCACCTCGAGATTTGTATGTCAATTGCCCTAAATTATCTGAATTTTTTGTTAATTTGTCTTCAATTTAGGTTACAAGCCCTAAATTATCTGAATTATTTAGATTTGTATGTCAATTTAGGTTCAATTTTTTGTTAATTTGTCAATTGCCCTAAATTATCTGAATTATTTATGATGTCATTCACTTTGTTGTTCAGACGGATCTTGGCTTATTGAAGAACTTGAACTTGTTATCTCTAATTTTCCTTAATTCTTGACGAGGTAGGGAAGAAAACCATATTCGGTAGTTAGTCTGTAACACCGATATAGATCATGGTGACGCTGAAAGGTCATAGATTATGGGCCATTGCATGACATCAGGATAAGAAAGCCTATGTATTGTTTATTCAATTCAACCGACCACTAAATTGAAGTAATTGAACCATAATTGAACCCTAAGTAAATCCTAAATTGAATGCCCTAATTGAATCGAACCCTAAATTAAACTAATTGAACCCCTAATTAAACCCTAAATTGATTGCCCCAATCTAACCGAACCCTAATTGAACCCTAAATTGAATGCCTCAAATCAACCAAACCCTAAATTGAATCAATAGAGCCCCCTAATTGAACCATAAATTGAAGTAATTGAATCCTAAATTGAATGCCCTAATTGAATCGAACCCTAAATTAAACTAATTGAACCCCTAATTAAACCCTAAATTGATTGCCCCAATCTAACCGAACCCTAAATTGAATGCCTCAAATCAACCGAACCCTAAATTGAATCAATAGAACCCCCTAATTGAACCCTAAATTGAAGTAATTGAACCCTAAATTGAATGCCCTAATTGAATCGAACCCGAATTTGAACTAATTGAACCCCTAATTAAACCCTAAATTGATTGCCCCAATCTAACCGAACCCTAATTGAACCCTAAATTGAATGCCCTAATCCAACCGAACCCTAAATTGAACTAATTGAACCCTAAATTGAATGCCTCAAATCAACTGAACCCTAAATTGAATCAATAGAATCCCCTAATTGAACCCTAAATTGAACCCTAAATTGAATGCCCTAATACAATCGAACCCTAAATTGAAATAATTCAAGCGCATCGGATATGTGAATTTTGAACATTTTTTTCCCATTTGAACATTGATCATTTGTTTGATAATTTTAGGTTGTTAATTGTGCGTTTTAGAATTGTGATTATTGATCGATGATTTTAGGTTATTAGCTGTGCATTTGAAGTAATTGCGATTATTAATTGATGATTTTAGATTGTTAATTGTGCATTGAGCATTTGAGATATTGAGATTATTGACGGAGGATGGGACCCAATTGGATTGAATGTGTGGTTTTTGTTAATTTTTATTGCATTGAGCATTTGAGAATTGAGAATTGAGGTTGTTGACGGAGGATGGGACCCAATTGGATTGAGATACCTGTTAGTTAGCGCAGACACGGACAGCACGTTTGATCGACGGTGTCCGACATTTAAAAAACAAATTAACGTATGCCGATGTGTCTGGAGGTGCGTGTCGGTGGGCGTCGGACACGTGTCCGGAGGCTTCGGACACGTGTCCAAAGGCGTCAGACACGTGTCGGTATGTGTCGGACACGTGTCCGGAGGTGTCAGACACGTATCGGACACCATATCGACACCCTATATGAGGTGTCGGAATTGAGATTGTTGACGGAGGATGGGACCCAATTGGATTGAGATACCTGTTAGTTAGCGCAGACACGGACAGCACGTCTGATCGACGGTGTCCGACATTTAAAAAACAAATTAACGTATGCCGATGTGTCTGGAGGTGCGTGTCGGTGGGCGTCGGACACGTGTCCGGAGGCTTCGTGGACGTGTCCAAAGGCGTCGGACACGTGTCGGTATGTGTCGGACACGTGTCCAGAGGTGTCAGACACGTATCGGACACCATATCGACACCCTATATGAGGTGTCGGAATTGAGATTGTTGACGGAGGATGGGACCCAATTGGATTGAGATACCTGTTAGTTAGCGCAGACACGGACAGCACGTCTGATCGACAGTGTCCGACATTTAAAAAACAAATTAACGTATGCCGATGTGTCTGGAGGTGCGTGTCGGTGGGCGTCGGACACGTGTCCGGAGGCTTCGGACACGTGTCCAAAGGCGTCGGACACGTGTCGGTATGTGTCGGACACGTGTCCGGAGGTGTCAGACACGTATCGGACACCATATCGACACCCTATATGAGGTGTCGGAATTGAGGTTGTTGAATGTGCATTAAATTTAGGTTAGTTAGGTTAATGCGACATTTTTAGTATGCACCCCCTGGAATCTAATCGTGGCTCCAGCGCTGGCTATAATTACCCCTAATTAGTCCTGATTAACAATATTTTAGTAAATCAATTAACCCTAATTAGCTCCAACGAGCCTAATTAGTTTTAATTAACCCTAAGAACCTGATGAAATTCAAATTAGCTGTAATTACCCCAAATTAGCCCAAATGAACCCAATTATGCGCATATTGATTGTAGTTAGCCTAATTAGTCATAATGTGCACTAACATAACCCAATTACGCCTAATTAGCGCTAGTTAGGACTAATCAACACTACTCGGAACCATCAAAACCCTAATTAGGACTAAATAACCCTAATTAGTCCTAATCAACCCTAATTAGCTATAATTATCCGAAACTAGCCCTCATTAACATTAATTAGCCCTAACATAACCCAATTAAGCCTAATTAGCCCCAATTAGGACTAATCAGCACTACTCGGCACAATTAAACCCTAATTAGGACTACATAACTCTAATTAGCCATAATCAACCCTAGTCAGCTATAATTATCCAAAACTATCCCTCATTAACATTAATTAGCCCTAACATAACCCAATTAAGCCCAATTAGCCCTAATTAGGACTAATCATCACTACTCGGCACAATTAAACCCTAATTAGGACTAAATAACCCTAATTAGCCCTTGTACATCCCATAATTACTCCATGTTGCCCAGAGATGGTTCAATTACTCGTTGTTTACAAACCCTGCCTTCTTTATATTAATTGTTGTTTTGAGAAGTCCATTGGCAACGAGATGGTTCAACTCGTTGCCAACGAGTTCTATTTAATGTGGAATTGGTAACATATGCAACGATCATTCTGTAGTTTTGATATTTCGGAAAGATTCTTGCATATGTTATCAATTTCTGAACACATGCATGCATAGAAACCCTTAGTTCCAGTTCAAAGGTACTCATTACAAGGTAATGCCTTGTAATGAGCCTTTGGATGTCCAGTTTGGACAGTTTGGAAAAGCTAATTGTTTATAAAACAGTATTTTGACTCATGCTTTATGTTCTATGTCGTGGATATTTGGTACACGTTCTCGTGTGTTTCTCTGGGTGCATACAGATCTGGTGTTCTAACATCCGTCAAACCTTCCTGAGCAAGGTTAGATGAATGTTAGAACACCTAATCGATGTGGTGTACTTGGAGAAATGCGGGGAGGTGCTGCCGAATTTTCCACAGACATCAGACTAAGCATGAGTTATTCACTGTTTTATAAACATGTGCTTTTCTGAATGGGATAGGACCACTACCTGTGTCAAGAGTGGAGGGGAAATATGTAGACATGTTGTAACATTCATGCATTGATATTTACATCGGCAATGCCTAATCACTGGTCATTATTGAAGGTGGTATACAGTACGATAATTCAGTCGTCATGTCAGTCGATCGAAGTTGGATGAAAAGGAAGAATGCTGAAGATTTTGAGTGTCGCGTTGACGAATTTCTCGACTTCGCTTATGCGCATCCTGCACATGTTGACCTTGATAAGATAAGGTGTCCGTGCGGTAGATGTGAGTTGTTGCACTGGAGAAAAAGAATTGAAGTAAAATGGCATCTTCGTCGGTACGGTTTTATGGGTGGATACACAAGGTGGACGCAGCACGGGGAAACGATAGTATTGTCGTCCAACCTGGCTAGTCAAACTGAAGTTAGGGAGGAGGCACGATATGATTTCCGAGATATGATTATGGATGCTGGGCATGCTAATATTGACTGGGGTAACGACAGTCCACAACCGCCGAACGAGGGGGCTCATCAGTTTTATGAGTTGTTGAGAGCTGCGAAAGAGCCGCTGTGGGATGGAGCTCCGAAACACACACGGCTGTCTGCGGTTAGCAGGTTATTACAGTTGAAATCAGACCACGGGCTGAGTGAGAAAGGTTTTAACGAGTTTGTTACCTTCATCAAAGAAATACTGCCCGAAAGTGAAAAGCTACCGCCGTCGTACTATGACGCGAAGAAGATGATGAGGAAACTTGGGTTGAGCTATGACCGGATAGATGCGTGCAATAACGATTGTGTATTATTCTGGAAAGAGAATAAGGATTTGTCATTATGTCCGGTATGTGATCATTCGAGGTACAAACCGGACAAAGGGAAGAAGAAAAACATTGCATGGAAGATATTGCGATATTTCCCGGTCACACCACGGCTTCAGAGAATGTACTACTCCTCCAGTACAGCTGAACATATGAGGGCTCACCGTGAGACTCGCAGCAACGATGCCGATGTGCTGACACACCCAGCTGATGGAGAGGCGTGGAAGGAGTTTGACCGTAGGCATCCAGTCTATGCTCAGGAAGTTCGGAATGTTAGACTTGGTCTGGCAACCGATGGGTTCAACCCTTTCGGTCAGTCTACCACGCCTTACTCATGTTGGCCTGTTATTATTGTCCCTTACAACCTTCCACCAGGCATGTGCATGAAGAAGCCGTATATGTTCTTGTCGTTGCTTATTCCGGGGCCGAAGAGTCCCGGTAAGGACATAGATGTGTATTTAAGGCCGTTGATTGATGAGTTAAAACAATTATGGTGGAATCATGGAGTCGAAACATATGATGCATCCCTTAAACAAAATTTTCAGATGAGGGCTGCTTTGATGTGGGATATACATGATTTCCCCGCATTGGGAATGACGTCTGGCTGGAGCACACATGGGAAGCTAGCATGCCCTGCTTGTATGGGCGTGAACCCCGGTCATACGTTAAAGCACGGCGGAAAGGCCTCGTGGTTCGGATGTCACCGTAAGCTTTTGCCACCGGGCCATCAGTTTCGTAGGCAGAAGGATAAATTTGACGAGACAATCAAGCTTGAGGTTGTCACACTGGACTACCCATCTGGTGAAGAAGTACTCTCACACCTGGAGGCACTTGATACTGATTTATCCTTAATTTTTACCGTCATCTACAATAGGTTCAGTCAATGGATAGACCAGTGGCCTCATGCTTGAAATTACTAGCCGAAGGCCCTAACAAACAAACATCCTGTTACGGAGGCTATATCATCAACGGGTTTAGGTTTAACGTAAAAGATGATGACCGAACAAAACAAACCCAAAACAGTGGAGTCTTGGTCAACGGCGACTGTTATGCCGAGAATTGCATGGATTTTTACGGAGAGCTAGATGAGATTGTTGAGCTAACATATTTGGGTTCCCAAAACCGCCTGGTAATGTTCAAGTGTACGTGGTTCGATGTCACATGCAGTAGAGGAATCCGTGTTAGCTCTCAAGGGATTGTAGATGTCAATGTCAAGTCAAGACTTGCATCAGACGAGCCCTTTGTGTTTGCTAGTCAAGCTGTACAAGTCTTTTATGCGGAGGACGTCGCCAATCCCAAATCTCATTGGTATACAACTATCAAGTCCAAGAAATTACCCGTGACATATGACAGTGAGCTAGACTCCTTTCAAGCCGACCAACCACGTGTCTTGTTCCCTGTTGAGGTCAACAACGAGGAGGACGATCTTCCTCTTCCAACAACACTTCTTGTGAGAGAAGAAGTCGTAGATGATGACGCGGAAGATGTTGAAAGTGTTGGAGATGATGTGACCGAGTCTACTGATGAAGAGGATGAATTAGAAGATGAAGAGGACGACGAGTCCCACGAAGAAGAGGGCGACGACGAAAGTGATGAAGATGATTCGCAAACTGAAAATGATTGACTTGTAATGTTGTAACATCACGGGAAAAATGTAGTAACATTTTAGAACTTGGTGTTTATTGATGTGTTTTTGCACATCCGTTCATATATATATATATATATATATATATATATATATATATATATATAGTATATATAGTGCCGATGATGACTTATGCCTAAATTATTGTTTTTCACGTGTTAATGTCTTTGTATATAATCTATATGAAGTCAGATATGGATAGGATACGGGCTATTCGTGGCCGGGCTGGACGCCGAGCTGCTTCCTCCCCGGTTAGTCCCACCTCGTCATTGCCTACTGATGACGAGGCACAGAGTGATCGCGGACAGCCATTGGGGCCCCAGCCCCAGCCGTCGCCGTCACCGTCGCCCCAGCCATCGCCGTCGCCCCAGCCCCAGCTTGAGCCGTCGCCCCAGCCCGACGCAGATTCATCCCACACGCGCGTGCATTCTCCATCTTCCGTGGGTTCTACCTCAGGTATAGTTGATAACGGTGTTTCGTACATTTTCGCTAGCCTTATATTTGAACTGTATTAATGTCTGTGTTTTGTAGGATCTCGACGAGGCCGTGGTCCGACACGCGGGGTACGCATCGACCCCCAGCGTAAACAGAGAGTTACGCTCACGCAGGAGGGCCTGTAAGTACTAAAAATATCACCCCATGCCTTATGTTTAAAATTTTGGGGTGTTAATTTATATTTGAACTGTATTAATTAATTTAATTACTTCTTTGGCAGGATCCTGGAGAATATTGCGAGGACGAAGATCGGCGTTCTTGTGAAGGGCCGATTCTTCGAGCCACGCCTGTACTGGAAGGACTGGGATGCCGCTGCGAGGGAGGCCCTATGGGAGGAGTGGCTGGTACGGTGAAGTATTTTTTTCAGCGTTAGTAAATGTTAAATTACAGTTTGTTTTATGTTGTTAATTTGTGTTATTGAATGCCTTACAGGAGGGGTTCACGTTTGACACGCCTCAGCAGCAGGTACTGGGGCAGCAGGCTTTCTTTGCCTACATCGGCAAGAATTACCGCCGATGGCTCCACGATGCACGGGACCGGGCGAAGAAGGCGCTGCCCGCGGGTGCCCCGATGACGGAGATGGCGAGATATCCCCCACATTGGATATCTCACCGTGTATGGGGGGAGATGATAGATCGGTGGGCTACGGATCCAGGTTGGGACGCCAAGAGTAAGAGCGGGGCTGAGAACAGACAGAACAGAGATCCGACGCACACGGGGGGGTCGGTGCCACACGACATCGTCCGACACATGAACGCGGTCGAGCACCCGGATCTGGAGGAGGATGAGGTCATAGCTCTGACCTATACTCAGACGCACGTGCGGAAGAAGGACAAGGACGAGACGCACCGGGCGGGCGACTATATTTCAGATATTGCCCGGCGGATCGATGTGAGTCAATTTATTTAAGTTAATGTTTTTTCTTTCTATCCTCAATGTCTGTTTCGTTAATTAATGCCCTAACATATCGTTAAACCACTATTTTTGCAGGCCTCGTATGAACAGCTAAGGGGGTCCGAGCAGCAGTCCGGACAGCCATCAGCGTCCACTAGTACGGCTGCGAGTACTGGGGGGTTGAAGCGATGGCTGGATACGCCGGAGGTCGTGAATCGGCCGAAAGGCCGCATACGCGGCCTGCCTAGCACGACTGCTCGTGCCGTGATAGGAGCGTCCTCACCCCCTGCTGCCCCTCCACAGACACCGGCTCCTCGGCCTCAGTTGGACGACGAGGAGATCCAGCGCATTGCTACAGTGGTGTGCCGGATGATCAGGGAGCAGGGCACTGCTGGACAGGCCGCCCCGGCCCCGGATCAGCAGGATCCAGATCCGGGACTCAGGAACCCCTGATGAGCCCCTTCCCGTGCCCGTTCCTAGCTTCCCCCCCCCCCCCGTGCCCGGCTTGTACTCTTCTCCCCTCTCCTAACCGGCTATATCCGGTTCCCGGCTTGTACATATATGAATTTTTTTTATTATAAAATTTTTTATAATTGATTATATATATTTCTTTCTGTATTGATTATTGCGCGTTGTTGTTGAGATTTGAAAATTGTATTACAGGTCTGGGTAATTGAAAAATAAAAAAAAATTTCAAAAAAAAAATTGACTTTTGGCGACGGATTAATTCCGTCGCTAAAGTATTCCTACAATCAGTTATTTAGCGACGGAATATTCCGTCGCTAAATAAGTTTTTTAGCGACGGAATATTCCGTCTCAAAAATATAAATCCGTCGCTAAAGAATATAATTAGCGACGGAATATCCGTCGCTAATTAAAATAAATCCGTCGGTAAAAATGACATATTTAGCGACGGATTTAAAAATTCCGTCGCTAAACTATTAGTGACGGGCTTTTATACGAGGGATATTTAGCGACGGTGAATCCGTCGCTAATTCTTTTAGCGACGGATTTTTGGCTTTTAGCGACGGATTACCCCGTCGCTAAAACCCTGTTTTCTTGTAGTGTGGCTACGAACATTTTCAATCCAAAATGACACCATTTCTTAATATAAGATTCAGTCCAAGCATGTTTTTGCAACAAAATAACTCTCTGCATAAAAATCACATATTCCTCTATGATATATCTCTCTTTATCAAATCAACTAACTTAGTAAAAAAAGCAGCAAAAAAAAAAAAACACAGCAGCTTATTTTGGATCAATGTAATGGATAGCTTTTGATATACTAAATTTTTAGTGCTAAAATCAATAAGCAAAGAAGAAACTGATTTAACTCATGTAACACTCGGACAAATGATCAAAGGATCAAACTCATGTAACTCTCTAGTCATAGAAATTCTTGGCCTCTTAACTATAGTCTCTCAGTTTTGTGCAAGAAGTAATCTATAAAATGAAAGGTAATCTACCAAACACTTATTGCCATCCTCATTTCTAACAACTGCATTAATTTGTAATCCAGATGATTTACTAATGGCTCAGTCAGAAATTGAACATGCAAATTCAAAATATAACTTAAGCATGATGGGGTAAAATATTCTTTTTGGTGTGATTTATCACCTAGACCTCTGTAATTGTGTGCATCGTATCTGTTACTACCATATATCTCCTCAACATTATAAGCTCAAAAACAGTATTCTAGACATTAAAAAGGGCAAAACCTGTGAAGAGCACAATTTGACTTCAAAGTTTGCCTTAATAAAACACACTTTGTCATCTTGCTTGCCTGACCTGTTAAGTAGTTTTAGGGATATGTTAACTTGTACTAAAGTTTCACAACTCTAGAAATCTCCAACAATGTTCCCATGGAAAGCGGAGAGATTGGCCAAAGAGAAGCGTGTTAGATTGACAAAGCATCTTTTGCCATAATATATTTTTATGATAGTTTGGGCATCATAGAAAACACCACACGCTTGCTCAATCAAACAATCTCTATATATATTCTCCACATCTTTTTGCTTCTTTTACATCAGAAATGCTGCGATGCCAGTAAAAAATTGAGTTTAAAAACACATTTAAAGATATGGGATTGATTTCTTAGCACTCTCACTTTGCCACTTCAACAACCTTGATCGATCAAAGCCTGAAGCTTCTCTAATGAGACTTATTTACTAAAAACCATCGATAAAGCCAAAACGAAGGATTAACTTTAACTTTGTAAATGCTATATCCGCAAAAAGGAAGCTTGGAGGTTGTCTATGCCAAGGTCCAATTTAAAACATACATGAAACAAACTTACCCCTTTTTGGTTCACTGGAGTATACCTTGAAAGGGCTAATCTTTGAGGCAAACATACAAACAGGTGGTGTACTATGTTACTTACAACCCACAAGATGTTAGATGACGGTTCTATAATTTGAAACATGATTGTGTGTGAAAAAATCAGAAGTAAAGCATATTGAAATATGCAAGATAGATGGTAACAATTAAAAATTGGAAGAGATATCAAAAGCTCTCACCAGGTGATTGGGAGTTTCCGGCGATTGTTGTATGAGTTGATGATAGATATACGATTATGTATTCATGGAGTTTGAATTCTAGAGTCACGATTTGGGGGTTGTAAATTTGAATTCACGGGTCACCATTTTGGCGATTGTCTGATACAGAACATCCGCGACCTTTGAATATGTTTACCATTGCCTGATAGTTTCAGTTAATGAAAATACTATTAGCTGTCCATTTTATGCAAACACTGACCTGTTGATGAAGAATTGGATGAATTATTGTGGGAAGAACTTTGAACTACAGAACGAAGGAATCCTAGTAAAGGCTACGCCAGAGTGTGCGTGGGGAGTGAGAGTCTGGCGAAAGAGAAGTTCCATTTGTTTTGAAACCGTGGCACCGCTTAGAGGTGTCTTGAGCGGGTGGGGAGTGTGAGAGCCTGGCGGAAGAGGTGTCTTATTGCGCCGTTTTTTAAATATGGCGGGTTATTGGTGTTATATGATATTTAGAGGGTATTTTGGGGATGAGAATGTGTAGAAACACATAAACATGTCTAAACACTCTAGACTTTTAAGGCAGAGAGATTAACCCTATTAATTCCTAACTATATAGAGTGTCGAAGGGACTATTAATCTTTTATTATTTCTAAGTGTTAAACATACTAGAGATTCAAAGGAAGGGACCGTTACCTTTTGTTACTCTTTTATTAATTTTAAGTCTAGAGAATAGAAGGGATCATTACCTTTTGTTATGTGAAACAGTTCATTGATCACAAATGCCTGTGTACTTGTTGCTGTGTGTAAGAACACATCTCATTGTCACACAACTTGCATTAACTTAAAAAAAACATGCAGCTTGCAGGGAAAAGAAAATGTACTTGTCACCTTTTTTTAACTTTTGAAGATAATAAAGCATTTATTAACTTGATTATATACCATTTCAGACCCTTGAAAAGTAGTATCACAAACTATTCTATTTCAAAGCGTGCACCCCCCCCCCCCCCCCCCCCAAATGGATTCTATTGTACGTGTGAGGAGTTACTGAAAAGCATTTGGATTATAAAGTAAAAAAATAGTAAAATAGGTAACCAAACGTGACTTTAGGGTGGAATACAACGTCTCATAAACGACGTCTATATTTCTCTACTAATCGATAATGAGATTATAATTTGTTAGTTAGTATAACACCAATTTCACGTTATATATTTATCTGTTGAGAATGATAACACTTAGTATTAATAAATTTTATTTAAAAATAACACAAAAAATGAAAATACTAAACATTTACTTTATAAGATGTGTGTGATTTTTAAATTCTGAAATTTATTCAAAAATCTAGTGAAATACCAGTATTTAGTACTATCAAAATATCATGCGTTGTCGTGTTCCATGATTTTTGGAGTTTTATATGTGAGGTCGTAGCCATGAAGTTTTGTCACGAATATACTCAAGACAGGAGTCTGGTTATGGAATCTGGTTAGATCGTAAAATAATCACTAACAGGAGAAGCATGGTGAACTCTTCAAGCTGTTGAACCAAATGCATTTAGGCAGGAGAAAAGTATAGTTTGATTCCTGAGTACTCAACCTTCTATTGCTTAAAATTATGGAATCTGGTTAGATCGGAATAACTTTAAAGCCTAGCTTTAAGATTATTTAATAACAAGAAATGGAACTGTCACTGACTAAAATAACTGATATCAAATTTTAGGTCAACACCACCAACAGCTCATAGCCCATGAAGTTTTGGCATGTAGGTCTTTTGCATCCCGCCCATTTTAGTGTGCTCTTGATTAGTTTTTCTTGTATGTTATATGAACTTTAGACATCATTTATACACTTTTTTCAAATACATTTCTCTTCTAACAACTATGGACTGAAACAACAGGAAAGTTCGAGTGAAGGCTTTTCTATTAACATGTTAATAGAGTTAAAGTACTAATTATTTTTCTAGCTATAAATGTGCTTTCTGAGATAAAAAAAAAAATTAGTTTCAGAAAAAGTTTCAGCGAACTCAAAGGGCTCGTTTACAAGAAAGAATAAAAGGTGAGTACTGGGATGGCATTTAAGGAAAGCTTGAGCGAGTTGGAATTTTGATCTGTACAGAGATCAACACGCGAATTATTATTATTATAGATATTATTTTGGTGAGACTATATCTACTATTATATATGTTACCTCTACATTTGTTACTAAAAAACTAACAATTATTACTAAAGTAAATTCTTAACAAAAAAAGTGGTAGGAAGCACATAAAGCAGGTGAAAACATTATTCTTATTATTACATTATAATAACTACTACTAGTAGATCTGTTACCACTATTAGGTAAGTTTCTCGATGACTCTTTTACCATTTGTTTGCTCCTGTAAAATCCAGACTCAAAACAAAGTCCTGTCAATTTAATGAGTCAGGTCAAATGCAAGGAGAGGTATATAATATATAGGAATCTCTTAAGTCCTAAAAGCAAAAGAATCGTAGCGCCGATGCGAACCAAGAGGGCAGCAGCTGGAATTCAGAGAGGTTTTGCTTGAAAGAGAAGGCAAGTTTATGGTAAAGTAATTGGACGAAGCTTTTTTTGGACAAGTGCCGTCCCTCTTTTGTACGACCTACTTCGCCAACAACTTGTAGAGTTGTAATCAACAACTTGTTAGGCAAAGTAATTGGAGGGAGGCTTTTTTTGGACGAAGCTTAATTTAATATATGGACGGTGTGTTCTTAGTACTCTTACTGCTTAATTAAAATTAGAAAAGAATTTTTTTTTTTTTTTGTGAGTTGTAATGAACAACTTGTTAGGCAATGAGCTATCCCGAGTTAGGAATTATTAACAACTTGGAGTACATTCAAATACCCATGTATATATTTTAGAGATCTGAATTTGCATTTATTTTGTATTTGACATTTCTATAATTGATGATTTTGGATACTTACTACAACTCTTAAGAAGTTTACTCGTATGTTGAAAAAGGAAGACTTGTTGTATGTCTCAACGGATTCTCTATTATTGGTAATGCATGCGAGGAGTCAAAACACGGCCATCTTCTGCTGGAAAAACCAAAAGAGTCATCCTCATCGCATTGGAGGTTGTCACAATAGTTATAGCAATTCTACTAATCGCCTAGAAGGTTTTCGTTCCCGGTCTGGTGGTTGATACTGTTCCAGCTATATATACAGCTCGATTTTTGGCTTATTGTTTGCCTTGTAGGTTCTTGATCGGACTCAGCTATACGTACAGCTCTTAGCCTATTGTTTTTGTCTTGGGAACTACCATCTGTGACGCGTTCTTTTAGAATGTAAAAACCCAACATGCCTTGGGTAGTTATTTGCTATTTGCTATTTTTTGTTTTGTGTCATTTTTTTCGTAATATCATGTGTCATTATTCTAAATAGAAACTTAGTTATGTAACACCAAAATGAGTGTTACACCAAAATGGTCATTCGCTTTATATGTAGTACTAGTTTCCATGGCAATCGCGATGCATTTGCAAAGAAAAAGTTAGCAATATGATGTTTTTATAATATCTAGCTTGAACTTTAGAATGCATTTAAACTGTATATTTTTCAATAGATTTTTAATTATAAAAACTAAACATATTATTATAGGTACTTATCTACCATCTAAGATTTTTTTTATTTTGTGTTACTTCTTAAAATTTCTTTTGGAATATCACTTGTTATCATGTTAGATAGATAATCATGTAACACCAAAATAGATGCTACTCAAAAAGGGTATCCTCTTCAAATATAGTACAGATAGGTTTTTCATTGGATTCATTCAGGCAATCCATAAAAAAGGAGTAATCTTGTTAAATTGATGTTTCATGTTATATATTGGACTCGTTACATTAGACATATTCTCTATGGTTCTCGATCAATTAACAATTTTGACCCCTGACCTAAAATAAAAAAAAACAAAAAGAAAACAAGAAAAAGTGGTGTCTCAGTAAAAAATTGAAAAGAAAGAAAGAAAGAAAGTGCCTTTGGGTTCTCAAAAGTGGCTACTTTCGTGGCCCATAATTTCTTATTCTTGGGCAAATTATTTTTTATTCACTCCACCATGTACTATACCACCCACAATCCCTGGAGCGGAGTTCAGTTATTCTTTTACTAATTATAATTAACCCTATTGACCCCTGAGTAGAGTATCGAAGGGATTATTCATTACCTTTCGTTACTTTTTTATTAATTCAAAGTCTTAATCATACCGGAGACTCAAAAGTAGAATTTAGAAGAACTCTCGTACGATCATTTTTTTTGTTTTATGACTATGTGATTGAGTATCAGACCTATCAAGTGGACTAAAACTTAATTTACGTGCAATTTTATCGTACATTCTACGTGTACATGAAAACCGAAGAAATCGTACGCTTACGAGATTTTTTTTCTGTTTTTGGTTTCCAGAATTTAGTATTCAGTTCTAAAATCGTATTGTGTACTTTTACTTTTTTCTGTATCTATTTTTTCAATTTTTTCTGTACGTTTATCATTTTCATTTTCGTTTTTACCAACTTTTTCTGAATCAATTCATTAATGGATCCCACTATTTTCATTTCTAGGAAGACCCAGTGAAATGGGTGGTCTAGTTTGGTGAGTGTTTGTTGAAACAGGGTGGTAGATATGAGGGAGAAGAGGTGGTGTTCTGATTAGGAGAATACAGTTCGAAAAAGGTGAAAACACCCAAAGGGTGTTTTCAGCTTTTTTGACACTATTTGGAAATTTTTTTTAAAACGGAATCGAAAAAACGTAAACATACACGAAAAAAAGTATCTTTTTCATCATCATTACAAAAATGAAAACTGAAAAACGTAAACGTACAGCCCGCAAATATTTTGTTTCTCATGAATATGTCATTTATTTTGTATTAAAATTTGTAAAATTGGATAGGCAAGACATGAATCAAGAATTTATGTTTACATACACTGCAGGTAATGTTGTGATCACATATATAGTGAAAAAAAATCTATAATCCAAATGACATATAACATTATTATTGAAGTGCACTTGAAGTTAAGATTTGAAAATCTAAAATGAAGTATTCAGAAAGTGAAGCATGTAGTGAGTAACTAGTTATTCCACACCAAAAGTGTTACTTTATTGTAAAGTATTGTAAGTAGTGTCTTTTGTTTTTCTTTTGGTAAAAAAAAGATAGCTTAAGCAGTAAAAAAATTCAAGACATCATATATAAAACTATAATTAACCCTATTGACCCCTGAGTGGAGTATCAAAGGGATGATTCGTTACCTTTCGTTGCTCTTTTATTAATTCAGAGTCTTAAGCATATACTAGAGAATCAAAGGAAGGGATCGTCACCTTTTGTCATATGGAGTATATAGCTCACCGATCACAAATATCTATTATGTACAAGTTGCTGTGTATAGGAACATGCAGCTTGCATTAACTTGAAAAAAGATGCAACTTGCACGCAAAAGAAAATGCATTTGTCAACCCCCCTCCTTTTTTTTCCCCCATCTTCTGAAGAGCATTTATTAACTTGACCATGGACCATTTCACACCCTCAAAAACTAGAATAACAAAATATTCTATTTCAGCAATTATATGAAATTACGTATGTATTTGTTGAAATCTGTGCCAAGATGGATTATACCGTAAAGAGTTACTTAAAAGCGTTTGGATTAATAAAAAGCAAAAACAGTAGTACAGGTAAGGAAACATGACTTTAGCGTGGAATATATATTTGAAATGTCTCATATATAGAGGCTATTTTCTCTATTAATACATATAAAAATAGATAATAAGATTACAGTTTGATAGTTGGTGTAACACCAATCTAACGTTCCATAATCACTTGTTTAGAATGATAACGTTTGGTATAATAGATTTTATCTAAAAATAATACGAGAAAAATTTTAAATATAAACAATCACCGCACAAGATGTGCATGATTTTGTATCTTATCAACTCCAAGTATTGTTATCGGTATAGCATTCTTAGTACTCTTCCGGGTAAATGCGTATGTTTATATCTTTTTGTGGGCCTTGTGCTCACCCATACTTTCAGGTTATCAGTTGTGTTCAAAGTTGCGCAAAGGATTATAACAAATGACTAAGTAAGAAACTTTGTAGCGAGAGATTTTCTTTTATATTTATTTCAAATAGATTGTAAGAGATATCAAAGTAGCCTTTGTTATATCTCGAAAGATTCTTCTCATATAGATGTTAGTAATTAAGAATAATGGAAGTTATGTTAGATTGGAAGTTATAATGTGCATAAAATGTTCTTCTTTATCTTTAAAAGTATTTATGATATGCGAATGCTTTAAGTTAAGATTTTACAAGTAAAATGTCCAAATCTCTCTGAAAATTTGGGTCGTTAAAATTATGACAACATCAAAGCTGCCAAGACGGCAACATTGAAGTCGTCATAGTGACATAGTATGACAAGTCATTTTGTTACCAAATCTCAATCTCAAGTCTATTGTGACAACATTAATGGGTTATGGTGAAAAAATTTAAGAGCTTTAGGTGAAAACAAAGATGTCAGTATAAAGTTCATGCAAAAGTGACAAATTAAATTTTGTTATAGTGAACTTCAGATTTAGTCTCTACTTATGCAAGGTTGCCATTTATAGTGACAAATTAAAATTTAAGATTTTGTTATAGTGAGCTTATTGGCACGTTAGTGTTCAGTGACAACTTTGTACCCTGTTGTGAAACATTTATTGTCACTAATGACGCCATTATATAAGATTGAAAAATATAACATTGATTAGTCTTGCAAAACTAGTTATTTTTTTTTATTTTAAAAAAGGACTCTTTCCAAATCTAAATCAAGGCTCCGTTTGACAACACTTGCAGTTTTGATTTTCTGTTTTAAATAAAAACAAATAAAAATTAAAATCAGTTTTTTTTATTTTATTTTATTTTTTTACAAAAACAAGTGGGCGTTTGATTACCCAGTTTTTATTCTGACTTTTTTTTCTTTTGGATGTTTGAATACTCAGTTTTTATTTTGAGTTTTTTCTTTGGTTGTAGTTTGAGGTGGCAGTGGTGGGGCGTGGCGGTGGCCGACGGTGGTGATGGTCGGCAACCGACGATGGTCGCCGGTGGTGGCTGCCGACTGTGGGAGGGTGGTGGTGATGATGGTCTCAAAATTGAAAATCGAAACTCATTTTTAGAGTTTTCAAAAACAGTTCTAGTTTAAAAACTGATTTTTTTAACTGAAGAAAAAAAAAACAAAAATTGTGCGCCAAACGCGTTTATTTTTTTTCAATTTACAAAAATTAAAAAAATAAACTGCGTCAAAGGGGGCCAAGTGTTAGACCAATTTCTTTTTCTAAATCTCAAAATTAATGTATATTTTTTTTGAATCTATAGATTTTATTTCTTGTTAGAAAACATTTTTTAGAGACACTATTTTTTAAATTAAGTAATAATATATTAGTATATTGATTAGATAAAGTTTTAGAATATTTATAATTAATTTTTAAATTATATAAGGCTTACTAACACAGAAATTAACTAATCTAGGTATTAAAACCTCAACGAAGAAAATATTGACGTTCAGCGAAACTTTTATATTTAGTATATAGTATTTATAATTCTATTTTACATTGGAGTCATATTGTGACGATGTGCTGTACAAAAAGGTAATCGTTGAGTTTTCATTCGTCTTCGCTTCGCTTATTGTATATTAATAACTACTTCAGTAATCAAGACAAGGCCCGAGTCAGTTAGATTAATGGCTTATGAATCGGTATGTTTGAGTATCATTATGTCTTGATAGAATTAAGGTTGAGTATCTAGCATTATGTCAATGGTTCTAAAGTACACTTCATTTAATTTGTATTGGCATAAAACGAACTACTGAATTCAAAGTACGTCACTTTCTTACATTTCACATTTAAGTGACATCATAATAATCAAGAGAAACTCAATAAAACTATAACACTGAAATAATGTATACCGAATTTATTCCCTGTTTATTATCTCTGTGAATTACTATATAATTACCATATGATAGTTAAAGATTAATTTAAAAGAACTGTCATACAATAATTTTTTTTATAATCATCCTATGACTATGTGATTGAGTGTCAAACGTATCATGTGGATTGCAACTTTATTTTTGTACAATATATCGTACATTCTACACGTACAAGAAAACCAAAAAATCAAATATTTTGTTTCTCATGAATTTGTCATTTATTTTGTATTAAAATTTGTAAAATTGGATAAGCAAGACATGAATTGAAAATTTATGTTTACATACAATGCAGACAATGTTGTTAGAGGTGTCAAAAGGGCCGGGCAGCCCAAGCCCATCGGGCCTCCAGCAAAACAGGCCGGGGCCGGGCCAAGGGGGCTGCCAAACGGGCCGGGCCGGGCCAGATTCTGGGGATATCTGGGCCCAGTCCAAGCCCAGACCCTAGGCCCAACATTTAGGGCCGGGCTTAAGCCGGGCCTGGGCCCAATTTTTTTTTATTTTTTTTTGGTATTTTCTTGTTATTCAAGGTAAGGGTTTTAATTATGGTAATTTGTTGTTATTGTTTAAGCAAATTATACTCTAAGCATGTCCAATATTCACAATTTAACGAACCTAATTTTTATCCTTTTATTTCATTATAAATCATATACATTGAAGATAAATGTGTTTATAGGCCGGGCCCAATTTTTTTACTTGTTATTCAAAATAATATTATTATTTTACTATCTATTTTGTTATGATTATTTAATAATATAAATACTAGCTTTTTATATGTATTTTAATAGTTATTTTTTTATGCACGGTGCCAATACTAATTTATATGTAAGAGGGTGGAATTAGTCGATTTGGTATTTATTGACAAATAAGTTTGGCCCATCCAAGACTGCCAAGGCCTCTTTAAGGAGGCTCATGATTTCTCATGGTTCGATTGTAATCTTTGTAATCTAATTCTTATTTTACGTCAAACATATCTTTGATTATTGTACCAAGGAAGAACGATCATCATAAGTTATGTTCGGATTCATTGCTCATTCGATTATTATTGGACACGCACACTTATATATAATAATGTGTGTATACAATAATACTGGGCCAAAAGAAGACCTGTGTGTAGGGCCAAAAAAGGGGCCAGAAATAGGGGGCCATTTTTCGGGCCAAAAGAAGGGAAGGCCAGGCCGGGCCAAACCCGGGCCATTTTAGGGCCTGGCCAAAAACGGGCCATTTTAGGGCCGGGCCGGGCCTGGGCCTGTTTCTCAAAAAATTCGGCTTGACCCTGGCCCAAGCCCTAAGGGTTAGGGCCAGTCTGGGCCCAAAAAAAGGCCGGGCCGGCCCGGGCCAGCCCACAGGCCGTCCGACCCTTTTGACAATTCTAAATGTTGTGATCACATAGAAAAATGGATTTCTTAAATCCAAATTACGTATAACATTATTATTGTAGTGAAATGCACTTGAAGTCAATATTTGGAAGTCTAAAATGAAGTATTTAAAAAGTGAAGCACGCAATGAGTAATTAGTTACTTCACACCAAATGTTACTTTATTGTACAATATTGTAAGTAATGTTTTTTTGTTTCTCGATCTTTTGGTATGAAAAAGTTAGCTTAAGCAATAAAGATTCAAGGCATCATATATAAAACTATAATTTTATCTATTCATTTACCTATTAACAGCTATATAAACATTTTACCAATACTATATCCATATAAGCGGGATATGTCTTTTTAATTTTCCACTTTGTGGAGCATATAATACATCAATATTTATCTATTTGACAAATTTTTGATAGAACTCATTATAAAAAATTAAAGTAGAGATCCAGCACGTGGTCAATTTCAACGACACATGTTCATATATTGTAGTGTAGTTGTTAAGGAAATAAATTCTACTTCAACATCAAAATTTGGTACTCATTCCGTAACGCGACTTTGTTAAATCTTATTTTTAGGAAGAGTTAGAACTGCAATTTATATGACTCTGCAATTTATATTCGGTATGAGATTCGAACTTGGGATCGTGAGGTTATCATTCAAGATTCTTTATCACTCTACCGCCCCTTGAGGTTACTCCGTTAATGTTTGAAAGTAAGTTTTTTGTAGTATTTCATTAATCGTAGGCGGTGGTGGTAGAAGAACTGTATCTCGGAAAGAATGAGGGACAAGGCATGTCTAACTCTCTTGTGAGTACCATGATATACCACCCCCACCCCCGCGCGGCACTATACCACCCACCCGCAATCCTCACAGCCAAGCCGAGTTCAATTACTCTTTTATAATTCATTCGTATCACATTAATTGATTATATTTATTACATGCAGATTAAAATTTTCAGTTATATTATGTATTTTTCATTCTATCTTTAACAGAGAGAAGGGAAAGAAAGTTGGACAAAGACATAAAATTAGTTATTGCAGTGTTAAATATGGACATAAATATAGAATAAAAAGTGGGTTAGGAGAAAGAAAATAAGTTAGTAAGTTAGTTGAGGGTTAAATGTGGAGAGAGAAACAAAATAAAAAAAAAAGTGTGAAAAAGATAAGTATGTAAAAGTACGTCCAGAATCTTTCTTAATTTAAAAAATGAGCAATTTTTATGTAATGACTCAACAAAAAAAAAAGTGATAAATTATATGGGACGGAGGAAGTATATAATTAACTCCACTGAGCCTCACCAGAGAATCAAAGGGATAATTACCTTTTGTTACTCTTTTATTAGTAAAATTTAACCCCGTTGACCCCTGACTATATGGAGGGAGTATCAAAGGGTGAGTAACTTTTGTAGGTATTTTGTTAAGAATTCCAGCTGCTGCCCTCTTGGCTTTGTCCTCGCGTTGGCGCTAGGACTCTTTTTTACTTTTAGGACCGTATTGACTTAAAAGAGGTTTGCTTTGCTTTAAGTAAGAAAGTTTATGGCAAAGTAGTTGGAGGAAGCTGGTTAATGTCCTGTCTCTCTTTTGTGCGACCCCACCTTGATTAAGAAGTGCTGTTTAATGTAAGCCAGCCAAGCCAAGCCAAGCCAAGAGTGGTGCACTACCATTCAATTTCATAGCAAGTTCTCTAAATAGATAATGAATGGAATTAGACATCATTTCCAAAAAAATGAACTGCGGACGCATGTCAACCGTTTGTACGGCCTAAACAATTGTACTCCAATGCTTAGTTTAATATATCAACGGTGTGTTGTAAAATTAGAAAATTAGAAAAGAAAAAAAAATATAGTAGAGTTGTAAAACAAACTTGCTTCAAATTTTTTTTTATTTTTTCTCTTTTTCAAAAATGTCTGGCATATGCAATAGGTATGATTTTCGCCTTCATGACAACAGCCGAAAACACTACTTTTTTCACGCATTGTCGTGTTCCATGAATTTTGGAGTTTTATATGTGAACGCGCACCTTCAGCTCGTAACCAAGAAGCTTTGTCACGAATTATAGTCAAAACATGAGTCTGGTTATGGAATCTGGTTAGATCAACTTTAAAGCCTTATAACTTTAAAATTATTTATAGCAAGGACATATAATAATGAGTTCTTCAAGCGCAACGTGATCGTCCCGTTAATGCGACTCCATTTAATATTGAAAGTAATCTCTTTGTTGCTTCGTTAATCAAGGTAAAGTGGGGTCGGCGGCGGTGGAAGAAGCATGGATAGGAAAGAAAGAGGCACAGGACACATCTAAAATCTTTCTCACCTACTTTCATTTCCAAGCACGCAAAACCTTTCTCACCTAGTTTTTGTGGTGTACCTGTACATGCGCTTGTACTCGGCACCACAATTGTGGGACTCTTTTAGGATTCGGACCATCTTTGAGCAAACAGCTTGGTTTGGACGGACCTGTACTTAATTAGCCCCACAATTGTGCACCCATCCGGACCGTAAAGGACGAAAGACTTCATGGGTTCTTAAATAGCTCCCCTGAAAGCTGTCCGAGTTCCAATCATGGAGGGCCCCTGGTAACCCAAGTTCATGCGTCTATTGACTCGAAGTTGCTCCAATCATCCATCTGCTACAAGCATTTTTTTATAACTCCCCCACCATGCAGTATACCACCCATAATCCTCACAGCCGAGTTCAGTTACCCTTTTATTAATTACCAATTTGACCCCTGACTTCAAATTTTTTTAAAAAAAAAAAAAACAAGAAAAAGAGTTGTGTCAATGGAGAAAAATATCTAGGAAAGAAAGAAAGTGCCTATGGGTTCTAAAAAGTGGCTGCTATCGGATTTTCTTTGCGATAGCTTCCCCTTGTTTAATGATTGTAAATGTCTCTTATCGGTGTAATGACTTTTGTTATATATATAGGGGGCCGATCCACACCCACCGGTGGAGAAATAACAATTTCTCCACCGAACCGCGGGTAAGAGCAGCGGTTGGGAAAAAGTTGTACTGACACTGCATTAATGGCAAAAAAGGCATGAGAAAATGGTGAGAAAATGGCGAGAAAATGGCGAAAAGGAGAAAAAGGACACCAACCGCATGAAGAAGTAGCGGTTGGCATTAATATCCCCTGCCACGTGGCGTCCCCCACCCCTGCCACGTGGCCCAACCCCATGGCCCTGCCCTGCCACGTGGCGTCCCCACCCTTGCCACGTGGCGTCCCCCACCCTTGCCACGTGGCCCAACCGCGTATACAACCCGCGGTTGGGGCATGGCCCCTGCCACGTGGCGTCCCCCACCCATGCCACGTGCCCCAACCGCGGGTTGTATACGCGGTTGGGGTGATGGCCCCTGCCACGTGGCGTCCCCCCACCCCTGCCACGTGGCCCAACCGCTTATACAACCCGCGGTTGGGGCGATGGCCCTGCCACGTGGAGGCCCCTCCCCTTGCCACGTGGCCCAACCGCATAAACAACCCGCGGTTGGGGGCGATGGCCCTGCCACGTGGCGCCCCCCCCGGTGATGCCCCCCTCCCCCATGATGCCCCACGTGTTGTCCTTCTGCCAAATTTTTTTTTTGCCGCAGCCTTTGACCGCTCAATCACGGGTTTTTTTTTTCTGTCTTTTTTCTTCTCTCTTCCTCACTTTTTTCTGTCTTTTTTCTTCTCTCTTCCTCACTTTTCTCTCTTTATAATCCCCTCCCCGAACCCTTCTTCTGCACTCTATCATCTTTACCAACTTCCTTCGTACTTCATATCTCACCTACATAATCTCCACAACAATACAAATCAAAAAATTTTACGCTAGAAGATCGGTGGATAACCGCTAGAAGATCGGTAGATTTTTCTTTAAATACATCAAGTCACAACAAGTAAGTATTTTGAATTTCCTTATAATTCAATGTTAGGTTTATACAAATCAGCGTATTACATTTATAGATTCCAAAATAGCGATTTTTTAGGGCGCCAAATATAGACAGTTTTTCACGAATTTATAAAAAATAGCTAGAGCTAGATTTTGGCAAAATGTAAAAAAGAGACCCTAGTTATTCTTAAAGGATCTGTCTCAGGTAAAAAATTCAGATTTTTCCAAAGACTGGAAAGGGGTTAACTGATACGGGGAACCTTGTAATTCTGCAGTGTATTTTAAAATATCAAGCTAGCGCGATTTCACGCGAAAATTTTATGAGAACCCTAGGATGTTGGGAAGTTCCATTCCCCAGGAATTCGGGCCATTCCGAAGCCGTTACCTATTTTTTTGGCCGAACGGCCCTTTAAGCGCTTGATCCGGAACCGGTTCGGGATTTTTGGGCGAAACCTCCGTAAAATACTTTTTAGGTCAAGAATGAATTCAGGGAGCCTAAAATAGCATTTCGAAGCACTTTTGATATTTTTCGATGCCAGGGGGCATTTCGGTAATTCGCCGCCCCGAGAGGGGTATTTCGATAATTTTACAGTGCTAAGTTTTTCGACGGACTTTTTAGTCCAGAAATGTAATTACAAAACTGAAATGTTGTTTTGAAGCTGATTTGGCGCGCGTAGGGGTGATAATGAATCCCCTGGGGCATTTCGATAATTTGTCGCTCAGCGAGGGTATTTTGGTAACTGAACGTTGTAACACAACTGGAGGAAATAATTTTCAACACTATGTGTATTCCTAGGGTGTAACACTATGACTATGTGTGTTTAATGTGAATACGAAACGTAATTGTCGCTAAAGGTGAAAACTTAATTAGACAGTTTTTCACGAATTTATAAAAAATAGCTAGAGCTAGATTTTGCCAAAGTGCAAAAAAGAGACCCTAGTTATTCTTAAAGGATCTGTCTCAGGTAAAAATTTCAGATTTTTCCAAAGACTGGAAAGGGGTTAACTGATACGGGGAACCTTGTAATTCTACAGTGTAATTTAAAATATCAAGCCAGCGCGATTTCGCGCGAAACTTTTATGAGAACCCTAGGGTGCTGGGAAGTTCCATTCCCCTGGAATTCGGGCCATTCCGAAGCCGTTACCTATTTTTTTGGCCGAACGGCGCTTTAAGAGCTCGATCCGGACACCGGTTCGGGATTTTTGGGCGAAACCTCCATAAAATACTTTTTAGATCAAGAATGAACTCAGGAAACTTAAAATAGCTTTTTAAAGCACTTTTGATATTTTCTCATGCCAGGTATCATTTTGGTAATTTGCCCGAATTCCTGGGGAATGGAACTTCCCAACACCCTAGGGTTCTCATAAAAGTTTCGCGCGAAATCGCGCTGGCTTGAAATTTTAAATTACACTGCAAAGTTACAAGGTATTAGTTAACCCCTTTCCAGTCTTTGGAAAAATATGAAATTTTTACTTGATACAGATCTTTTGAAAATAACTAGGGTCTCTGTTTTGCACTTTGGCAAAATCTAGCTCTAGCTATTTTTCATAAATTCATGAAAAAACTGTCTAATTAAGTTTTCACCTTTAGCGACAATTATGCCCCGCAATCAGCTGCAAAACAACATTTCAGGCGTTTTACTTACATTTCTGGACTTAAAAGTCCGTTGGAAAACTTTTTCGGGAAAATTACCAAAATACCCCTCGCAGGGTGGCAAATTACCAAAATGCCCCTGGCATGAGAAAATATCAAAAGTGCTTTAAAAAGCTATTTTTAAAGCTTCCTGAGTTCATTCTTGATCTAAAAAGTATTTTACGGATTTTTCGCCTAAAAATCCCGAACCGGTGTCCGGATCGAGCGCTTAAAAGCCCGTTCGGCCAAAAAATTAGCTAACGGCTTCGGAATGGCCCGAATTCCTTGGGAATGGAACTTCCCAACATCCTAGGGTTCTCATAAAAGTTTCGCGCGAAATCGCGCTGGCCTGATATTTTAAATTACACTGCAAAGTTACAAAGTTGCGCATATCAGTTAACCCCTTTCCAATCTTTGAAAAAATCTGAAAGTTTTACTTGATACAGATCTTTTGAAAATAACTAGGGTCTCTGTTTTGTACTTTGGCAAAATCTAGCTCTAGCTATTTTTTATAAATTTATGAAAAATTCTATAATAATAATAAAAAGGACATGAAAGGATATTATAATAATAATAAAAGGACATGAAGGACAATGGAGAAAACCCAACCGCCACACTTAGTGGCGGTTGGTATCATTGCAAATTTTTTTTTTCAGTCGCTAAATGTGAAAACTTAATTAGACAGTTTTTAACGAATTTATAAAAAATAGCTAGAGCTAGATTTTGCCAAATTGCAAAAAAGAGACCATAGTTAATTTTAAAAGATCTATATCAGGGAAAAATTTCAGATTTTTTCAAAAACTGGAAAGGGGTTAACTGAAACGGGGAACCTTGTAACTTTGCAGTATAATTTAAAATATCAAGCTAGCGCGATTTCGTGCGAAACTTTTATGAGAACCCTAGGAAGTTGGAAAGTTTCATTTTCCAGGATTTTGGGCCATTCTGAAATTGTTAGGTAATGTTTTGGCCGAACGGTGCAGTTTTTTGGGAAATGGACCTAAAAAAATTAGCCCGTTCGGCCAAACAATTAGCTAACAACTTTGGAATGGCCCGAAGTCCTGGAAAATAGAACTTCCTAACATCCTAGGGTTCTCATAAAAGTTTCGCACGAAATCGCGCTAGCTTGATATTTTAAATTATACTGCAAAGTTACAAGGTTCCCCATTTCAGTTAACCCCTTTCCAGTTTTTGGAAAAATCTGAAATTTTTCCCTAATATAGATCTTTTAAAAATAACTATGGTCTCTTTTTTGCAATTTGGCAAGATCTAGCTCTAGCTATTTTTTATAAATTCGTGAAAAACTGTCTAATTAAGTTTTCACTTTTAACGACAGAAAAAAAAAATTGCAATGATACCAACCGCCACTAAGTGTGGCGGTTGGGGTTTTCTCCATTGTCCTTCATGTCCTTTTTATTATTATTATAATATATATGTGTCCTTTAAATGTCCTTTTTATTATTATTATAATATATATGTGTCCTTTTTTTTAAAAAAATGCAACTTGGCAAATAATTCCCAACCGCATGTAGGGGTTGCGGTTGGGCATTAATGCCAACCGCAACTCCCACACGCGGTTGGGCATTAATGCCCATTTTCTTGCGAGATTTTCATTTTCTCGTGATATTTTGGTGAATTTCTCGTGCCATTTTGGTCCTTTTTGGTCTTTTTCGTCCTTTTTCCGTCCACGTGGCCAACCGCTGCTCTTACCTGCAGTTCGGTGGGAAAATTGTTATTTTCCCACCGGTAGATGTGGATGGCCCCCATATATATATATATGCAAGTTGGAAAACGCCAAAAGAGAAACAAAGGCTATTCAAACAAAAATGCTGTAACTTTTGCAAAGACCATTTCTTGAGGCTAGAGAGATCTCGTTTGCCAGAATAATTCTCAGACCTTTCACCCTTCTTCTCCTCTCTCGCAACTCATTACCTTTATCTCTTTAGAATGATAATGCCTAGTATTAATAAGTTTTATTTAAAAATAAAACAAAAAATGAAAAAATTAACACATTTACCTTATAAGATGGGTATGCTTTCTAAATTCTCAAATTCATTCAAAAATCTAGTTAAAATACCAGTATTTAGTACAATCAAAATATCACGCATTGCCGTGTTCCATGATTTTTTGAGTTTTATATGTGAACGCCCACCGTCGGCTCGTACTCATGAAGTTTTGTCAGGAATCTGGTTAGTTCTGTTAATGATTATTATATGGTTAATGATTATTATATAGCAAGGTGACACTTGTCACCGTTAGGTGGCATCAAAACGGCTCCTTGATTTTGAGAGAAGTGGGAGTGGCACTTGCCCACCTTTCTACTATCTCACTATCTCATTATGAGCAATAACTGTCCATTAAAACATGTAACCTCCCACTAATTAAAGTAACTCCCAATTAAGGAAAGGTAACCGACCCTTCAATACATGCCTATAAAATGGAAGTAAAAAGGGGGGAGAAAAAAAGTTCTGATTATCTAATATTTTCAAATTTTCTCTCAAAATTGCTTACTGACTTAAGCATTGGAGACTCCCCGCCAGAGCCCCCTCCGGGGGTCCAGGCGCGTCACCATTTGCTCGTGTTGTATTTTGCAGAGCTGCTCATATACTCTTTTGGTCCCAACCAACGTTCGTTCGGTCCCCATCAATTTTTGGCCACAACATTTTTGGCGCCATCCGTGGAACCGACTAGCCAAGCAGACCTAGAAAAGAAAAGAAAAGCAAAGGAATTCAAAACGCCAACTGAAAAATCATTGGCAGCACCGGCGGCGTTCGTGGCGGTTAGTATACCATCGGTGGTCATCAACGGCATTACCACGCAACAACGTTCCTACGAAGCTACCACCACCGCCATGAAACAGCCTTCACTGCCATCATCTAGTGTCTGTAATTGTGGGTCGTCAGCGGCGTCACCTTGTGGCGGTGCTTTGTTTAGCCAAGCAAGGCCACCTCGCACCACGGTTGCCGCAATACAATCCTTAGTGCCGACTTGGCCGCCGTAGCGGTAAAAGAAAAGGAAAAAAATGAGTTCTCAACCCGAGTGCCGCAACTACAATCCCCGGCCATTCGCAAACACCAAATCTCAGTCGAAGATTGTAGTCGCAAGCAACTACTACGGGGTGCGTAGCATAGTAGCAGCTGCTGGATGTGACGACACCTACCACCACGTAGCTATCACGACGCAATGCTCATTCCCAGTTGGGCCGTCACTAAAAAAAGAAAAAAAACACAGAAGACTGCCACTGTAAGCCACCGTCGGCGGCCACTATCGCCAACACGGGCTTGACAACTCCCTTTCCAACTAGCGGTGCCACCGCAATGTGCGGTAGGCTACCATCACCATTTCGGCCGACTCCTCATGGTCGTTTCAATCTCCAGCCAATCAGTGACACCAATCACAATAATCACGACAATCAGCCAAATACAGACCTTAGCCCATGGAGGCATCGCAATACCAACCATAGGCTTGCCACCACCGCTTCATCTTGACCAACGGCAGCGCCTCCAAACCATTATGTTCAGATCCAGTGCAAGTGCCAGCTCTACCGCACAACCACTAGCCAACGCCCTGCCAATCAAACCAACCCGCTACAAATTGTAGTCATGGCAAAAGCAAGCTGTGGCCATCAAGCAGCAAGCCACTATCGCTATCTATCGCTCTGCTCACTTTCTGTCGTCACCAGACACACTCCTCTGCCTCCGGTGTTCCGCCCAAGCTTCCACCATGGTGACCAGTCAACAATGGGCCTTCATCGTCAATTGATAACCCCAAGGTAAAATGGCCAGAACTGCCTCTGACTTCGTGGTGATGGGTCCAATGGCGGCAGCGCTCCGGCAACTCAATGGCTGTTCCCTTTTGTGAAGGAGAAAATCGGGCCACAGAACAAATAATCAGGTGCACACCTTTCTTTTTCACGAATTACATTTGTACCCATAACTATTCATATTTATCCTCAAGACCGGTAATTAAGTCTTATTTATATATGCAACTTATTTGCTTCTTTAAAAGCCTACACATGTTGCCTTGACTTTTCGTGTCACATGTTCGTCACTAAAAATAGGCGGCATGGACTATGTTGTAGGCTATTATAGACAATTGTAGGCCCCAGTAAGCTTTATATACGCTGCATTTCATGCGCCTTTATTTATGTAGACCTATTTGGTCTGGTAGCACCCAGTTGCTTCAATTGCTCTAAGTACATTCTGGCCATCCGAGTGCTAATAATTTTTTATGCCTCGCTTAGATCATGTACTACGACACATCTCAACCTTCTAACCGATAGAGCTATTAATATTAGAATAGTGCTAAAATATACTGAGTAGTTGCCTTTATCAGCTCATGCGCTCTCTTGCTATATTTTGAAGCAAATTTACAGCCCTTGTGGCTTTAGTTACGCTAAGAGCTTCAAAGGCAACATCCTGCCTTCTAAAGGTCATGTGCTGACTTGTGTAAGTTACCACTAATATGATAACCATGAGAGTGTCACAGCTTATGATTATAGCGTTGCCAGTATGTTTGGCGAATTTGAGATCTCGTGCCTGTATTCTCACTTACCGCAAGTTATTGCACATCGTATCGCAAATGCTGCAATGTCTTTGTTAGTCATCCAGTGGCCTTTTGCTCTGATGGACTCCACGTCTGCTATTTGCTTGGACAAACCATGGTCCTCTAACTTTACCTGCTCATGCAGCCGAGCACATAGACCACACTACCTAGCTCTATCTACTTCTCACTGAGCCGGTAAACAACGATTCTTTTTACGAACATGCCCTACACAGTGACTAAGAAGCCATCTTTGCATCAATGCCTTCTTAGTCAGGGGGCTACACGTATATGAGAGCTTTTATTCTCGCACAAAGCTTGCTCTCCCCCTCATACAATGGCTAAGCAGCACGACCTGCTCGTCACCACTCATGCCATGTAAGAATCTATCAAGCCTTGGTCAGTCGTCCCTCTCGAATGTGTCGAGCACTACAAACCACCACTTATTAATGGCAACCTATGCAGTAAACTCCTCATCATCACGCTGAGAGCTTTTGTAACCAACGTCCAAGGTCACCCTAACGGCGAATACAAAAATAATCTCGCCTTGTGCATCACGAGAATGACCAAAAGAACCTTTGCAATAGCCACATCACCTTTTTTAAATGACGAAAAGCGTCGTCATTCCAGAAATAAACTGCCTAAGAGATATTACGACCGTCGTTATTCCATAAATAAACGGCCTAAGAAGAGATATTACGAGGCTCACTCGTTAGTACCGTAACCATGCTCTAGCCACTTTCAGAATCGACACTTTAAGAAGCTCAGCATCACAGCGCCATTTATCATTCGCACACCTTCACTAAGGACATTTGCGTTGGTCAAGCCTAGTACCCTTGCTCATCTCTATAAAGAGTCGCCTAACTACTTCGCTAGACTAAGTAGACGAGCTCCTTTAGACCTCTCAAAGTCTCTCCTGCTCAAAAATAAAGTGAAGAGAAATGAAATAATTTCTCCTTATATATAGATATTATTGTAGTCCAATAGCCAAGATCTCACAACCGTTGGGACAAACAACACGTGGTGACAATCAATCAGCAATACAGGAGGTAAGCTAACCCTTGAATCCCTTGATGAAAACCACAATAAAATTGAGTAGATATAATACCTCGTGGACTAAGCATCTGCTCACCCAGCTGAGTAGATGAGCGCTTTTAGACCAACATGACCTCTACTCTCCCGGCCAAGTAAACGAGCCCATGAAGCTCTCTACTCTCCTAGCCGAATAGACTAGTCCATGAAGCTCTCTACTCTCCTGGCCGAGTAGACAAGCCCATGAAGGCCTCTACTCTCCTGACCGAGTAGACGACCCCATGAAGGCCTCTAGTCTCCCGGCCGAGTAGATGAGCCCATGAAGATCTCTACTCTCCTGATCGAGTAGACGAGCTAGTAACTCCTCTACTCTCCCGGCCGAGTAGACGAGCCCATGAAGGTCTCTACTCTCCCGGCTGAGTAGACAAGTCCATAACTCCTCTACTCTCCCAGCCGAGTAGATGAGTCCATGAAGGCCTTTACTGTCCCAGCCGAGTAGACGAGCCCATGAAGGCCTCTACTCTCCCGGCCGAGTAGGCGAGCCCATGAAAGTCTCTACTCTCCCGACCGAGTAAACGAACTCATAACTCCTCTACTCACTCGGCCGAGTAGACAAGCCCATGAAGGTCTCTACTCTCCCGGCCAAGTAGACGAGTCCATAATTCCTCTACTCTCCCAGCTGAGTAGACGAGTCCATAAAGGCCTCTACTGTCCCAGCCGAGTAGACGAGCCCATGAAGGCCTCACTCTCCCGGTCGAGTAGACGATCCCATGAAGGTCTCTACTCTCCTGGCCGAGTAGACAAGTCCATAACTCCTCTACTCTCCTGGCCGAGTAGATGAGTCCATAAAGGCCTCTACACTCCCAGCCGAGTAGATGAGCACATGAAGACCCATGTCTCTGCTCTGGCCTAGTATACAAACGCCTTTGGTCTTAGCCTCTGCCGAGCAGACGAACGCACTAGACCCATGCCTCTGCTCTAGCATATGAGCGACTTCGGTCTTAGCCTTTGCTAAGCAGATGCCGCATTAGAACCACGCCTATGCTTTAGCCAAGTAGACGAGCGCCTTTGGTCTTAGCCTCTGTAGAGCAGATGAGCGCATTAGACCCACGCCTCTACTCTAGCCGAGCAGACGAGTGCCTTTGGTCTTAGCCTCTGCCGAGCAGACGAACGCACTAGACCAATGTCTTTGCTCTAGCCGAGTATACGAGCGCACAAGACCCATGCCTCTGATCTAGCCAAGTATACAAGCGCCTTTGGTCTTAGCCTCTGCCGAGCAGACGAGCGCACTAGACCCATGCCTCTGCTCTAGCTGAGTAAACGAGCTCCATTCGAGGTCTAAGCCTTTCCTCGCAAAGCCGAGCAGACGAGCACATTAAACCCCTCTGCCTCTACTCGCCCGACCGAGTATACAAGCTCTCTCCGAGATCTCGGTGTGCTCGTGAATCTAAGTAGACGAGCAAACGAGCGCCTCTGCTCGCCAGGCCGAGCAGACGAGCACACTAAAGCCTCTTAATCTCTCTGCTCGCCAAGCCGAGCAGACAAGCGTCTTCAAAGTCTCCTAAGCCTCTACTCACCTGGCCAAGGCAATGAGCACATTAGTCTTGTCTCTTCGCTCGTGCAAGCCAGCAGACGAGATCCTTTAACTCTACTCGGCCAGCCGAGTAGACGAGCACAGTTAAGGCCTCTACTCGGCTAATTGAGTAGACGAGACCTTTACTTCTGGTAAACTTTTAAACACGAAGGACCCTTAAATAAGGGCCCAAAATTCGATGCTACGACAATTGTCCTGATTCCGCTTTCTTACTCTCAAAAGAATACGGAATGGGGGGCAAATGATATGGGTAAAAAATACCCACCAATAGGAAGGTGACACTTGTCACCGTCAGGTGGCATCAAAACCGCTCCTTGATTATGAGAGAAGTGGGAGTGACACTTGCCCACCTTTCCACTATCTCATTATGAGCAATAACTGCCAATTAAAACATGTAACCTCCCACTAATTAGAGTAACACGCTATTAAGAAAAGGTAACCGACCTTTCAATACATGCCTATAAAATGGAAGTAAAAAGGGGGAAGAAAAAAAATTCTGACTATTTAATATTTTTAAATACTCTCCCAAAATTGTTTACTGACTTAAGCATCGAGACTCCCCGCCGGAGCCCCTTCCGGGGGTCTCAGCGCGTCACTGTTTGCTCGTATTGTGCTTTGCGGGTCTTCTCGTATGCTCTTTTCGTCCCAACCAACGTTCGTTCGGTCCCGGTCAATTTTTGGCCACAACAATAATAATCATTAAAGGATGTATATGTTACTTCTATATTTGTTACTAAAAAACTAACAATCATTTCTAAAGTACATTCTTAAGGAAATAATTGGTAGGAACTTGGAAGCACATAAAGCAGGTGAAAACATTATTCTTATTATATGTATAGGATAGGATAGGAAGAGATAGGTGAGGTAGTCAAGTCAAATACAGAAGCAACTGCAATTCCCATCAGAGAGGTTTGCCTGAAAAGGAAGACAAAGTGAGAAAGTTTATGGCAAAGCAGTTGGACGAAGCTTTTCTTGGACAAGTCCCGTCCCTCTTTTGTGCGACCCCACCTTGATTAAGAAATGCTGTTTAACGTAAAGCCAAGAGTGGTGAACTACCATTCAATTTCATAGCAAGTTCTCTAAATAGATAATGAATGGAATTAGACATCATTTCCAAAAATGAAATGCGGAGGCATGTCAACCGTTTGTACGGCCTGAACAATTGTATTCCGGTGCTTAATTTAATATATCAACGGTGTGTTTGTTGTATTCTTAATGCTTAATTAAAATTATCTTAAAAGGAAAAAAAATTGTAGAGTTGTGAAATAAACTTAGGCCCCGTTTGACAAAAATTTTTTCCCTCTTTTTTTTTTCAGTTTTAAAAACTGAAAAAAAGAGCGTTTGGTAACCATTTTTTTTTCAATTTAAAAAACCAGTTTTTAAACTGCAGAGTAAAAAAAAAAATTCCAAAAACTGGTTTTTTTTTTCACTTTTGGTTTTTTTTTTCGACCACCACCACCACCACCCTCCCACCGCCGGCAGCCACCTCAGGCGACCACCGCCGGAGACTGCCGACAACCACCTCCGGCCGCCGGCGACCACCGGCAGCCACCTCCGGCCGCCGGCGACCACCGCCGGAGACTGTCGGCAGCCACCTCCGGCCGCCGGCGACCACCGCCGGAGACTGCCGGCAGCCACCTCCGGCCGCCGGCGACCACCGCCGGAGACTGCCGGCAGCCACCTCCGGCCGCCGGCCACCACCGCCGGAGACGGCCGGCAGCCACCTCCGGCCGCCGGCCACCACCGCCGGTGACTGCCGGCAGCCACCTCCGGCCGCCGGCGACCACCGCCGGAGACTGCCGGCAGCTACCTCCGGCCGCCGGTGACTGCCGGCAGCCACCTCCGGCCGTCGGCCACCACCACCACCACCACCACCACCGTCGACCACCGCTACGCCCCACCACCGCCACCGCAAACCACCAAAAAAAAAAAGTCAAAATAAAAAGGGTTACCAAACACCAAAAAAAAAAAGGGGTTATCAAACACCCACTTGTTTTTATAAAAAAAAAAATTAAGCTACTCTTTAAAAAACTGCTCTTTAAAAACTGAAAACCAAAAAAAAAATTTTGTCAAACGAAGCCTTACTTTAATTTTTATTTATTTATTTTCTTTTTAAAAAACGTTGGGCATGTGCAATAGATATAATTTTCACCTTCATGACAACAACAGAAAACACTACTTCTTCATGCCAGGAAGTAGCTAGCAATTGGACATTGCAACGTGGATCTAGAAAAGGAAAAACGTGCCCTTTTCTAGCGTAAGGAAGTCGATTGTTACTTGTTAGGCAAAGAGTTAGGCCGAGTTAGAAATAATCAACAACTTGGAGTACATGAAAGCTTAACTACCCCATGTATATATGTTAGAAATCTGAATTTGCATTTTATTTTGGATTTGGCGTTTCTATAATTGATGATTTTGGAGTATTAAAATTTACTGCTTACTAGAGCTATTAAGTTTAGTCGTATGTTGTAAAAGTTCCCTTTTACAAAAACCATTTCTTGAAACAGTTCCTGAGGCTAGAGAGATCTCCTTTGCCAGCATAATCGTCAGACCTTACAACCCTTCTCCTCTCTCGCAACTCATTACCTTCTCTCACCAATTAGGTTGCCTTCAAGGTCCACCAAAAGGATCCGTTTGCAGATGATTTTGTGGAAAACAGTGGAACCAAACGCATGGTGGCCTCTGGTTCCACTGTCTTCATACGAAGGCCATGAATGTGATCGTCCTTTATAATTTAGTCACCCCATTTTGCTGTTGTTGCTAACTGCATATGCTATAGACATGAGTTCTTTTAGGGTGGCATCACTTGAGGTTTGAAAGCCAAACTTCAAAAAACCCTAGAAGTGCACCTTGGCGGCCAAGGATGTTTAACTACACTACAAGAAAAAAAACTTTTAGCGACGGGTAAATCCGTCGCTAAAAGCCTGAAATCCATCGCTAAAACTTTAGCGACGGATACATTGTCGCTAAAAGTTTCTAGTATAAAAGTCCATCACTAAAAGTTTTACGACGAAATTTTAAAATTCGTCGTCTAATATTGAATTTTTTTCGACAAAGTTATTTATGAATTAGCGACGGAGTTTCCGTCGTTAATTCTGTTTTACGTAATTTTTTTATAAAATTAGCGACGAAATATAATTCTCTAATTAGATTTTTAGCGACAGAATATTTCGTCGCTAAACTAGGGTTTAAGGTTAACTGGTTCAAATAGGTTTAATCGGGGCTAATTACGGTTAATTGGTTCAATTAGGATTAATCATGGCTAATTAGGATTTATTGGTTCAATTAGGATAAATCGGGATTAATTAGGGCTAATTGGTTCAATTAGGTTGAATCAGGGTTAATTACAATTACTTGGTTCAATTAGGGTTAATCGGCTTTAATTATATTGGGGTTAATTCGATCAATTAGGTTTACACGGGGTTAATTACTATTAATTTGCTCAATGTTATGTGCATTGTAATAGTGCAGTCCTTTCTCAAGCGTTTACACTTGCATTTTCACTATGCAAGTGTTGTGTAAACTCAAGTAAACTCGGGTCATACACTAGACTGTAGGAATGTAGTCTTAAACTGTAAATCAAATATTATTACTTGTCTATGTAGCGTTTATACTATTGATCCTTGTTACCTCCCACCCAAACCTTTTTTTATTTTAGTACGCGATGAACTTTATTTAATGATGCCTAAGAGTCTGATACATTAAAAGATATGGAGTACGTTCATTAGAAATTTAAGTCTTTTATTTAGTTGTGTGTGATACTATGAACTCTATTATGTAAGACCAGCAAAACAGAAAGAATATGAAGTATAAGCTTTCATTATGGGAGGCATTGTTGTCTTTTTTCAGTAAAAGCTTTATGTTTTTAGTTGTTATTAGTTTTGTTCAGACTCATTTTTAATCTTTCTTAGACAGTATATCTCAACATTAAAACCTAATTGTTTTACCATTTCTCTTCGAACGGGCAATATGCAACTGATATATGTGCCAAACCCCAAAATCAAATCGAAGAGAAATCCAAAACTATTCATGTAAATTAAATGAAACTAACACTACAAGAAAGGCTACTTTTAGCGACAGAGTTTTTCGTCGCTAAAAGTAAAAAATCCGTCAATAAAGACTTTTAGCGACAGATTGTTCGTCGCTAAAAGTCCGTTGGTGAAAACCCCGTTACTAAAAGATTAACAACGGAATTTGATGATCCATCAGCAAAAGTCCACTTTTTAGCGACGGGAATTCATTACTTTTAATGACGGAATTTCCGTCGCTAAAAGTAATTTCCATAATTTTCGTTTTTTTTTATTTTCTCAAAATTCAATTTCAAAAAACTTTTTGCGACGGACATGCCGTCTCAAAAAATATGTCGTTAATTTAAGTCTTTTAATATCAAATATTTTTGTTGCTAAAAGTACGTTGATAATAACTGAATCAGATTTTAGCGACGGAATTCCATCGCTAAATATACACAGGTTAGAGTTTTTATAAAAGCTATATTTAAATTCTTATTAATTTAAAAAAAAATTCAACCCTATACCATCTACAATTTCATTCTTTAGGCTAGCATTCTTCTTTACCAAATTTCAAGCAATACAAATAAAATATAAGTCATACACCACCAACTAACACAAAATACGCAACCACTAAATTACATATTCACTGAATAAAATAGATCCAATCGTATAAATCTGAAAAAAATTACAAATTTCAACATTACTAAAAAAATAAAAATCATGAACTTTAGCTTCACAATATCTCCCAAGATAGGCATTTAAATCCGATAGCTTCGCGCGCTAGTTCTCTGTGACCAATTTTGAGCTCAATTATCTCTCTGAAGTTCCAAAATTTTTCCTTAAAGCCAGGGCAGTAATTTGGATGATGGCATCTAAGAGTAACACTTTGTAGCTTACTAGAGAGAAAAAAAACGATATACACAAATCCCAACATTAGAGTAAGACAGACCGAGAAAAAATCATGTCTATACCATCGAAAAAGAAATCTAATTAAACAACATTCAACATGTAAAAATAACAACTACCTAACAAATTGCACTTGTCGAGCTTCGAAATTCCCAACTGCTCAAGTGGAAATACTTCTCCACAAAAACAAAGCCCCAGCAACACACCTTAAGGTTACTCAGCTAAAAGTTTGGGGTGCACTTCTCGCTATTTGGTTGTGGGAAAATTACGACATTCCAACCCCTTTCTACCATAGAGTGCATGCTCCACGAAACTACTAGAGGAAAAAAAAATCCCAACATCAACACCATGATGGCATAACCCCAACTAATGGTACCTTAGATCTGATACCCAATAAACAGTCTAAATTACAAACAATACGTGAACTGGGTTTAGTTTCCACACTAACCAAAATCATAATAATAATGCTACCATCTAATCATAACATACTTGGGATTTAGAAGTAAGTTTGTCATTTAACACTGACTTGAAATTAGAAAGAAAAAGTCATGTGCACATTATATTCCCATAAAATAATCTCATTATCATTTCTAATGCATGAATAAAAACTGCATGATGCTCACCATAATTATTGTTTCATTGTAGGACTGTGATTATCATGATCAATGCTTAGATTTTCATTTTGCTTTTAATAGAGAAACACTCACATGCCTTTTGACTAGGATTGAGCTCAATTGCTTAGTCAAACTCTACTAAAGATCCACGAAACTTCACCCTACACAAGCACGAAGCATGAAAAAAAGATCTGGTCAAATAACCGTAAACATTGTATCCAAAACCCTTTCTACTAGTGATACTTGAGCAAGCTAAGCTGTTGTGACGTTAGTGTCTTGTGAAATTAGTAGAAGCGTATTACACAAACCCTTTTTTGTTATTAATAAATTGAGCAGAAGCTATAAATTATGAATTTTGAATCAGATCTCGTTGCTTCAATGAACTCCATATCATCTTTTCACCCAATTTCTCAAAGAATGGAGCGAGGATGAGGGAACTAACTAATCCAACTTCTTGATGAATTAAAGTTTAGCAAATCAACATTTTGACCCTGCCAAGTGGCAGGATCTTTTAAATATTTGTACAACTGGTAAATTTAGGACGATTTCCATTTGCGGCAATCACGCTGCTACCACATCATCTTCTAAACCAAAAAAAAAAAACCACCTCTTATACTAGATAAGGCATCACAACTCCAATCCAAAGTTACAATGCAGTCAATACTCGGCCAGCACACGCTATTAAATTAAATCATCAGACCTTTCGAATCACAGGAAAAACGTGTAGATAGAACAACATATACACCGTGTATGTGTGCGTGAGAGAGAGGGGGAGAGAAAGATAATGAACCTGAGATGGCAGATCGGCAGAGCGGCAGCTGCGCAGCGAGTGCATCGGTTGGACGATGACATCAGCGAGATGGGTGGCGTAGGAGCATCCAGGGAAGGTGAGAAGTGGGTGGCGGCCGACGGTAGGCTGCGTGAGAGAGAGAGAGAGAGAGAGAGAGAGAGAGCAAAGGGTGGGGAGATCGAAAGAGCGGCGGGACGAAATGAGATGAAAGAAAAGTTAGGGTTTCCTTAATTTATAGTAAAAAAAATATTTTCCAAAATAAAAAATTCAAAAAAAAGTACAAAATACTAAAAATACATTTACCGACGGATTTTCTGTTGGTAATAACCCATTGGAAAAAGTCCTTCGCTAAAGACATTTACTGACAGAATATTCCGTCGGTAAATGTCTTTAGCGACAGACTTTTCTGACGGAAAATCCGTCGATAAATATGACTTTTAGCGACAGATTTTGTTCCGTCGCTAAAAGTACGTCGAAAAAGGTTATTTTTCTTGTAGTGTAAAAAGAAGAACTTCACAAACTCAATCCAACTTCACAAAATCAATCCAACTTTACAAACTCAATCCATAAAACATAATCAGAACCAACATATGCAACTTCATAAGTTCAATCCAACTTCACAAACTCAATCCATAAACATAATCAGAACTCCGTTCATTTCATGCTAATTTTGGAACATATGAGAAATGAATCAACATACCTCCTGGATCAACGAGTAGCTGGGGCTACTGGGTCAACCGGGACAAATTGTTAAGCTCGCCGAGAAAGACCGAGGTAATTATCGGGTTTAGGGTTGCAGAAAGTAGCTGGGTTGTGGCGGTGGACGACAGTGAACGTACGACCAGGGTAATTATCAGGGTTTAGGGTTGCAGAGAGTAGCTGGGTTGTGGCGGTGGACGACAGTGGACGTATAACCGGGGTAATTATTGGGATTTAGGGTTGCAGAGAGTGGCTGGGTGCGACGGTCGACGACGGTGGATCAAGGGCTTTTGGACGCCGGTGGGTGGGTTTTACGGAGACAGAGAGAAAAACGGGCAGAAAGAAAAAGAAGAAATGAGTTTTATGATAGGACTTTTAGCGACGGGGTATTCCGTGGCTAAAAGTCCGTCACTAAAGTCACCCTTTGACAGACAGAAGTTTTAGCGACGGTCTTATTCCGTCGCTTAAAAACAAGGGATTGAAGATTAGAAATTTTGTAAAATCTTTTTAGCGACACGGAACTACCGTCGCTAAAAAAACAGTCTGTAAACGTCCGTCGGCAAATACCTTTACCGACGGCTTGTTCAGTTGGTAAAAATTTTGACCGACAAACTTTTACAGACGGTATTTTTCGTCGCTGAAAGAGCTTTTAGCGACAGAATTTATTCCGTCGCTAAAATTCCGTAGTAAAATATGTCGTTTCTTGTAGTGCTAGTTCAAATTCTAAAGAAGATGCAAAAGTCCAACTCAAGGAACTTCAAAGACAGCTAATTGATGTAAAAGATCAAAATCAAGATCTTCTGATGGCCACGGTATTACTCGAAGGTAGAATTTAGGTGCTTGAGGAAATAGCTTAGCTACATATAGCTTCTGCTTACAACGATGGCTCGACAAATGTTCCATTATCTTTTTTTTATTTTTTATTTATTTATAGGGGTTTGGTCCACAAATTTAGATAATATCTCTTCCAAAAATAATAATTAGCCATGCAGGTGTACAAGATCTTGACATGCTTTTAAAAGACAAGTCTCGTACTATCCCAAATCTCACGTCAAATCAAATGTAGGATATCAACACTACTCCTTGTCTATATGTGACTACGCACTCAAACATTTGCATGTTAATTACTAACTCATCTCCCCCTTTGAACAGATTATATATACACACACACACACACACTCTCCTCGCATTTTAGTAAGCCATCAAATGATTGCAAAAGCTGTGTTCTTATTGGTGTAATTGAACGGCTGTAAATTGACTAACTCATCTGTCCGTTGCTATAGATTCGATATAGGGACAGTTGTACTCCCCTTGCATATCCCCTTGCGCGTGCCATCAGGGCGAGTTAATTAAGATGCAGTGGGCCCTAATGGCAGCTTAAAAACCCCCCGAATAAGCGCGAAATCAGAGCATCTGAACTAAACCTCCCAGTTGCCCATACAAGTAAATGAGTAATACCATGGCCGACACCCTCTTCCTTGTCCTCCTGTCCGTCAATGCCATCCTACTCATTTCTTCAGGTGATAAACCGCAATTAGTAGCAGCATCATTTCACACACACAAGATATATGAATGTACACGCGAAACGGTTGGAACTTGGGGTGCACTTGCATGATTGCTTTGTCGATCTCAAGATTATGTTTGATTTCCTGTACTCGTTTTTGACCCATCTTTCTGTGCCATAAATATTGACACGCACACACACACACACACACACACACACACGAGCGTTCGTGCGCACAAACTCTATGTCTGAGTGTACGTATGCGTAAAACCCACCAAAAGCTTGGGATGCACTTCCATGATTGAGCCTTTGTCTCAAGATTATGTTTGCTTTTCCAGTTTTTTAACCCATTTTTCTGTAGCATTTCACCCACCCACAAGCAGTCACAAAGACTGTATATGATGTATACTTAAAACCTATGAAGCTTGGATGCACTTCCATGATTGCTTTGCCTCAAGATCATGTTTCCTTTTTAAGTTTTTAGCCCCACCTTTCTGTCTTTTCTGCAGCAGGGGTATACTCGACGAAATTGAAGCTAGAAAACGAATGCAGCTACACTGTTTGGCCAAGGGCGGTTCCAGGCAACGGGTCACAGCCCCTTACCGCCGCCACCACTCTCACGCTTGAACCGGGCGAGTCAGCTTTTATTTTTATTCCTTCCTCATGGTACGGTCAACTCTGGGCTCGCACTCGCTGCTCCTACGACTTCACCGGTCGGTTCACCTGCCTCACCGGCGATTGCGACACCGGGTCTGCAGAATGCGACTCTGCGCAGACCGTGCCGCCGGTGACGGTAGCGGAGTTCAACATAAGCGGCAACGCCGGACTGGACTTCTACGGCGTGAGTGCCACGCGCGGTTACAATCTGGCGATGTTGGTGGTGCCTCAGAGCGATGGCGAGGCGAATTGCATGGCCACCGCCTGCGTCAACGGTCCAAACGGCGGCTGCCCTCACGAAACAAGCGGCTCGTGCACTACCACTTGCTTTGCATTCGGCGACCCCAAGAATTGCTGTAGCGGGGCGTATGTGCGGCGTGGTGTGTGCAACCCAAGCGAGTATTCGTCGTATTTCGGAAGTAGGTGCCCTTGGGCTCCCAGTTATGTGTACGACGAAAATGATGGGAAGAAGAAGAATAGGGCCTTTGCTTGCTCCATGGCTGACTACCTCATCACCTTTTGTCCCCATCCTTCTCTGGCCACCGGGTAAATCTCTACCAAATCTATCCTGCCTGCGTATATGCTATGGTTAGAACTCAAGCTAGTACGCCTGTGCAAAACTAACAGATAGAGGTACATGATAAATTCAGTTAAACAGACTGTTAAGTTCACACCCTAAATCTGAATGCTCCCACTTTTGAATAACGTAGTTTGAATTTTCCAAGAGAAAATTGGTGTTAGATAGAGAGCTATGGGAGTAGAGTATCAATCAAGATAAGAAAAAGGAAGACTTGTTGTATGTCTCAACGCATTCTCTATTGTTGGTAATGCAGTCGCAAGGTTGCTGCGGGAGCCAAAACACGGTCATCTTCTGCTGGGAAAACCAAAACAGTCATCCTCATCGCATTGGTGGTTGTCACAATGGTTATAGCAATTCTACTAATCGCCTCGAAGGTTTTCCTTCCTGGTCTGGTGGTTGATACTGCTTCAGCTATATGTACAGCTCTTGGCTTATTGTTTGCCTTGTAGGTTCTTGATTGGATTCAACTAGAGTCCTTGGCTTATTTTTTGCTTTGTAGGTTCTTGATTGGTTAGTACTATTTCAGCTATATGGACAGCTCTTGGCTTATTAATTGTTTGCCTTGTAGGTTCTTGATTGGATTCAGCTATATGTATAGCTCTTAGCCTATTGTTTGTCCTATAAACTTGCATTTGTGGCACACGCGATTCTCATTAGTTAATTTGATCGATTTGTGACTCGAAGATGTCATATGGAGGCACAAACATAACTACAAATTTGAATTACCCGTATAATGCTTGTACTCCAACGGTGAGCCTTGGCAGTAACCAAACGCTTCTCAGTAGTTCTTCCTGTGATGGAGGCTTGCATGCTTCGGAAATTCTTCCTATGCCTATATATTCCTTCTCAGTCAAAGTCTATGGATCCACAACAAAGGTCAATCCTCGAAAGTTGTTCGGTATGCATGCTTTTTAAAGTTTTATCAGTTAACATAAAAGGGTAAAGAAATAGCCATAATATTGAGTTAGCTTATTATGGATATTTTGACAACACAAAAATATTGAGAATCTTGCATGTTTTTAAAGTTCTCCTTCTCCCGTGCTACAACTGTTTTCTACATTTTTTACATGAACTCCGCTTTTTTGCACCTGTTGTCCTACAATAACCGAATGCACTAAAGTGCTATTAAAACGGTTTTTAACCATGAATATTTCATGAACATTTGCATTTCAAATGTACCCTTCGCCATTTTGAAAATTACCAAAAAAGCAAACGATGTTTTGTCCCCATTACGAAATGATATTATTTTAAAAAAAAAGTTGATTTTTCCTCCCGAAGCTGATGAACCCATGCCAAACATGAACGATGAAATGTTGTCTGCTAGTTTTTTCCGAGTCAAATAACTTCCAACTCCAGATTACTCACATGGGAGATGGAAACAAGGAGAGGAAAATGTATTTCGGAGGAAGATGGACGACATATAGCAGTTGAAACAAAGAGAAAAATGGCAATCGGTGCAAGAGTATGGATTCACTTTTCGTGTTCTAGGATCACTAATCTGGGTGGTGTTGTTGGTGCTCACGAAATTCATGACCAAAGAGTGTCCTCTTCCTCTATTTCCATGCACTTTTTTTTTTTTCAGTCTTTCAATTTTTTCTACTCCTATATTCTTCAATTCGTCGATTTCATTTTGTCATATAATTTTCTCTTCTTGAATTTCGCAATTTTACTGTCACATACTTGTCGTCGTGCACCGGCCCACTACGTGTTTGATGATATGCCCAGACCAAAGCGGAGAATGCATACTTTGTAAATAAAAAAGAAAGAGATTACATTTTACATGTTTCTCTAGATAGGTAACTAAAGCTACTGAGTGTTGTTTAGATGATGGTTGTAAAGGGTTAGCAAAATAATTTTACTATCAGCCTAGAGCATCGCTATGGTGTCGTTGGTAAATTAAAGTAATGTAAGAAGCGTATGGAGGATTTTATTCCTTCATCTTCTTATACGTTTAAGATATTCTTATCAAATTATTCTGAAATTTCTCGATATAATAGTACCCTGACTATTTCTTTTGTTCCTTCATCTTCTAAATTGTTTAAGATATTCTTATCAAATTATTCTGAACTTTCTCGATATAGCAGTACCCTGACTATTTCTTTTTCCAATGTTTACTTGTACCTACCTATTTATATAGCAACTTGGCCCAAAAAAAAAAAGTTTAACTACTAAGGTAATCTCTGAAACCCCGAGAAGGCTGCAGTATGGTAGCCAATTTTTTAATCTGATTTGTAACTTGAAGATGTCAAATGGATGTACAATAGGACCTTTCCCCGTCTCTCCAAAAATTTATTCACCTGTACCCTTCAATTTTTAGATAAATATGAGCCGGTTTTATATTTATTTACTATTTACTTGCACGGGGGGAGTTGTAAGATAATATGCAGCAAGTTGTGTCGTTATATGATTGTCTTTCGCTTGTATGATGCGACTTCATTAATTCTTAGAAAGCTCAATGTGTAAAGTTCCAATAATGGAGAGGCCTGGGCAACCGAAGCTCGACGTCCACTAAGCATAAAAAGTTTCTAGGCATCAATTTGCTCCAAGCATTTTTAATAACTCCCCTACCAAGCACTATACCACCCACAATCCTCGCAGCGGAGCGTTTAGTTATTCTTTTATTAATAATAATTAACTCTGCTGAGCCTTGAGTTAAAGTATCAAAAGGGATCATTCATTACCTTTTGTTACTCTTTTATTAATTCAAAGCCTAAACATACTAGAGAATCAAAGGAAGGGACCGTTACCTTTCGTTACCCTGGTATTAATTCTAAGGCTTAAACATACTAGAGAATCAAAGGGATCGTTACCTTTTCGATCGTAATTATATGGAGTACTTCATTGATCCCAAATGCCCATGTACTTGTTGCTGTGTATAAGAACACCTATCGTGGTCACACAGCGTGCAACTTGCATTAACTAAAAATAAAACTGGCAGCTTGTATGGAAAAGAAAATGCATTTCTCACCTTTTTTTTTTATAAATATTTTGAAGATATTAAAGCATTTATTAATTTGACCATGTACCGTTTCACACCATCAAACACTAGAATTACAAAATATATTCTATTTCAGCTAATATATGAAAAGTACATAAACATATATGTATTTAAATGTTGAAATATATGCCAAAATGGATTCTACTGTAAGGAGTTACTAAAAGGCGTTTGGATTAATGAAAAGTAAATAACAGTACTAGAGTTAATCAGACATGGCTTTAATGTGGAATATATTTGAAACTCCTCGCATACGTAGTCTATTTTCTCTACTAATTCGTATAATAATAGATAATAAGATTAACATGCTTAACGACATAGTAAACGCTCTTTCTTTTGAAATAGGGTCAGGATTACGTCCCTAATAGCTTCCAAACGAATTGTTGGAAACTTCTAAGTGAATGATCCACTCGATATTTGTACAATAAATCTCACAAAATGTTTGGTGTCGTTACAGTTTCTAGCCAAATAATTAATTAATACGAAAAAGTAGATTAAAAGAAATTGATGACAGATTCACTGAATGGGCACCTGGCGACGATGTCATTCATTGAAAACCTCTTTATGACAACCAAGAATATTAGTTACAGAAAAATAAGAAGAAGAAGAAGAAACTGTATCGGTTTCCAAAATGAATAAAATACAGTGCAATACCATTGGCAGATCGACGAAAGAGACGAAATTGTGGTGGTGCAGCGTGATGGCGCAGGGTCGTGGTGCAGTATGGAAGCGCAGCGCGGCGGGGGACTGATACTGTACAGCAAATCGAATCACTTGGTAAAATTAGCAGCTACAGTCTAAACAAACAAAGTGATGCACATCCATTACCAATAGGTCCTTAAGTGAAGACTCCAAATCTTGCAAATCTCTATGTTTGTCCCTGACCCTATCACTAGGACCCAGTATAACAGGAACCCACTCTTCGCTGCATCTCTCTCTGCTTTTACAGTGGCCAGTTCACGATTATTCTTTTCTAGTTCTGCAACAGTACCATCCAACTCCCCTTTAAGAGAACAAAAAAAAGCTTGGAGACTGAAGCTCAAAACGAAAACTCTGCAGAACAACTTATCTTACTTTTCAGAAAGCGATACTAATCAAAGACTTCAACAAAGGGCAAGAATTCAACGAACAACTTCCATGCAAATGTTTTAGCCCCCTTTCTTCGTGCAAGTGTGCCAGTGGTATTCGTCGAAGCAGGAATATTTCTTTATTCGTCGAAGCAGGAATATTTCTTTATTGCTTTTAGAACAATGAAATACTAAATATCAAGTTTTAGATGTCAACGTCTAATTTTTTTATAAAAAAAAGATAAGTTAGAACCTACCAGTTATATCCTTTGAATTTATGACATAGTTGTATAATAACCATCGAAAGTGGTGATTAATGTTACTAGCATAATGGAAATAAAGATATTGGCGATTGAGATTGAGATTGATTTGTTGGATAAAATTGAAGATTATGTGAGGGGATTTGTAGAGGTTAAAAAGGGCGGTGGATATTAAGGGAGGGTGAGAGTCGGCGCCAACTATTTGATAAAATGTTTCTGAGAAGATTTGATTGACTCTTGGAGGAAGTGGGGAGTGATGATTGAGTTGAGTGTAGATTTTGAAGGTTAGGAATGTGAGGGGTGATGCATGCGTGGTCATGGTGATACAAGTCTTATTCTGCAAAAAGGCAAGTCATTATATGCAATTGTATTTGTCTCTTCATATTAATATTCAGTTACTCTGCAAAAAAGTAAGTATTTTGGTTCTAACACCACGCAAGTTGTTGTGTGCCGAAACGTAAGTCCTTTTATGCAAAGGTGCATGCCGGATTCTGCCAACGCCTCAGTTTTTTTATGTAGAAATTACGTGGGGCACAAGAGCTGCTTTAGCTTCAGCGGGACTCCTAAAAAAAGAGGACCTTGAAGGGAACTACGCTTTCCCTTGCTAAGGGGGTTAGAATTGAAGAAACGGATACTGTTTAGCCGTTTTGTAATAAAAAGCACCGCGTTTTATCACCTCTCAATTAGACCGCATTTTATCGATCCAAATATACACATGTGTCGAGGAGAAAATGATCCACTTTGGAGTGTGTTTACCGATCAATAATAGAAGAACGGTATCGAAGTACGGTCTAGGTGAAACTAGTCACTTTCGGCAAAAACTCAAGTCCTTTTATGCTAAAGTGCATGTCAGATTTTGTATTCTTGCATTAGTTGGAAGAGAAAAAAGACTTGAATATCTGCACAAACTGACAAGTGTTTTTGCATAACTGTACTTGTATTCTTACATAAAATGACTTGTACCAAAACATGGGTCAACGATTTAGACGGGAAGGATAATCTAGGAAGACCAAATTAATTGATTTCAAAAAATCCATTTTTTCTTAAGTGTACCCCTTGTTCAAAAATTTTAAAAAGTCACCCCACTTTTTCTTAAGTTTTCAAAAGAATCCCACCTTTCACAAACATTTATTTCCAAAACCCCTCTTTTCCTAATTTTCCCTTGGATTTGTTCAGGCAGAAATTTTAGCCCTCGCTCCGGTGGTTAATACTATTTCAACTATATGTACAGCTATTGTTTGCAGCGTAGGAATTATTGTTTGTGGCGTAGGAATTATCTCTGACATACTGTTTGGTTAATAAAAAGAAGGAGTAACCTTGATAGGTCGATGATTCATGTGCTGTATTGGACTCGTTTCGTGTAATCTATCAAGTGTAAATGGCCAGTTAGGCCAAATTGGATACAAATGTCGGAACTCATGGCTAACCCAAGAGTACACAAACTAAAAGCTTTGGCTCTATTTAACAACACTTTCAGTTTCCAAAAAAAAAAATTAAAGAGCAGTTCAATTTTATTTTTTTTACAAAAACAAGTGAGTGTTTGGTAATCCAAATTTTATTTTGAGTTCTTTTTTTTTTTTTTTGGTGTTTCATTACCCAATTTTTATTTTGAATTTTTTTTTATGATGGTTTGCGGTGGGGGTGGTGGGGCGTGGCAGTGGCCGACGGTGGTGGTGGTCGCCAGCCGCCTGCAAGTGGTCGCCGGAGGTGGCTGTCGGCCACTGACGGTGGGCATTGGCCGGTGACGATGGGTGGTGGCTACTGGCAGTGGGAGGGTGGTGGTCTAAAAAAAACCAAAATTGAAAATCGAAACTCATTTTTGAAAATTTCAAAAACAGTCTTGGTTTTAAAACTGATTTTTTAATTTGAAGAAAAAAAAACGAAAACCGGTTACCAAACACATTTATTTTTTTCAGTTTTAAAATTTTGAAAAAAAAAAGTCCTGTCAAACGGGACGGGGCCTTAGCTTCGCATAGAACTACAAATTTGAATGACCAGTTCAATGCTTATACTCCAACGGTGAGCCGTGGCAGTAATCAAGTTCTGAACACTTCTTAGTAGTTCTTCCTGTGATGGAGGCTTGCTTCGGAAGTTCTACCTAATTCCCATTTCTTCTCGGCCAAAGTCTATGGATCCACAACAAAGGTCTATCCTCCAAAGTTGTTCGGTATACTTTTCTGTTTTAAACCTTAACGGTTGCTCAATTAAAATTTTTCGCTTGCCTTCTTTCAAAGTAGTTGTTGCTTAATTAAAGTTTTATCCGTTAATATGAAAGGGTAAAGAAATAGCCATAATACTGAGTTGACTTATTTGGAATATTCTAACATGCATGCAAGTTGCATGTTCTTGAAATTCTCGTTCTTCCATGCTACAACTGTTTTCTACACTTTTTACACGCCGTCTTTTTGCACCTGTTGTCCTACAATAACCAAGTGTACTAAAGGGACAATCTCTCTCTATAAGACCGAGCAGTTCATGGACATTTGCTTCTCAAATGTGCCCTTCACCATTTTGATGATTACGAAAGAAGCAAACAATGTTATGCCCATGTTACAAAACGATACATCAAAAAAAAATTAATTTTCCCTCGCAAAGCTTATAAACCCAAACATGAATGATGAAATGTTGTCTGCTAGTTTTTCCTTGTCAAATAACTTCCATCTCAAGATTACTCGCATGCGAGATAGAAACAAGGAGAGGAAGATGTATCTTGGAAGAAGATGGACGACATATGGCATGCTGAAATAAAGAGATGAACGGCAATCGGGGCAAGAGTAGTGATTCACTTTTTTGCGTTGTAGGAACAGTAATTTGGAAGGTGTTGTTGGTGCTCACCAAATTCATAATCAAAGAGTGTCCTCTTCCTCTATTTCCATGCACTAATTATCTTCGTAAGTCTTTCAATTTTTTTAGCTTTTCTACTCCTATATTCTACAATACCTAGATTTCATTGTGCCATGTACTTCTCTCTTCTTGAATTCGTCAGTTTTACTTTTCATTGCCATGCCCAAAACCAGAGAATCCGTAATTTGTAAAGAAAGGAAGAGATTACATTTCACATGTTCCTTTCGATATCTAGATTGGTAATTATAGTTATTACTGTTGTTTAGAGGATGGTTTTAAAGTGATAGCAAATTAAATCTACTATCAGTTAGAGCATCACTGTGGTTTGATTGGTAAATTAAAGTAATGCAAAAGGCATTGAAGGATTTTGTTCCTTCTGTAGCTCTAATGGTTTTGTTCCTTTAGTAGCTCTATCGGTACTTATCTATACCGTTGGTTCTTTTCCCAATACATTCATCCTTTTTAGGGTTTTGCTTTCTAATTCTAATTTGTTCCAGATACTATCAAATTATCCTAAAATTTCTCGACATAGTAGTATCCTGACTATTTCTTTGTCCATTGTTTACTTGTACCTAAAAAAAAGTTTAACTACCAACGTAATCTCTGAAACATGAAACCAGAGGGGCACACTCAGTATGCCGTATGTTCACACCCTATTATGGTCGCTCCCCGGGGCCCGCTAAGGGACCCACTTTGCCCGACACATCACTCAGTCAACAGTCAGTTATTCAACGCTCACAGGCCGGTCAAAGCGTCACATAATCAAGTCATGTGCTTTTTCCCTTTGAGAAGCAACCTTGGTGTGCCTTCCCCCTTAAGGGGGTCGGCCACCTACCTTAACGACTGACGACCGTCGCTCACGGTCGAGCGCCGTAGTCGCAACGACCGTCACTCTCCGCCGCGCCAGTCCCGCGAATCTTATCGCCCACACACCTTCGTCGCCGCGCCCGTGCGCCCCTTCTCATGTTGCGTGCCCCCGGCACCAAGTATTGCTCCGCGACCTTCGTCGCTGCGCCCATGCGCCATTTTCATAACATGTGCCCCGGCACCAAGTCTATCCCCACGACAGTCGTCGCCATGCCAGTGCGCCATTGTCTTGATACGTGCCCTCGGCACCAAGTATTGTTCCGCGACGTTCGTCGCTGTGCCCTTACCTCATTCTTAAGATGCGTGCCCTCGACACCAAGTATTGCTTCGTGACTTTCGAGGCCGCGCCCATGTGCCACTTCCATAACATGTGCCCCGGCACCAAGTATTGCTCCGCGACATTCGTCGCCGTGCCAATGCGCCATCGTCATGATACGTGTCGCTGGCACCAAGTATTGTTTCTACGACGGTCGTCACCGTGCTCATGCGTCACAATCAATGCCTCGTGATGTAGGCACCGCGCTCAAGTGCCACAATCATGTTACAGGCCTCCGGGCATCACACTTATTCACCACACCATGTGCCCCTACCATGGACGTGGAACATGCTTCAACCCACTCTCCAGAGTGTGTAGCATTCCGGGGGCTCCACTCGTAGTGCTCCGGCACAAGGACCCCTCACTGTGGGAAACTGCGGGATGAACTTAAAGCCATCGCCGGCTCAATCAAACTGTGGGATAGGCTTAAAGCCATCGCAGGCTCAATCAAACTGCAGGATGGGCTTAAGGTCATCGCCGGCTCAATCAAACTGCGGAATGGGCTTAATGCCATCGCCGACTCAATCAAACTGGGGGATGGGCTCACAACCTTAAAGCCATCGCCGGCTCAATCAAATTGTGGGATGGGCTTAACGCCATCGTCGGCTCAATCAAACTACGGGATGGGCTTAACGCCATTGCTGGCTCAGCCAAATGCGGGATGGGCTCATAACCTTAAAGCCATCGCCGGCTCAATCAAACGGGGGATGGGCTTAACATCATCGCCGGCTCAATCAAACTGTGGATGGGCTCACAACTTTAAAGCCATCACCGGCACAATCACCGGGGGCTCCGGCCCTCGCAGCGGGATGGGCTCACAACACTGAAGCCATCATCGGCACAACCTTAAAGCCATCAACATCACACTCGCAGGGGGCTCCGACACGAAGACTTCCCCGCAATGGACTCTAAGCACTGAGCATCAACCATGCCCACTCATGTTGCTGTTGATGGTCGACACCACCAGGGCAATGACCCTCGGGTCACTCCGGGACGGGAGCAGGCCCTCGGAGGGCATCGCGCCTAGTCCGCCTGGCAGTTGGCTACAGGGGAGACCCTCACCGCTGTCAAGTTCTCTACGCGTCTCTTGACGCACCTCGTGGGATTCAGTAAGGGCTTGGACTGGTGGCTGGGACAACGGGCTACTCTGATCATACTGCTGCGGAGACAGGCAGAGAGATGTTGCAAGGGCAGGGCAGCACAAACTCGGGGACCGACAGTCCAATGGAGAATCAGTACTTTGAACCCCCCTGGCGATGTGTTGCTCCCAGGGGACGACACATGTCAACTTATGATACATGCCTATTTTTGCCTATAAATAGTGGACTTTGGAGCTTATTCAAGGACTGCTCTCTCATTTGACATTTTCACTTTCTCTCTCAAAAAAGCCTATTCTCTCTGGAAGTCTAGTGAGAAAATACATTTAGAATTCTGTCACCGGACCCTTGACGCTGCATCGTTCGCACAGACAGTCGACCGCCGGCCCTGTTTGTCGTCGCCCTGCCTGCGCAGCTCTGCCAGCCCTCACAACCTGTCTGGGGAGCCTTGCTCTCAGCCCTTACTCCATCCTTGCTGTCTCCCACTTTGCCTACCTGGAAGCTGACTCAGACTGCATCCTTTGTGGCACCTCCGCATATCAGTAAATCCCTTTTCCTGGGCAACACCGTATGGTAGCCCCATTTTCTACTGTGATTTGTGAATTGAAGATGTCAAATGGAGGTATTCTTTTTTTCAAGAAGACCCTTCTTGATTCTCATTAATTTTAGTCACTTGTATCCTTCAAATTTTAGATAGATATATGGGAGTCGTAAGAATTAAGATGCCGCTTGTCAGGAATGAAGATTGTCTTTTTATATGATTATCTTTCACTTCTGAGGCAAATGTGCATGAATACAAATGTTGTAATTGTGTGGAACAAACTTACATCCCCGTCTCTTCATTTTTCCCAATCTTATTAAGGCATGGAGTTACAGGCAACCTAGAAGATTACAACATGATAAATGATCAGTATTCACTGGCTCATTTCTTATGTTCATCATTTTGAACAAAGGTGAATGGCAGCATATAACTAGTTGGCAAGTCATGTTAATCTAGTTTTTTGTATGGAATTGACGAGGTTATTTCTTGATCAAACATTGACTTCAACATGAAAATTGACGAGGAATAGTTTTAAATGAACATTTTAGGGCAGTTCCAAGTAGCTAGGAGCGAACTTTACCAAAAGAAGCCAAGAATGTCTAATCTCGTATGCCATGTGAGTCCCTTACTTTCTTGAAACAACCGCGCTCGCACGGGGGGTGTCATTGATGCATGCAGTCTTCTGGTAAAAAGGACTCGCGCTACAAGAAAAACTGTCTTTAACGACGGACTTTTAGTGACGGACGCCTTTCCGTCACTATAAGATACTTTTAGCCACGATACAGACATGTCCCTAGAAGTTTTCAGCGTCGGAGTCCGTCCATGAAAACATTAGCGACATATTTTTAGGGACGGGTCAATACCGATTGTTTGACGTTGCTAAATTTTTTTTTAGAATTTTTAATTTCAGTCAAATTTTGGAAATAAAATTAGCGACGACTATTAGCGATGGCTCGAGTTCGTCACTAAATATTTTTTCTTATAGTAATTTTTATAGTTTTAAGCGATGGATTCTTTCATCACTAAAAGTCACTTTTAGAGATGGTCTTTTAGCGACGGGAACATCCGTCGTTAAAAGTATTCTCATAAAACCTAAAATAGCTTCTTTGTTCTCCCACGCCGTCGTTCTCCTTTCTTTCTCTTTCTCCCGCGCCTTTGCTGCCAACAAGCTGCCGCCACCTTCCCCAGCGCCGTTGCTGCCAACACACCGCCGACCACTTCTATCACCGCCGATCTTTCCCCCCATCATCACCACCATTCTTGCGATCCCCCTCCACTCCCCACCTCCATCACGCCCCACTGATCCACTGCCCCACTGGCCATAGCCCGCAACCCCGGCGACTGGCCACCGCACTACCGGCCAATGGCCCGCCGCATCCTCGGCCGCCCCACTGCCCCCCACTTTTACGTATGATTTTAAATAAATGTTAGAACTTTTAATTTTCAGTAGAAATTATTTTTGTTACTTGTTAGAATTATTTTGATTTTTTTTTGGTAAAAGGTCCTCTATTCCATTAAATGCAAAACTTACATGTCTATGTTTATGTACATTTTACATAATACACTAATCCTTCAATATGTACAGACTTGATTTCTCTTCTAATTAATCTATAGTATCCCTGTTTCATCAATCCCCCATGCCCTACATAGTGCTATATTCTTGGTATTTGCTGTGACTTGTTGAATTATTCTGATTATAGTTAATTAAAATTATTATTTTTTTCATAAAAGTTATTCTGATGTCGAAGTGTTCTTTCTGATTTCCAGAATTGTTGTAATGTGAAGTTTTAGAAATTGGTGCCTTAGCCCCTTTGATTGCTAGTTAGGAGTCACATGAAAATTGAGTCCCTACACGCGTATTTTGTCTTTGGATTATTTTGATTATTGTTAATTAGAATTAATTTTTTTTGTCGTACAAGTTATTCTGATGGCGAAGTGTTCTTTCTGAACAAAGACATTGTTGTAATGTAAAGTTTTAGAAATTGATGCCTTAGCCCTTTTGATTGGTAGTTAGGAGTCACACGAAAATTGAATCTCTCTAAGCGTATTTTGTCTTTGGCAGAATAATGAGTTCCTTTGCTTTAAATTCTTTTTGCAAATATAGGACTGATTTTATTTGCAATTCAGTTTTTTTGTTAGTAACTCGTTGAATATCGACTTGTTCACTATTGGCTTGTACAAGATGTCGGGTCATGGCAGTGAACTGCTTAACCGGGATGACATGATGCTTTTGCAACTCTGTTTACCTATTCTATTTTCAGTAGTTGATGGATTTAATTTATTTGGAGTAGGTTCTGTTATTCCTTGGGGAATATAACAACTTTCCAAGGAATGGTGGTAATTTCCTGGAAGAGAATCCTGAAGCACAATGTTTGCCACCGACGTGGAACAGACTGTACTTATCACACAACGTTGGCCAAGCCTCAAGAGGTAATCATAAAAAAATAATTCTAATTAACCCCAATTAACCCCTAACATTGATACCCTTCACTATCGTTAGTCAATATGCAAATATGGCAAATGCAAACGCAGCCCTTTACCCCAAAAACCCTTATTGGGAAGATCTTGTAACTCAATCTATTGTCTTTCACTAATGTGAAATGACCGAATAAGATGATATTAGAATCATGAGGAAACCTGATGGAGTTTACTGAGATGGATAAAACAAGAAGTAACAATGTGCAAGCATCCATCACCGATTGCCCTTCCTACCACCATAGCACCATCCACTCACTGCCGTCTAACATCCACTATTAATTGGCTGCTTCACCACTGCGGTCTACAGATCCACCGCCACAATCCATTGTCATTAGCCATAAGGATGACCACGCCGGAATCCTGCCCACCCCGGCCACCCATGACCACGCCGGCAGACTCTGTTGTATGAGAGAGAGAAAGAAAAAAGATTGGAACACACACACAGAGTCGATAATCAATTTACATTGGGTATGTAAAATAGAATGGTCCACGTCACCACGTGGACAAACTCGATGGTTTTATTTTTTTCATAATGTTACTGGTAACCTATCTTCTCTGGTGCTTTCTTTATTATATAAAGTTGAAGAAGATAACACTGATTAGTCTTGCAAAATAAGTTAAATTTAAAAATAAGGGCTCTATACAAGTTTAAATAGAGTGCTAGACCAAAAAAAAAATTATATCTCATAACTAATATATTTTTCTGGGTATATAGATCTTTATATTCTTATTAGAGAATGTTTCTTCGGGATATAATTTTCAAAGGTAAGGGTTAATAAATTATCATATTGATTAGATAGAGTGTTTACAATATTTATAATTAGTTTCAAAATTATATAAGCTTACTAATATAGAAATCAACTAATCTAGGAATCAAAGCCTCATCCAATATAATATTGACGTTCATCGATGCTTTTATATTTAGTATATAGTGTTTATAAATTCAATTTTACATGAAATGATATAGTGATGATGAGCCGCAATGATGTCCACACAAATTAAAAAGGTTATTGTTGGGTTTCATTCGTCTTCGCTTCGTATTTAATATTAAAAACTATTTCACTAACCAGGACAAAGCCTGCATCTGTTACATATCCATATATTTTGAGTTTCATTATGTCTTGATAGAATTAAGATTGGATAATAGGCATTATTTCGATGGGTCTAAAGTGCACTTGATTTAATATGTATTGGCGTGAAGCAAAATATCAAATTCAAAATATGCCGCATTCATGCATTTCACTTACAAGTAATGTAATAATCAAGAGAAACTCAATAAAAGTATAATACTAAAATTGTTCCAAAATAGTATATACTAGACTTATTCCACGTTTACTATCATTCTGAATTACCATACGATTACCATGTGATAACTAAAGATAAATTTAAATGATTACCTTTTTGGTGATAACGATACAATTATGTGATTGAGTTTAAGATATATCAAATGGATAAAAGCTTTATTTACGTCAAATTTATCGTACATTACACATGTACAAGGAAACTGAAAAATCAAATATTTTGTTTCTCATGAGTTTGTCATTTATTTTTATTAAGATTTGTCAAATTAGGTAGACAAGAAATCAATTGAAAATTTATGGTTAAATACACAGAAGATAATGTTGTCATTAAAAAGAAATTCCTATACTCCAAATGACGTATAATATTTATTGCTGAAGTGCACTTGAAATCAAGACTCGAAAGTCTAAAATGAAGTAGAAAAAAGGAAGCATGCAATGAGTAATTAGTTGTCCCACACAAAATAAGAATGTTGCTTTATTTTACAGCATTGTAAGTACTATTGTTTTTTTTTTTTTCTTGGCACAAAAAAGATAGCTTAAGAAGTAAAAAAATTCAAGATATCTTCTACAAAACTATATATATTTTTCTATTCATTTAACTACTAATAGCTATGTAAACATTTGTTGTTATCCCATCCTGACCATGCAGACTTGGACCTTTGCTATCCCAATCCAACTGGCCCAATCAGGCTGCACATACTTGGACCTCTGATATCCCAATCTGGTTGCCCCAATCTGGTTGCGCACACTTGGATCTTGCTATCCCAATCCGGTTGCGCATATTTGAACCCCAATCCGGTTGCACACACTTGGACGTCTACTATTCCAATCTGGCTGCCCAAATCTGGTTGTGCATATTTAGACTCCTGCTATCCCGATCCGGCTGCCCTAATCTGGCTGTGCACATTTAGACTCTTGCTACCCTAATCCGACTGCCCCAATCTGGCAGCGCATATTTGGACAACCGTGCCCGAGCATCGTCTTTGCGTCACATGCCCACGGCATGATGCCTGACTCTGAGACATTAGCTGCCGCCCTCAAGCGCCATATCTGCCTCACGTGCCCCCAGCACAATAGCTGTCTTTGCAACACTCGTCGCCGTGCCAAAGTGTCGTCTCCATATCACGTGCTCTCATCACAACACCTTACTCCGTGACACTCGTCGCCTCATCCGTGCATTGTTTCCATGTCATGTGCCCCCGACACCCCAAACATGCGTCGTGTCCATGCGTCACATTGCTTATACAGTCACGCCACGCGGCTCTCTGTCACACTATCACACTCCCACGTTGGTCCACCTTATCACCACAGCATGTGTACCTTGCCTTGGTTGTGGAACATGATTCGACCCACTCTTCAAAGTGTGCAGCATCCTGCAGGGTTAGGAGACTCCTCTGGGACACTACCTTGGCCCTTCCGATAGGCGACTCCTCCGGAACACTACCTTGGTCTCCGAGTGCTCCAACAGAAGGACTCACCCACGGGATAGGCTCACTCTTTAAGACACTATCTTTGCCAGGGAGCTCCAACTCTCTTTTGCCAGGTAGGCTGCTCCTCCGGGACACTACCTCGGTCAGGTAGGCCTCCTCCGGGAACTACCTTGGCACATTCGAGTACTCAATTGTAAGGACTCACATGCGAGATAGGCTCGCTTTTTAAGACACTATCTCCACAATAGAGCTCTAACTCCGTTTTCGCCAGATAGGCGACTCCTTCGGGACACTACCTCAGCCCTTCGGGTAGGTGACTCTTCCTGGACACAACCACCGTGTGTCGGGTAGACGACTCTTTTAGAAACTACCTTGACCTGTCAAGTAGGTGAATCCTCCAGAACACTACATTGGCACCCTCCTAGTCTACATGCTCTGGAACTAAGGGCTTTTCACCGATACCCCTAGAGACTATGATCCCAATTCATTCCTAGATGAGAGCAGTTCTCTAAAAGGCGTCGTGCCTAGTATATCTAGCAGTTAGGCATCGGGCCTTCCCTAACGCTGTCAGGTCCTCGACATCTCTTGATGCCTTGTGGGACTCTAGAAAGGCTTTAGAGTGGTGGCTAGATCCAGGTAGAGGGTTCTCTGGCTATACCGACACTATGTGAGCCAGTCTTTCTAGCAGACAGAACAAATTAATTCCAAGTCTTAAACATACTAGAGAATCGAAGGGATCATTACCTGTTATCTGGAATAGCTCATTGATCACAGATGCCTATGTACTTGTTGCTGTAAATAAGAACACATATCGTGGTCACAGAAGATGCAGCTTGCATTAACTAAAAAAAAGAACATGCAGCACGCACAGAAAAGAAAATGCATTTGTCACCTTTTTTTCTTTTTAAGATACTAAAGCATTTATTGACTTGATTATATACCATTTTAGACCCTCGAAAACTAGAATTACAAAATATTCTATTTCAAAAAGTATATGAATCATATATAAGTATGAATACATTTAAACTTTGAAATACATATGTCAAAGTAAATTCTACTGCATCTCAGATACAAAAACGCATTTGGATTAATAAAAATTTTAAAAAAAATAGTAGAATAGGTAGCCAAACGTGGCTTTAGTGTGGAATATAATTGAAACGTCTCATATACATCATCTGTACTTCTCTACTAATATATACTCCAAGTCCCAAATTATTTGATCAGGTTTGACTTGTACGCTTATTTAAATTATAAGTCATTATTTATGAGTTTTTCGTTTTACCCAAGAGAGGGGAGGGGGAAGAAATTGGGTAAGGAGGGAGAAAAATGATTGGTGGAGAATTAAATGTAGAGAGAGAAATAAAATAAAATAATATAAAAATGATAAAATGGAAAAACATTTACACAGTCTTTCTTAATTAGAAAATTGATCAAATTTTTTTGGACAACTCAAAAGGAAATACAACCAATTTTTTTGGGACAGAGAGAGTATATATAATACTCTCTTCTTTCCACATAAATCGATCGGTTTTTCTTTTTGGCTATTCTACAAAAATTGCCCAGTTTCCTGATTAGGAGAGAATTTGCAAGAGATTTTTATTTTTACCCTTTGTCCAAATTTTCTATTCTCTCTCATCTTTTACTCTCCACCAACCCATTCTTTGTCCTCTCTCTCTCTCTCACGCGCGCACGCGCGTGCACACACACACACACACACACACACATTGCCTTTCTTTCTAACCCTCTGATTAGAAACACCATTTTTCAACCATCACTACCACCTCCAACAAAGCTTAATTATATCTTTCACTAATCAACCCATCCCTGCTACATGGTCACTAGAGACCTCGCCACAACACCACCAAAACTGTCTCCGCGTCATCGATTCCCTTTGGCAACCGCCGCCACTTCTCAACCATCGTCCCTGTTTGAAGATGATTAATTTTTTATTTGATTTTAATAGGTTTTAAGATCCATATTTCATATTTGATTTCACTACCAACAATGTTGATTGCGTTTCACATATGGGTCATTGTCTTAAAGGTGGTTGGGTGATCATGGCGATGGCTATGGAGGTTTGAAGTGCCTAATTGAGTAGGCGTTATCGGGCATTCGACTAGGCAGCGACTGTATAAAGAGGCGTGGAAAGAGGCGAGTTGAATGTTAAAAAAGGCTAGGTAGGCATTGTGCATTGTGGCATTAGGTGAGCCCCTAGATAATTTTTTAATCAGCATGTAAAATAATATGATCAATTTATATGCGACAGAGAGAGTAATATATAAGAAGATTACAATTTAATAGTTGGTGTAACACCAACTAAAGTTACATATTTACTTGTTTAGAATGAAAACGCTGGTATTAAGAGATTTTATTTTAAAATAACACAAGAAAAAAAGAAATACTAAACAATTACCTTATAAGATGTGTATAATTTCTAAAATTTGAAACTTATTAAAAATTTTAGCTAAAGTACCACTATTTAGTGCTTTCAAACTACGGAGTATCCCGCATTGCCGTGTTCCATGGTTGCTGGAGTTTTATATGTCAACGGCCACCATCGGCTCGTCTTTGCGTCATCTATTTGGGTGGTAATAATTGAGAAGAATTGAGGTTGGGCCCACAAACTTCTACAGCTTGTGTAGTTTGGTCAGACCAGGGAGGGATTGGGGGAAAAAGCTATATAGCCTAACTTTAACTTTATTTATAATAAGGAAATATAATAATCCATAACGCTTTTTTTTGTTAATAAGAGAATTGCATTCGAAGTAAATAACATTTAGCCTTATGACTAATACAACAAGACAAAATAAAGGAGTTCAGAAAAGGAAAATACAAGTCAAACCCAGAAAACACTCTGTAAAAGTCTATGAATCAGCATCACTACGAAAGAAGGCCAACACCTTTCACTTTGTCATCAACCCAGTCTTTGTAGATACCTATATGGGACTGACATGCAAAATGAGCTAAGAGCCGTGCTTCTGTCAAGAGGTTAGGGGCTACCCTGTCAATACTAAAGTGATGATAGTCTATTACACTATAACAAAAATCATGGATGATGGGTGCCACCGTATCTAAAATATCTTCAGAACCTGCCATCTGATTGAGGAGGAAACAAGATTCAGTTAAAACCTTGATATGTAGGAAATTATTTTTAAGAGCCCATAAAGATGCAATATGCAGACTAATGGCTAAAGCAGTATAATTGTCCGAGGACAAAAATGAAAAAGCCGACAAACCACACCTCACACTATTTACAAAACAAGATAAACCAATGCCTACCTGAAGGCAATTGCTATCAAAACAGGAAGAAAGGACCATGGTAAAGGAGTTACACAAGAACAAGGCAAAGGACAGCTATGAGCAATGATCGGATCACAACGAGGATTTGGGTTATGGTTTGTATTTGGTGAGCAATTTGGTTGAGGGAGTGAAGAAGGTTTTGAAGTGAAATGAGTTAGATAAGTGTATATTGAATTAGTCCAAGTGAGAATTTGTGGAATAATTTCCCACGGGTTAAAGGGTATGTTACAAAAAACAAGCTTGTTTCTATGGGTCCAAATAAACCAAATGGTAATGAAAAAATAAATTAGGCCGAGGGAATTTGCAGGTCCAAATTTTCGGTCAAGCCAAGCAATAAGCCATTCCCTACCGGTACCCTCACCCAGATACCATGGGGTATACCGAACTAGATAGGTCTCACGGAAGGGTATTTTATAAACAGATGGGTGACGTCTTCCCTGTTTAAGTCATATAGGGGACAACTAGCACTTGATTGGGGCCCAAGGTGGTTAAGATTTGATTGTAAGGGTAGACGGTCTCATAAAATCTGCCACACCAAGAATTGAATCTTGAGCGGTATCGGCAAATTCCATAGTTTTTTCCAGATATTCGCAGAGAAATCAGAAATAGGGTAGGGCAGCTTCTTATGTGAGTAAGACAACTATTATTAAGTCAAGCGAGCTTTTGCTCATACTAATCAAAGACGAAAAGCCTTCTGCCTTTGAGGCAGTTGAAGTTTCTTTTTTTGTTTTAGGAGTCCAGGCGCAGACCAGTTTGAAAGGGAAAGTAAGCTCTCTAATCAATCTAATGGGCTTGGCTTGGGCATCATTTATTGAATGAAAATCGATCCTCGAGAGTGATTTTGTTCGGGCCCTGCCCTTTAAGCTAAGATTGGAACTGGACTTAACTAACCGTCCTTGGATCCTGCCTTGGACATGCAGATAATTCATGTCCTCCGCTTTCGCAATATATAACATTTTATAAGTCGAAGAAATTGTGAATTCCCCATTCGTTGTTAGTCCCCAGACAATCAGGTCATCGTAGTCAAGCCTTGAAATATGAATAGCAATAATAGAGTTAGCAATGGGAGGAGTGAAGAGCGATTCGATCTTTTGTTGGTTCCACCTGCCATTATGAATCAAATCACACACAAGATTAGAACTTGTGTCTGGTTAAATATTCTGCGAATCCGGTGCGAGAAGAAGTTTTTTGTTTGCAGGAATCCAGTAATTGTTCTAGATAGAGATACTCTTGTCATTGCTAACTTGCCACCTTAGGCCATTGCGGAGCATTTCCGTCCCCAAATAATGCCCCACCATTCGTTCGAAAAGTTGCCAATTTTCGAAGAGTTGAGGAAATTTTGGCTAGTGCAATACTTACCTTACATTACTAGGGCAAGAAGAGATTCCGGGTTAGCCATAATTCTCCATGAAGTTTTGGATAGTACAGCCTGATTAAATAGCCTAGTATCTTTGAATCCAAGCCCACCAAATTCCAGCGGTCCACATAATGCATGCCAATTAATCCAATGCATGCCACGATTGTTCTCATTTCCTGACCACCAAAACCTACCAAGCAAGGAGTCAATCTTGTGACATACGTGGGCGGCAAAGAGATATACCTGCATGTGATAAATGAGTAGAGATTGAAGGACGGATTTGATGAGAGTGGCCTGTCTAGCTTTATTTAGAAGAACCCTTTTCGAACTTGCACACCAATCTCTGACTTTGTCAATTAAGTCTTAAAAAATTTCTTTCCTCCGGGTAATGACATCGAATGTGGTTCCCAAGTAGGATCCAAAATCTGTTGCTGCTTTGAAACCTAAGCTTTGGGTTACATAATCAGTATCAGTCAGACTGGCATTTGGACTCAAAGTCACGGAGGACTTTGTGAAGTTGATCTGTTGGCCTAATTTCGAGCAGTAAGACTCCAGGGTTGTTTTAATTGAGTCAACAGATTGGGGCGTTATCTTGGTAAATATAATGGCATCATAAGCAAAAAAAGAGGTGATTTATAGAAGGACTCTTCATGCCTGCTTTGATACCAGGAATCAAACGTTTATCTTGGGCTTTGGAAATAGCTGCAGAAAGTCCTTCAGCACAGAGGATAAAGAGAGAAGGAGATAACGGATCCCCTTGCCCGAGGCTGCACTTAGGTTGAAAATGTTTAGATGGTGTTCTATTGATTAGTACTTCATAGGAAACTGTAGATACACACTGCATGATGAGATGTATCAGATGTGATGGAAACAACATTTTTATGAGAACTGCCTTAAGGAAATTCCATTTCACTCGGTCATATGCCTTACTCATATCCATCTTGATAGCTCCCAAGATACTCTTTGTCCGTTTAGCTAGTCTAATTTCGGGATGATAACTCCTAAGCAATGAGGATATTATCCACAATATGTCTCTTTCCAACAAAGGCAATTTGGAATTGAGAGATAAGGTCACCTAGAGAACCTTTGATTTGATTTACCAAGACCTTTGTACATGGTGTTGCATAGGCTAATTGGTCTAAAGTCACTCAGAGATTGAGGGTTTTTACATTTTGGAATAAGAACAATAAAGGATTTATTTGTTATTTGGTGCATGTGCCCCAATCGAAGGAAGGATAAAACAGCTGCAGTAATAGGCCGTTCCATAAAGTCCAAAAATTGTTGATAAACAAGAGCAGAAATGTCATCAGGTCCAGGGGCTTTTAGCGATTTTATTTGGAAAAGAGTAAGTTTAACTTCCAAGGCTGTAAAGGGTCTAGCCAAATACCCTATCTGTGTATCATTGAGGCAATTTGAAATACCGTTCACTATAGCTGAATTTGGTAGAAAGGTGGCTGTCGGATCTGGAGGGCAGAAAATACTTTGGAAATGGGATACTAGACACAATTCAATAGATTGATGCGATGAGTGTGTAGTACTGTTCTCGTCGGTAATGGAAACAATACGATTCCAGTTACGTTAGATTTTTATAGATTGATGGAAAAACTTAGTATTACGGTCCCCAAGCTTCAACCATTAGGACCTGGCCTTCTGAGCCTAGAAAACTCCCTCACACACTATAAGCCAGTTCAATCTGCATCTAGAAAATTGTTCCAACTATTGAGCCTCCAGGCTAGGGAGTAAAGTTTGGCAATGGTTCAAATGAGCTATGGTATTCATGATCTGGGTGTGTAGATGTCCAAAAACTTCCTTATTCTAACTTTTCAAGTTCCGCACCATTATTGCACCCCATGTGGCCACTTTGTAGAGTGGAGAGCCCTCCACCACTTGTTGCCAGGCTTGAAAGATAGTAGGTTTACCCAGTGGGTGTTTTAGCCACATAGCTTCAAAACGCTAGGGTCGTGCAAGTTTAGAAATAAATGGTTGAGTATTTAGTAGTAAGGGCGCATGGTCCGATGATTGGATCCCCAGATTTGTTAACGTTGCATGTGGGAATAAAGAAAAGCACTCAATATTTGCAAATCCCCGGTCTATCCACTCATAAATACACGAATGATCTTTATGGTTATTTGTCCAAGTAAAAAAGAAGGTCCCACCCATTTCACGTCAATTAGATGAAAATATCTCAGGAACTCTGTCAGGCTATCATAACTAGGAATACTGTTTGAGTTAGGCCCGGTCTTATCAGACGGTGACAAGACTTGATTGAAATCTCCAATAAGAAGTAATGGGGATCTCACCACTAACAGTGTTGTAGCTATTTTATCCCAAGTCTTCTTCCTTTTTGTCTGAGCCCGACACCCAAGAATTACCACCACTATCCTGAAACTTTACAAGGATTAAATTGTTATCGATGTATAAAACCTTGCCAGTTAGTTCCTCTCTCCAGCCAACCCACAGGCCCCGGGTCAACACCAACGGCATTCGTGTAACCCATCTTGAGGAACTTTGAGGTAACAAAATTTCCAGGTTCCTTTGTTTCTTGTAAGAAAATACAGTTAGGTTTATAAGATCTTATCATCTTTATTGCTGCACGAACTGATAGGGCATGACCTAACCCACGACAGTTCCAACAAAGTTGCATCTTGATTATGAAGGGGTTCTTACGAGACAACACCCGAAACTCGTACAGAATGAGGCTCTATCATAGAGCAAAAGGGTTTATAGTAAGGCACCATGAGCATTTTTGAGGCGATGATTTAAACCCAGGCGCCTCATTACTCAATAAGTCAATTTCTTCGCGGCTGATGGATAAGTTAAAGTCTCTAAAACTCACATCACCCGACAAATTCCTCCGTCTCTTTAGCCAAGGAGAGTGGCCCAAGGTTTTGCAAACTAGGGCCTGAGAACCACTCCTCGAAAAGATTCCATGAACAAATAGATCCGATTCCCCAGCGCTAATCTTAAGTCTCTTGGCATGTTTAACAGAATCTAAGGTTGTCTTGTATTTCTATTTTTTACAGTTCATAATATGAAAAGTAAAGCAGAGCTTGACGAAGTAATAGTGCAACAAAACAAAGGACTGTAGAAAGGAAAGAAGGGAAATTGAAGGGAACCTGAAGATGGCATAGTAATATCTTTTTCCGTCACTCGGAGTTTCTTCCCATCCTTTTCTTCTTCCATAACTCCGTCTCTGGCATCTTTCGCTTTCCAGTAAGATTATACAATTGTTGACCAGAGCTATTATTGTACTGATTCTTCATGTTGTCTGACATAGGTAGTGAGAGAATTGAATCATCCGAGAGATCATCTTCATCAACATTAAATTCTAGCACCGCAAAGCGATTTTTTAATGTTAATGGTGCCTGTATGATTAGGTCAGTCCCAAAAGCAGTAAACTTCAGAGCTGGAGATTTGTGTGGGTTGTCCTGCAAGGTTAGTGAGTTACAAATAATTTTTGATGTAGTAGATATTTTTTAAAGTTAAGTCCTCTTTCATTTGCTTCATGGAATCAGCCAAAGTAGGTGGTGGAGGATTCCCCACCCCACTACCGCAATCATGTTCCTGCAAGATCACATTAGATGAATTTAGATTAGTCCTGTGGTTCCTGCAAAGGAGTGGTCCAAAAATGGGAGATTCCCCATTGGCAGGTTCCCAGCAAATTCATGAAGAGACTTACCATGCAACACTGAATAAAAGAAAATGGCCACGTCCACCTTCACGGCCCAAATAATTTTGAAAATGATAGGGCCCTTTTGAAGACTAAAAAAAGTCATCATAGCCCACTCGTTGAAAAGAAATCCAAGAAGGAAGCTGGACCAGACCCAATGACGCGTCCCATGTGGCTGCTGCGTCCCAGGTGGCTACTGTTTTCAGAGAATGCATTGGGCTTTAAGGCTTCCAGCGGGCTTAAGTTACTCAAGTCAAAATTTGGATCTAGAGCCACTTGAGGTCCAAATAAAGAAAGGCCATAAACCAAAGATTGTAAGTCCAAAGAAATTAAATTATAAAATGGCCCAGGCCCTTAGATAGTAATCCACTTCAGTAGCCCACCAGATTGGGCAGAAAAGAGAGAATGCCTCTCTGCATTTACTCTTCGTACAGGTTCATTAGAGAAAATCCTTGGAGTAGGTACATGGAAGATCTTCGCATTTAAGGCTGATTTTGGAGATACATACGAGATTTGTAGATCTGGGCCATTTTTTCATACAGCTATCTTTGTCCACGTGGCAGTCAGAGCCAAAGAATCACATTCAATTGACAATCTTTGGTTTAACGATGTGTGGATTTTTTTCTCTGCTGGCAATAAATGCTGGAGATTTTCCTGGATCTGGTATTCCTTTTCCTATTCCCGCGACATATATAGTTCTGTTTTATCGGATTGTGTTCCAAAATCTTTCACTTCTGACAAGCTTTCCGCAGTTGATGTATCAGAAATGGTGATCACTTCCTGCATAATTGATTCTGAATCATCCATATCATCTCCTTCAACAGGTTCAAAAGCATCCTCCATTATTACATCTTCAATGATGCCATCAAAAAAAAAATTTATTGGTTGCACAAGATTTTCTCCTACGGGAACATCCATTTCAGCTATTAAATCTGCAATGTGATTATTTTCAAGTAAGTCTCCATTAAGATCAAAATTTGCTTCCTCCAGTGGCACCCCATCTGTGTCTCCTGAATCAGTACTATTTTCATCACCTTTGGAATTTTCATTTGACCCAGCTGTAGAGTGAAAAGAATCTGATGTTGTCTCGAAACTTAGGTCATCACTAAAGACCACTGATGGAGCTGGGGAGAACACATAAAAAAGATGGGTGAGATGTGTACCTTCATCATCCATAGAGATAACTATCCTGGATGACCGATTCCAGTCAAAATTTGGTAAGGCTCTTAGAGAGTGTGCAAACATGGGGTAGTTGTCAAGATAATGCTGGCCAAAAATATCTAGTCCTGGAATAAGAGCATTTCGTTTAGAAAGGATTTCGACAACATCTACCGATGAAGCCCTACAATGGATGTTTTCATGGCCGATGCACCCACAGCGGTAGCAAGCTGTAAAAATTCTTTCATACGTGCACCGGAGAGTTAACCAACCTGCTCCATCAAGCAGAGTGATAAAAACAGCGGGTACGAGTGGCAGATCAACAAAAACTCGCACTTTTATTCGGAAGTAATCCTTACTTTGCACCCTTTTCTCGAACCAATTGATTTCCATTACTGATCCCGCCACCCATCCTAGCGTTCAGCCAAAGAGAAATGGTAACAATCACTTAGTATGTTGCTTACCTGCATCCATAAATCAGCCGTGTAAAACTGAACCGTAGCATAAATTACATAGGGAAACCAAATGCATTTAATACAGGAGAAAGTATACTTTAATTCTTGAGGGCAGTAAAAAATTTGCTCTCCTCCTCTTTAACTTAATAAACATGACACGTATCTAAGTAAAGAAATATTTTCTCTGTCTCAAATTATTTGATCTTGTTTAATTTATATGCTTATTTAAGATATGAGATATTTTATGAATTTTTTTTATTTTATCCCTAGAAAGGGGAGGAAAAAAATGGGCCCAAGAGAGAGAAATTGGGTCAATAAAATATTAAATGTGGTGTGAGAACTAAAATTAAAAAAAATATAAATATAGAAAAATACATATGCAATCTTTCTTAATTTAGAAAGTGATTAATTTTTTTAGGACAATTTAATAAAAAAATAGGATCAATTTTTGTGGAATAGAGGGAGTGCATTGCACTAAATGAAACCGTCGCAGACTAAAACAACTAACCCTTATTTTGTTATGAAATTTTAGGTCAATACCATCAGCTCGTAGCTTTGCTAGGTAGGTCTTTGCATGGTCTTTTGGGTCCCGCCCATTCTAGTGTGCTTTTTGATTAGTTTTTCTTGTTATATATAAACTTTACACATCACTTATTTACTTTTTTCAAGCATGAGTGAAGGCTTTTCTATTAAGATGTTAACGTGCTTGAGAGAAATTGGTAAAAAGATCATATTGTTATTTTTCATTGAGGGTTTGGGCATAAAGAAACAAAAAGATAAAAATAAAAAAACTATGGGCGGGAGAATGAAAGATCCCCAATTTGGGTGTGTATGGGATTATATTGGTATGGCGATTTTTAATAGGGCAAGGATTACGTCTGTAATGGCTTGTAAATTGTATCAAATGTGTTATTAATTAAAAGCTTCTAAAAGAATAATACACCCGATAGTTAAAACAGTAAATCTCACTAAGCTTTGGTGTTGATACACTTACTAGCCAAATAATACCCTTTTTCCTAGCATAAACGTGCTTTCGAGGTAAATTAATTAGTTTCAGAAAAGAGTCTCAGTGAACTCAAATGCTCTTTTGACAAGAAAGAACAAAAGGTGACTGGGATAGCTTTTGACGAAAACTTGAGTAATTCGTTTTGGTGTGTGTGTGTGTGTATGTATATATATATATATATATATATATATATTTATATATGTAGAAAAAAGAAATAGCTTGGTAGATGACTCCCCTGCTTGTTTAAAATTTATCAAAGCACTTTTGTTCCTATATAGTAATTGCAAGGGAAGATAACTTCCTCTTTCCTATATCATCACTATACTATTTTCATTCACTCCTTAGGATTTTCATTAATTCTTGGAGTTTTGCCTGTCGCAATTCCAACTTAAAATTAAAGCAGCTTATCTTAACTACATCACTCTAGAGGTGTCAAATGGGCTGGGCTTAGGCCGGGCCCGGGCCCAAATTTTTTTTTTTGTTATTCAAAATAACAAATACACCTTAGTTATTCTCACTAATGATCTAAAAGTAATAGATTTCTTCTACATTTTAGTCATAGAAGGCAAGCAAATACACCTTAGTTAAAAAAAAACTGAAAAGGCCATTTTTTGGGCCAAAAGAGGGCCGAGCCGGGTCCGGCCAAATCCGGGCCATTTTAGGGCCGGGCCCGGGCCTGTTTCTAAAAAAGTTAAGCCTGGCCCTAGCCCTGGCCCAACCCCTAAGGGTTAGGGCCAGTCCGGGCCCAAAAAGGGTCGGGCCTGCCCGGGCCAAACAAGGGCTGGACTGGGCCAGCCCGCGGGCTGCCCGGCCCATTTGACACCTCTACATCACTCTTTGTTTGCAACTTTTCCCGAATAACTTTTGTGTAATAATCTCACCGGACTGTTATTATTCAAAATACATGGACTAAAATGCCCTCCCAAGTTATGAACCAACTAATTGTTTGTCAGAATGCTACTTTCTAAAATTTGCACAATTAAGTTTCACATTAATTTGAGCTCTGATTACCTACGAGCATATGCAGAGCAACTCAACGACTCTGACTTTTTGAAATCTTGACAACATTTATGGGAATATATATATATATATATATATATATATATATATATATATATATATATATATATATATATATATATATATATAAACCGAGAGAATGTTAATGTTCTTTTACCTACTTCGCATGTTTATTATTTTACCATTTAAATAGGTTTCTTGCTTTTCTCTCTTCCATGTCAAAATGCCTCGCTAAAAAGTTTTAAAACTAGGTTTGGAATTTCACCTATTTCTACAATTTTGCCAAAATCCTCTCTCTCTCTCTCTCTCTCTCTCTCTCACACACACACACACACAAATTTAAATCAATGTTTTTCCCTCTAATCTTGATCTATCCTCTATTTTATACAAGTCGATGTTCTCCCACAGTTTTTTCTCTGTAACAAACCTTATCTCCCTCCTTTATTTCATGATGAGTCGCGCACACACAGAGATCAATACACAAATTATTATTATTAATATTATTAATGGAGAGAGTATTTCTATTATTTTATATCTTACTATTCTATTTGTTACAAAAGGCTAACAATTATTATTAAAGTTAAATATTAATGAAAAAGGTGGTAGTAAATAGTAAAGCAGGTGAATTTTTTTTAAATTATTAAGATTAATGTCAAATCTATGTCCTAAAATATAATCCCAATATAACAAAGTATCTAACATTTCAAATGTGTAAAATAAGTACCTTTAGTCTAAAAAAATGAGCCAAATTACTCCGACAACCAACAAAAGTTGGATGTTGTTAAAAAGTTCAGAGACAAGACTGTCATTATAAAAAAAAATATAATATAAGGTAGTCCAGCTATAAGCCGCTCTCTTATTTTCTCTCTCCAAGCCCCTTTTCTATCTTCTCTTTCTTCACACACACGCACATAGAATTACACACACCCACATTACACAGTTACACGTGCCCCCTCCCCCACCACACACAAAAGCACACATAGATACATTCACACACTGTTATACACGCTCACACACTGTATATATATACATAGTGGAAAATAATACAAAACTCTCTAACTTAAAAGAAGAAAGGATTTCGGGACATCACTGAGGATAGCCGGCATTAAAAAATCAGGCGCTTCCTCTAACCAAATTCTAAAATCCAAGTGTACCCTTGCATATTTTGCTAATTTATGGGCCACCGTATTTCCTGTTCTTTTAATCCAGTGTAATTCATATCGATGAAACCCCAAAAGCATTTTCTTGGCATCATCCATAAGAATACCTATGGTGGATAAATTGTCCTTTGCACTTTTAAGTGTCGTAATCACGTTCTTCGAATCCCCTTCAATTGACACATTCGTAAAACTACAGTGATACCATATTCCACTGCCAATAGTACCACTTTTGCTTCCTCTATCTCTGGATCCTCGCAATCACTGATATATTGTGACAATGCTGCATAGAATATGCCGTCGGAGTTCCGAATCACCACCCCAGCTCCCATTGCCTTATTCTCCCGAAAGAAGGCGCCATCAAACTTTATTTTGTACATACCTGCAACTGTTGGCTTCCATTTCAGCATGAAGATAGGACTTACACAATGAGCCTTGACCATGGCTCTATGAAAGCTGTCCAGGAATAGTTTGGCCTTTGAAAACAACTCTAATGCATCCATTTGAGCCCCCATATACATGGTCACTTTTCGGTTTTTCCATAGCCACCAACTGACAACGAGTAACAAACCAAATTCATCCTCCTTTGTTCTTTTGTATACATCTGTCCTGTGATACCCCGAAAATACCGGAAATTAATCTAACCGTGAGTTTGATTAATTAAGGGATACTATTTTTATTACATGGCAATATGTTGATGATGATTAAGTGTTAGGGAGCTAAATGGGAGGTTAGTTTGGCCTTGGGGGTCAAAATGTAATTTTAAAAAGTTAAAGGGGGTAAAAGTGTAATTTTGAAAAATATGATGAACAGGATGCATATTTTTATTAAGTAGCATCATTTTGATGATAATGAGGTGTTAGGGGGCTAAAGGAGGGGTTAGGGTGATTTTGGGATCAAATTGTAATTTTTCAAAGTCGAGGGGTCAAAATATAATTTTGAAAACTTGAGGGACTAAATTGCAAATTGTTGAAAGTTGTAAAAGGTGTCACAATTGAGAGAATTCAGCTGAGTCGTGGCCACCTCCTGATTGGAATTGGACTGACTAAGTGTTGGGAAATAATAAAATAAAGAATGGATGAAGTTGAATGAGGGAATTATAAAAGAAAGTTTGTGGGGGTGGAAAGTGGAATTAAGGGAAACTCGTGAATAGTTGCTGGGCATGAACAGTAACCCGTGAAGAACCCAGAAACTGGGAGGAGAAAAGAGAAGAAAAGAGGAAGAAAGAAGAAGAAAAAAAATCCTAAACCCTAACAGGGTAATTCATCTTCTTTCCATTAATCATGTGAAATTATTGTATAAAGTTTGTGGATTTTTGTTGAAGGTGATCCGTGTATACATATGTGTGTGTGTCACGATGTATATGGGTTCGGGAGAAAGGGATTCGAATGACTTAGGTTGTATAATGTTTATATGAGAGCCTAAAATGGTAAAAGAATGAAAAATGGATAGAATTCCATAGTAAAGTGTGTGTTTTGAGTGTAGTTGGTGCATGTTCTTGGTGTATGTATATGAATATGATTCGGGTGGTTGAATATGGGGATTTTGGATTGGATTAATGAGTGTAAATGTGTGTTAGAATGTATAAAGGAGTGAGATATGATGAATTTGAATGGAATTAGAAATGATTTTGGGTGGAAAGGATGAAATTCGTGTGATGGTTGCAATCGACAGTGAATGAAGTGAGGAAGAAGATGAAGACTGTGTGAAGAAAAGGTGAATTAGTGTGTGTGTTTGATGTGAATAGTGACTGTTTTTGTCACTAAAGGTGGAAATTAAGTTAACAGTTTAAAATTCGATTTTCTAAAAATAGTTAGAGTTAGATTTAGCCAAAGTGAAAAAATGAGACCCTAGTTATTTTTAGGAGACCGACATCATAGAAAAATTTCAGATTTTTCCAAGATCGGAAAGGGGGTGAACGGATGCGGGAAGTTTGGAACTTCATGGTGAAATTTAAAATATCAAACGAATGCGGTTTTGGTTGAAAATTTAATGAGGACTCTATAATTCTGAGAATTTCCATTTTACAAGTTTTTGGGTCATTCCGAAGTCGTTAGCTATTTTTGGCCGAACGGGCTTTTAAGCGCTCGATCCGGACACCGGTTCGGGATTTTTGGGCGAAAATTTTGTAAAATACTTTTTAGCTCAAGAATGAATGCAGGAGGTTTAAAATATCATTTTAAAATGGTTTTGAGATTTTTATGGTGCCGGGAACCCTCAGGGGGCATTTTGGTAATTTGCCACCCGGAGAGGGGTATTTTGGTAAATTTCCAGGTAAAGTTTTTCAAGGGACTTTTTAGTCCAGAAAGGATTTTAAAACACTTAAAAGGTTGTTTTGAAGCTGATTCGGGGCGTTGCGGTGAAAGTGAACCCCGGGGGCATTTTGGTAATTTGCCGCCAGAGGGGGTATTTTGGTAAAGTTTTTCTATAAAATGCTTCAAAGGACTTGTTAGTCCGGAAAGGGATGTAAGACAGTTGAAAAGTTGTTTTAAAGTAGTTTTGATACGTTTGTTGGGGCGATGGCTGCCAGGGGGTGTTTTGGTAATTTTCCCTTTAAAATTTTTTAGGGAATATTTGGTCTATAAATGATGCAGTACATCTAAAAAGTAGTTTTAAAGCGGTTTTGGGGTGTTGGTGGGGGGGGGGTGTTGGTGATGTAGCGGCCATCAGGGGGTATTTTGGTAATTTGTCATGTTGGCGCTAAATTTTTTAGGACGCACATAATTTAGCGTTCGGAGGGGTGGGAAGCAAGGAATAGTGGTAGTATGTCTAAAATGAGGGTTGTTATCGATAATAAGTCGATAAGGCTAGATTAAGGATCCAATTATCGGATCGAATTAACTAGCTATCATAAGATGCTATGAACGGTTAAGTGGGAATGGGTAGAATAAGGAGTGCGTATATGATGAATGATGACTAACGAGCATGATATGATTTGACTAGGTGATGCAGCTCGTTGCGATCAGAGATTGCGAGTTGCTTCGGCTATAAGTCAAACAGGTAAGGACAATGCGGTTCTATTATGCTAATGCATTGTTTCGATTAGCATACTATGTTGATGACGTTTATGTTGGACTCTTGCTGTTATGGATTGACACCGGTAGTCATTGTGACCGGTATACGTATATTTGAATTGTGCTGTTGAGGACTTAGGGTAGAAGAAATTCCCTTAGTCCGTCCTGTTGATAGAATTTAATGAGGATGATGGGCGTCCTTGTATGCTATGACTTGATTTGATTAGCATACCTGAAGTGGATGATGTTGTGTAGGGTTGTTGTGTGGTGGTTGTGAGATGTCGGTAATTATTGATAGCCGATATCTCTTCTCTTTGAGAACACCATTGAGGACTTGCGGTAATCTTCTCCCGAGTCCGTCCTATCGTTGATAATGATGTCGTTGATGTTGTTGAGGTCGTTGCGTGTTGTTGTGAAATGTTGGTATTTATTGATAACCGACATTTCTCTTATGTAAGAACGTTGTTGAGGGCTTGCGGTAATCTTCTCCCAAGTCCACCATGTTGATGATGTTACGTTGAACTCTTGTTGTTAGGTCTGAACACCGGTCAATCTTCTGATCTGATATTCCTTGTTGAGCTGTGTTGTTGAGGACATAAGGTGGAATAAATTTTTCCTTAGTCTGCCCTGTTGATGATGTCTTGTTGCTTGGCTGTAACGTGATTAGGGAAAGCACTCTAAATGAGTTCCCTGATTGTTGACAATGTCTCTTTTATTTACTTGAGACTGAGATGAACATCCCGTAAGATGGGACATCAATATGAGGAGGATGGCCTGTGAAACATGATCACTGGCAAAGAGGATGTAGGGCGCGCGAGTCGAGTCTGTCATGTCTGGTCGAGTCTAGTCTGTCGTGTCTGAGTTGCATTGCATTTGATTTTCTTTTGATGTTAATGATGTTAATGACTTGTATTTCGTTGATGTTTATCTTTCAATTTCCTGTTATAGTATTCACTTGCATAGTCAGTCAGTCAGTCAGTCTGTCTGTCGGTCAATCAGTCCAGTCCATGAGGAGGTGGCAGTAATGCTGTTCTGTTGGGCCTTGAAGCCACTCAGTCTGACAAAAGAAAACATCGTTTGACAATTATGCTGATGTTGAAAATTATTGGAACTCTTGATTCATTTCTATCGTTGAGATGATTATTATTCCTCCGAGTCTTTTGAATCATTTGTACACGATATTCCTCGTGTTGTCTTTACTGGGCGATTTGCGCTCATTCCTTATGTTGTATTGTGCAGGCTATAAGGAGAACCCTCTAGAGAAGGGAAGATAAACAAGTTAGAAAAGTTGAGCAAGGGGATATGTTGTGTGAGGTAAAGATTGAGCCGTGAGATTGGTTGTTAAGAATCCTATGACTACAGTCGTATATTAGGTTGTGTATATGCATGTTGTTCATAGACTTGAGAGTCTTCCGCTGCAGTATGATGTATGTTTGTAAGAAAATTTTTTGTAAGGACGCATTTTGGAGCGTCTATTAATGATGTGTGAGTATGAGGATGTAGTTGCTCTGTATTCAGCACAGGGTTTTGAATGTGATTATGGTCAATAACTCAGCGGTGACGTCACCAGGGTTAAGGGTGTCGCACGTCCACCACCAGAAGATTGAAGTAGTGCTAGCTATCTCTTTATATAGATTATGTGAGCATAGTGCCCAAACTTGCCGAGCAAAGGAACAGGTTTGCAAAGCATGATATAGGTTCTCTTGTTCCTACCCATATGTCGAGCATAAGTCATCACACTGAATACCTCTTCGCCTTAAATTGGTGGAAGTAGGTAGGATATTATTGCAAGCCCTCCATGCAAATATTTTCACTTTGTTTGGCACCTTTTAACTTCAGATAAAACTCCATTTCAGTCCACCATTTGAGCTTGACGCTTGTTCGTACTCCTTAGACCTGTTTAATAGATTTAGATCCATAATTAGCCTATAAGCACTCCTCACTGAGAACCTTCCTTGTTTGTCATAGTGCCAAATCAATCTATGTCGATTGGATAAGCCTCCAAGCGGAATACAGCAAATCAACTCAGCTTCTTGCCTCCAAAAAATACTGTTAACTAGGCTACGATTCCAAGTTTGGCTTTGGGGATCAATCAATTCCTTCACATATGAATGAGGCCATAAATTGGTTGGCGGTGATTGTACTTTAAATTTAATTGGCTGAGCCCGTTGGTCGTTGGCCGTCAGACTAATTTAGCTCATTTTTAAAACTTAGGTACTTATTTACCATGTTTCGAATGTTGTGTATTCAAGCTATACTGGGTGATACTTTAGGTATATATTGACATTAACCCTTGTTATTACTATTGCTACTACATGTAGATTTCTTATTGCTATTAGGTATACATACATGAACTTTCTCGATACTAGTTTAACGTTTGTTTGCTCAAGCTTTTGACCTAAATAATGTGATTTTAATATTTAATCACATATTTTCAGCATTTTGAACCTTATTTACATGTATACCGTACTTTTGGAAATCGCAATTCTAAACAATGATTTCAAATAATAAAATGTACATTTTCATTTCCTTTTTCATTTTCCACATAATTTCCCAAAATCTACAAAAAAACCCAATAAAAGAAAAACATAAGAAAATAGGAGCATTTAAAAGAAAATCTTCACTTAGCTTTGATGTACTTAATCTGGAAGCTTTGATGATATTCTTTCAAAGACATGGTTCATGCACTAAAGTGAGTCTTGCAAGCAATGCTTTTCCTCCTGGTAATTTTGGGAGACAGAATCAACTGGAGCATTTAAAGGAGCCTCTCGCTGATAGGTTGACATCAGAACTGATTTGTGTTCTCTTTCGAGAACTACATTTACAGAGGTTTCCATTTTAGGGGTCGGCTTTTCAGGTGATCTAGTGCCTGCATAAACTGCATGAAATAGGACATAAGCCAAATACTCTCAAGTTTGGGGACGAGAGATGACACAATAACGAAGAAGTCAAACCTGGATTCAAAGAAGGATGAAAGCTAACGATAGCTGAAGCCGTCTAAGTCGGAGGAGTAGAACTTAGAGGAACAGCCGATATCGGCTTGTTCAGTTGAGAGTCGGAAGGAAGGGCACCAGATTTGTGTTCAGATTGCCTCCTCCTTTCCCGAATCGATGCCCTCTGATTGATAAGAGGAACATTGTCTTTTTCATCTTCATCCTCCATATCCTCAGTCCCTTTTTCCTTTCCAGCGGGCAAGTCTTTAGAAGAACCGTCTGATTCATCATCAACATCATGTTCATCTGAGAAAGGCACAACAACAGTCGCCTTTCCCTTCCTGCTTTGCACTGACTGAGAGGTCCCTGCAGAAGAGGACCAATTTCTTTTCTAAAAAATAGCAGGTTGGCTACTACCTCCTACATTAATAAACCAAGTTATGATAAGCAAGATAAGATAATAATACATGGAAGATGTGGGCTATCCAAGGACAAACAAACCATGCAATTGGCATAGTTGATGCCATCGTACACTTTGGAGACCTTTTCTTGGTACCAAGAATCGAAAGGGCTGACTGACATAGTAGTATAGGTCTTAAAATTGGACATAACAAAACTGTCCATCGATTCATCCACAACCTTATCAATCTTTTTGATATGGTTTGCTGTGATTCGTTTAATCCTTTCTTTGGCCTCCAAGAAGCCGTTGTCTATGACGAAAGGGGCTAGAATCCCTTGTACTAGTCCAAACTGTTGCCCAAACTGAGAGGGAATGTACTACTCATACCCACAGGATCCTGAGGGAGTGGTAGTAATTTGACCACCCATGTGAAGAAATCGCCCACAAAGAAAGCTATCCCATAGCCTCCTAACAAAATCTTGAAACTCTATGGGCACAATATCATTTATATAAGTGGGAAGAGTTTTAAACTAGTTAGGTCCGAGTGACCTAGCAAGGAAAGGGTGGGCACGTTTGAAGAAATTGAACTCAAAGAAGAACCAAAAGCAAGATATGAAAGAATGAAGCCTTATTTCACCCAAAGAAAAGCGGTGCCCATAAGTCAGGTAAAAGGAATTAGGCTGATCGATGACAAGGGGCATAAACTCAGGAAAGTAAGACTGCGACTACATTTGCATTAGCCAAAAGGGACCACCGCTGCTTTGGTGGATCTTCTTACCATAGTGCACATCGACCTATATAGGTTGCCTAACAGTAATGGTGTGAGTGCATAGTCCCTCCCATGAGCTAAGCTAATGGCTAGATTCATATATTCTTTGGTCAGTGAAAGGCTAGGGATGCAGAACACATGACGAGAAAGCCACATCCATAAGAAAATGGCTAACTCTTTTAGATCGGGCGAAGTGTTAGCATTCTTTGACCTAAGAAAATATCTTTTAAAAATATCATAATACTTGGAAGAGGAAACATCAAGAAACAATTTAGAGGGGTTGTGATAGGTCAAGGCATTGGCATGATCACCAATCGGTAGAAGGCCTGTCAAAGCACATACATCGAAAATAGTAGGAACCATCATTTTGGTCTTTAGCATAAAGGCATTAGTGGTAGTTGACCAAAAACAAAAAGAACTGGATAAAAGCCATCGGTCCACTTTGGGAGGGGTTTTGGACATATGAATCAGTTCAAAAATACCTTGTCGCCTCCATTGATCGGCAAAGGAAGCGGACAAATGGTCAACCCACATGGCCCAATCGCCATGAATCAGAGTTGGCCTAGTCCTAATTGGCAGGCCAGTTTTGCTCCAGCCTTTCCAATTCAGGAAAGGCAAACTGAGCAGCAGTTTCTCCGAATTGTCAATCGGGTATCCCTTTAAGGGCTGAGGACGAACCCTAAAAGAGGGGCCTAAGATGTGTGGGCTTATCGATTTTGGGTGTTTCTAGTAAGGAATCAAAACACGAGAGTCGATAGGATCAATATGGTCCATAAGAGCCCTAACACCCCATCGAGGGTTAAGGGAGCACTCGACTCCTTCTCCTTCTCCTTCATCTCCTCGAGGAATAGCTCTTTTCTTCACCATGATTTTTTCTTTTTTGGAAAAAGAGCGCAAGAAAGGAACAATCAGAGGTTCTAGGGTTTACTGCGAGAAAGAAGATACTTGATGACGAACAAGCAAAGTCAATTTAAAATAGCTTTTGGCAAAGCAGATGGGAGTTAAAGGCGTTAGGAGTTGAGGCGAGCATGATTAAGTGATTAACTTACACGTACAATATACGTTGCGTGAGTTAAGGGGGGCAATGTTGGCACCAATATTTTCACGAATAATGTGTGGACACATGGCTTGATGATAATCGCAAAGGGGTGCATTGATGAAGAGAGTGGAAAAACCACGACTGTTTGGGTTATCATCTATTTTCTAGTTATAAGGAATAGATAAATGACTGAAAGGAAATGCGGGAAACAAATATTTGAATAATCCGCACCAGAAGGAGGGAACTGCCAAAGAAATGACATGATTGGTAGTGTGGAGATAAGATGAACATATTATGGAAAAACGGTTAATGAGAAGTTTTGGAGCAAGCCACGATCAACTTAATCAAGAAGATTTAGGAAGGAGCAATCGATCGTGGGGTTCAAGAAGTTACTTCCAACAAAGATAAGGAATGTCAGTTACCACAAGATAACAGTTACAAATAATGCAAGTATAAAAGCAAATGGAGGCAACAAAAAAAAAAGGTCATCAATCTCTCAACAAAACTAGACTAGGAAGAATAGCTTATTTTGACTTCTTTAGGCAGTTTATTACATGATCTGTGTAGTATCGACAGGAAATCCAGTGCGCTATAGAAACTGTGTTCATTATACTGTAAGGATTGTATTTATGATTTCAGTGGGTGCATCGTCTTTTGATCAATTCAGCATATTGTCATCCATTAGTTTTCCTTTTTAGCGAAGTCCTCAGGCCTGAGAGGCAAAAAAAATCCCACACTGTTCATCGGTTGTGTCAAAGATGCACGATCGATAGTGAGTTTTCCTAGCAGCGCAAACACTATGCACCTAATAAATTGATCTGGTCAGGAACTGGAAGTGGCAAAAGAGGAAATATGAACCTAAAATCAAAGCGTCATCAAAATAGCACCTCCTTATGGTGGTTGGAAATGGTAGGTGTTGATGATTAAGATCAACGAAAGAAATGACTTAAATTGCTTCCAACCAAACTCGAACGGTGGATGTAAAAAACATAACCAAAACTAAAGACTGAATGTTTTTTGTTCAATAATCATTGGTAGTTTTTGGTTTTCAATGTTCAAAAAGTGAAACCTTAACCGTCTTTTGGTCTTCATTTTTCAAAAAAAAAATAATAGATGCATGCTTTGTTAGCGAGTTTTCATTTTTGAGTTTTCTCAACTTCTTTTTTCTTAATTCCTCCTTCAACCATGAAATTGAGTTTTCTTCTCTACCAAAAACCCTCCCAGCCACCCACAAAGCACAATGACCGGTCAACACAAACATCAAACTCGTGCCACCACCACTACCCCCAAAATCGAATTCACAACATCACGACCGCCAATTTAAAGCCTAAAGTGTGGTACAAGTATAGAATGGTGGCAGGCTTTGCTATTACATCCTCTCTTGTGGCTAAAAAAGAAATACAAATTTGATGCGATGGAAGTGACGATAGCTAAATTGAATTGCTATAGGTTGGTATAAGAACGGAACTATGGATGGTGACAATAGGGCAGATCTGTGAGTTGCAATGGGAGGCCACAATGGGTTTAGGTATGCTTGTTTATGAAAATGGTGGTAGAAGTGGGTTATCGGTGGTGTTGGCGATGGACGATAGTAATTGTGGTTATGGTCGTTTGTAGAAGCAACCCGTGGGTGGCGACCACGGTAAGGTAGCGAAGGTGGCGCACATTTTTTAGGTGGCAACGAAAGTGGGGTGGCAGTGGCAAGTTTCAATTAGGTTAGTTCGCGACGGTTGTGGGGTCACGACGGTGGGGCAGATCTGTAGGTGCCGACAGCGTTGGGATAGCGGCGGTTGATTAAGGTCAGGTTGGTTTTCGATGGCGATGGGGTGATGGCAAAGGGTGGTGATAGCTTGTTCTCTTGTGGTGGTAGTGGTTGGGGCTTAGGGGGTAATTGGTACGAGCAGTACAAATGATGGTATGATGCCTGGGTTTTGTGAAAATGGGGATTGCAAATTGTTTCTAGGGCTAATTACACCTATGTCCCTGAGGTTATGGGGTAATTACGGTAAGGACAATATTTTTGACAAATTACACTTGTGTCCGTTGACCAAACGGAATCGTAAAAACCCTAACGATTTTAATGAAAAGACTCTATTGCCCTTAAGTTGGAACTTTTTTTTTTAATGCCATTACTTCAATTTTTTTAAAGAAAGACTTTACTAATTTACTGTTTATTCTTTCTCTCCCCACGCCCAGCCCCCTCCCCCCCCCCGCTACCCCGTCTGCCTCCCCTTCCCCTGTGTAACTCGTCTTCCTCCCTCGTCACCGGCACTGCATCCCATCTTCCTCCCTCATCACCGGCATTCTCTCTTCTTCCCGACCTGATACAGCCACGATCTCTCTCCATCCCATCTTCCTCCCTCGTCACCTCCCCCTGAAATCTTACCCAGTTTTCCTCCCTCCCTTGCCAGGGGCTTGCCGGAGTGGTGGGGCAAGTCTGCCGGATGGTGGGGAGAGGGGGACTGCCGGCTGCGTGGGTTTTCCAAGGCGCTTGCTGAAGGCGTCTTAACAGCTTGGGTTTGCCAAGGGGCTTGCCAGCGTGGTGGGGTGGTTCTGCCGAATGGTGAGGCGAGGGGGCTGCTGGCGGTGTGGGGCTACGAAGGGGGGCTGCCGACGGTGACTTCAGATCTAGGGTTTAAATTGTGGAGAGAGAAAATTAGGTATTTACCATAATTTAAAAAACTAAGATTTTAGATTTTGTTATATATCATGTATATACAATATAAGGATAGTATTGGCATTTAGAAAATACACATGAATGACATCAGCCAAAAAGTGTAATTTTTTAACGGATCTGGAACGGATGGACACGGTAGATACATTTTCAAAGCTTTTGGTCACGTTATGTTACATTTTAAAACTTAGTGTCCTTGACTGTAATTAACCCCTAATCTCAGGGATATAGGTGTAGTTAGCCCTTGTTTCTAATAAAGTTTCATGTTCAACGTTTCATGTTTCTGCTTTTATTTCATCTGAAGTGTTTTGATATGATTATTGATTTAAGAGATTGGGTTTATACTCATCCCTATGTTTATATTAAAATGATGTAGTTTTCTTTCAAAATCCTATTAAAATTATCATTTGATTGTATATAGAAAATCATTTGAATCGCTCTGTTTCTCCATGTTAAAAGTTGTTATTTAGCTTAAATGTAAAATCGCTGAATCGTTTTTGATTGTTTCTAAATCCTCGATCGACCTTATGGGCTCTCAAAAGTTCACTCTCTTCTGACTTCCTTTCTGCATGTAATCACCAACAATAGGATATTGGAGTGATTAGAGCCTGAATAAGAAGTCGACAATAAATGTTATTATTTCTTTTAGTTAAGCCCCTGCGTGGAAAGTAATGTTTAACTTAGTTTCCCCAGTATTTAATTAAATTTTAGTGTTTTATTTAAAAACTATGTAATTGAGAGTTTGAGTTATTGTAGAAGCTCTGATACACATTGGGCTTTCTTATCGAATTTAGGTAATCAAGCGATTAAGTGATTGATCGATTGATCGATTGATCGATTGTTTAACATTCCGGATGTCCGGGATGTTACAAATGTAACGTGAGGTCCTAATCCTAGTCAAAGTCAAAATTTCTTTTAACGCCTCATCTACTCATATTAGCCACTAATAATATACTTATTCCGTCACTAAAAGGACTTCCAAATAAAATCTTTAAGGCCCATTACTTAATTTGACGTCATATTACTATTCTAATCAATATTTATATGAAGTTCCAGGTAAAAATAAAATCTGGGGTGTTATGGTTACATTCAAACCTTATTAAGTGACAAGATGAAGAGGTGTAGCAATGAAGTCCTTGAAGTGCTGATGAAATTGTATAATGACCTTGAGATTCAAAAACTAAGTGAAGGTCATACAAGCAGTGGCTGGTTTATCAGTTCTTGTCCCATAAAGGGAAGAGGAAAGTGGCGTGAAGGTTACATGGAGATAATAGAAGTGACAGTCTTGTCACCAAAAATCTAATACGAGTCTGGTAAAATTTAGTGATGGTCTTAACAACTAAGATGTTCAACGTGTTGAGTTCCAATTTTGAAAAATTAATGTCCTGGGTCCAATTGACCTTTAATTTTGGGGAGCTGGGTGCAATTAATCCCCCTTAATCTTAGATTCTTAATTCCTTGTAAAGCTATCGCTTTGACAAAAGAAATCCAAGCCATAAAAATGCAAAACTTGTAGATGCATACCAATGTAAGTGACTTAGACTCAAATAGAGGTGAAAAGAATAGATGTCTACCTGCATCAAGACCAGCTAATATGACAGTCATTTGCGACTACATGAATTTATTTACAGTAACGCGTAAAAAGAGACATGTGCATGACCCTTGAAATAAGCTCACATCTTATATAGTCTTTAGAGCAGTTGCTACGTTGTTCAGTAGGCAGAAACTCTTTGCTTCCTCTGCTTTAGCATTATGTCCAGGCGGTCTAACCACAACAAATCCAGAGTTTATGTAACATCCCAGAATTTTCTTCCGGAACGTTAACACTCAATTGATCACTTACACTAAGACAATAGTATCCTCAAAACTTAACCAAATAACACCGCAAACTGTCAGTGCAATTAACCGTAATAATGGACAAAACAATGTTAACCAAATAATACTATTCACCCACGCAGGGTTCTAATGGACAAAACAGTAACTTAAATTCTCTAGCTCGCTTGCCTCTAGTCCAGTTTCTAGTAATCTAGCGCTGGTCACTACCTGCAGAAAGTAAGTCAAAGAAGAGTGAGCTTTTGAGAGCCCAGTAAGGTCGATCAAATATTTTAAAAACAAGAAAACGATTCGCACGAGTTTTGCATTTGAAATCAAACAAATATTTTTACTAGTATTTTCAATAAAACACAACATTTCGATATAGACGAACGATACGAATGATTTGACATTCAAGTTCAATAACATCTTTTCAAGGAATTTTGTTTTTGATGAAATCACTGCAATATGATATAAACATAGGGACGAGTATCATCTCAATCCCTTAAATCAGTAGTTATTCAAAAACGCTTCAGTTATAATAAAAAGAAGGCTTAATTGCACTGTAAACCCTGTGTTTTCCAAAGAATTGCAATCAAAACCCTAAAGTTTAGAACTCGACATCTAAGACCCCGACGTTTGCCATTTGTTACAATCTCTGGAATTTACTAACGGGATTAACGATTTCATTACTTTTTAAGGGTAGTTTTGTCTTTTCATTTTCTTTTGGCCATACCTTCTTCTTCCACCACCACCACCACCACTTACTTTCCCACTTCCACCTGCCCAACCTGCTTCTTCCATAGCTACCCACCCCCAGCCACTAGCCATAAGCACAATCATGTTGCATGTCTCATTGAAGTTTGGAGTACAAACTCCAAAATAACCAAGCTAGTTAAACTGCAGCACTCGAGGTGTTTGTGATGCGCTTTTGAAGCAATCTCGAAACAAAACTCTGAGCATGATGTCCAACCTAATCTCCTCTTTTTCTAACAAATATATTATTATTAGAGAGTATTCACATACACTTGACGAGTAGAGCATAGCCAGACATCAATTAATTCAAGGTAGCTTTGGTGGGGATGAATCATTTCTAGATTTAGATAGGTGAGGAGAGTGGAGATTGTTGCGATGTATTGTGGCGACGGATCAGATAGTACCAAATGGTCTTCTTAACCTCATCGCAAGAACGGAAGAGAAGAGTAGCAATCATAATCGTCGGCGGCAGGGGACACAGCTATGGTGAGTCGAGGTGGAGGCGGCGATGATTAGGGCATGTGAAGGAGAGGGAGAAAGGAAAAGGAAGAAAATAAGGGAAAAATTACCATCCAACCCTTCCTTTACTTTGATCTCAACCCTTTCTAATAAAGTTAAAGGTTGGATCTCAAAAGAAAAAATCAAAAATAAAATTTCAAAACTTCAAAATGAGTTTTCCAAAACAAGTTCAAACTGACAACTAGTTTTAAAGACCGGGGGAAAAAGAAAAAACAAATTTTTTTAGTTCTTATGAAACGATTTCTTCAGTTTTACCAAATTGTATAAAAGCTGAAAGCAAAAAATTATGTCACACGCTATAGTGTTGAAGTCATCCAATAAGCTCTTTACAGTGTTGTTTGCATATCCGATCTCTTAGACATTGTCTAGTGTTTCGGACAATTCGCCACCCCTTAGAGTAGATATCATCATCCTCCCGTCTTTGGCGTTGTTTATTAGCAGTTTGCCTTGTAGCTCCATCAACAGATTCATTCTTGGCTTTGGGAAATGGCAATAGGCAATCTTCAATGTGGCAAGAAAATAACATCTTGCTGCTCCAGCGTATGAAGAAGGCATCAATTCGCTAGTGTGATGATGTCGTTCATAACAGGCACCTTTGAAGCATCTACATTTTGATGGGAAAAATCGAAAGGAAATTAAGTGGAGAATGTCTAAATCGAATAATAGACGCTCTTTGCTAAACTCGGCATTTGTCCCTTTTAAACTTGCGTAAGGTGACAGCAAATCTGCCTCCTTCGATAAAAACAAGCAAATATTCTAGCAACTCTTGTTGAAGAATGACCGGACATAAATTCACAGGAATGGAGAATGTTTGAAATGGGTAAAAACTGAGGCCTGCACACTTATTCATGATGTACTCAGAGGAGCCTATGAACATGTGTTTTCTGTTATTGGCAGCTGAAGGATGATTCTGCATGCACTATGTAATAGCCATTTCAACCGATAGACACCGTGAAAGCGTGTTTCTAGATTTCAAGCAAAATAAAATTTTGAACAATTTAAAACCCTTCATTCAAATTGCAGTCTGACTTGCCGCAAAAGGATAGGCCTGGCTCGGGGGCGAGAGCTCCTAGCAACAATGAGCACGTGCGCCGCTAGCCCCTTTAAGGCGTCGTGGGCACGAGCCCGGCCCCCCGCGTGTGGGGTGTAACATGCAAGCTCATGTCCATGGGTTTTTTGTGTTATTAAAATAAATGCAGTCTATCACGTGCTCATATATAAATACATTAGCCTTTCTTCTTCCGAGTAATATAGGAATCCACATTTTAAGCCTTAAACTTCCTTATTCATTCCCAATTTCGAGATCTTAGATCTCCTTCGTCACCTGATAAGAAGTGCGATTCTTGTCAGCCCCTTGTACCTTGTAGCGTGTAATCTATAGGAATCAATGGTCAAATTGTTACGAAATCTCGAACATTTTAATCATCAGATTAACGAGAGAGCGTATAAAATCAGGATAGATTTAGAACTTTGGCTAAAGGATGGGCAGGCTGAAGGCAACGTTGTTCACTCTTCGGGCTTGTTGGTGGTTGAACTCGCAAAGGATCGAAGGCTTAAGACGGGTTTCTAGGAGTTTTGACAATAAAGATTGGGAATGGAGGGAGATCGTACGGAAATTACTCAGGCTTTGTTCTTAGTTTCTAGAATTGGACTTACATCAATATGTTATTTGGATTCGAGTTCTCTTGCAAGGACCGAGAAGCAGAACCCGTACCCGCATTCGGGCTTGGCACACGGGATCCCATAATAACTCGGGCCTTAGACGAGACTGAGCAACCGTGGACCGCGCCCTTGCTGACCCTGATCAACTGCTTCATACTTACCTTCAAATTCCACAATGATGTGATTCTGCGCTGCAATAATCTAAAGCCGGTAGTAAGTCAAAGTATCGTTACAATCAGTCCCCCTCCTCCACGGTTACCACACCAACTTCATCCGCTCAGGCGAAATCATCATCCTACGCCAGCTATCCCCAATACTGCTTCTTGGGATTACAGCCAAAGCTCTATGGGAAAGCTTGTTAAATAAATGCTAACAAGCATGATCACATGAGCAATTGCCAAGTGACTACAACAACTTGATTAAACATAGTTGAAAAACTAATTTGGATATTTTTGAAGGTAGAGGACCATTTGTTATATAACAACTTGAAGGACAAATCTCAGTTTATTCTTGAAATAATTATTCCACACACAATGGCCGCAACACTCAAAATGGTTATATCATCATTAAATATTCTTTCCTTAACTGATCAAAAACCCAATGATACAGATTCCTGAAGAAAGCCCTAATTTTTTAAAGATGGAATCCTTACATATGCATATACAATAATGTACAGACCAAAATCTATGGACTACCACATGAGACTGCAACACCTGCAATTCTGTGTTGTTGCTTCTACGGCAGTAAAAGGACCTCTGTAATTTTCTCTCTTGCCATTTTCAGACAAAAACAAAAGACGACAATATCTACCTTCAGTTTTCACTTTCTGGTGACTAGCCAACGCCCACACAACGATATCTTCCATAAAGAACTAGTCCATTCGGCTCCTGCAAATTGTGTGACACAACGTTATAAAGCATAGATCTTCTCGTGGTCGGATTCATCCTCATCCGATATGTTTGCTGAGTACACAGACCATGAGAATGATTTGCTGCCGCTAGCCCTTCTGATGCGTCTGTGCGAATCACTGCCAAAAATCCCGAAGTGTTGCCTGAAAACAAAGTAACACAAGCTAACCAGAGTTCCAAGAAGAATTGGAACCCCCACCACAGTAATAGTAATTGCCATCCACGAGCTTCGCTTCCCAACAACGACGAAAGCTATAGAAAGAAAAGCGCCGCAAGTACTCATGCAAGCAGCCCACATTAGCTTGTTCACTATAGAAACAATCTGTTTCTGAGCTCTGGTGTCCCAGGCAATCAAAGTGATCTGAACCACAACAACAGCTAGAGATATGAACAAGGAAGTAGCATTCAAGAGGCAAAATGCACGGAATGCAGCATTGCCAGCTATGTGAGCTTTCCCTGCTTCTGGTCCAACCATTATATATAGTCCAGGCAAGTTGAATATGGCCAAGAAAGCTATAGAGGCAAATAGAACAGCAACAACTGTCACAGAATTGATGGTATTCTGCACAGCTTCCCTGTGAATTTTCTTGAGTTCTTTGGCAATTCCAGAAACTCGTCTTTGGGTGGTCTCATTTTGTAGGAGTTGGGAGTGTACCTCGTGCTTTATATCACTCACTGTCCTTTTGAGTTCCATCGTTTCATCCATTTGGCCAACGTACCTTGCATGCATGGCACCCGCTTGTACTAGAGCTTCCTTAATTTCCAATGCATGTTCTCCATATTGGAGTTTATCAGCAAGATCCATTGCAGTTTCTTGCTGAGAGTTAATGGCATTAACATTCACAGATGTATAGCTCAGCAAGAGGTTCACTATCTGAAATGAAAAGGCAGACCATCAAAGAGAGAGACAAACATTAAGAAAGAAAAACTCACACACCTTGTATACAGGATATAGACTGTTAGGATAATAATGAGGATTTTCCAAATCATCTTATGCCTATAACCGATATGATAAAGAAAATGAAGAATTGATTGCACATAAAAGCCATTAAGTAACACCTGCAATTGTTTTAATTTGCCAAACAATCTAACTTGTTTGAGAACTAAATACCACTAATTTTCTTTGTATATACGCGGTTTTAGCAGTTGTATTAAAATTGTGAACAAAAACACCAAGTCACTAGACTAGGTTCCGATGAACTACTCATGTTTACCATATCAGGGGTAATTGTTACATTTCTCTGTTATACTTCCTTCTTCTATGATCTCTGAGAACTATATCTTAACTAGTTTGCTTATAAAAGCTGGATAAGCCTGTCTATAACAGATCATAGAGACGTTACAGTACTCACTGCTTTGATCAGATATAGATCCTAATGAGCTGAGGGAGTCTCTCAAATTCCAGCCTAGTGTTAGGTAATACGTAACATCCAGCCGTGCTTATTTACGTGTACAGTGTACACAGTGGCATAGTGTTGACTGAGAGAGACAATTGGGAGACAAGAACTAAAAATGCAGATTTGTTATGACACAAACTAAAACTTTGCCAATGATGCTTTCACAAAAGCACAGTCAATCTGTCCTATCATTCCCAACTTTGGCAGTAACTTGATTTTCTGAAAGAAAAGGGAGAACGCTCCAGAGGAGATCTGGTTTTATAACCTATAACACTCTTATTTCTTGTTATGAATCTTAAGACTTAATTTTCACACTTCCTGTTCACAATTTGATGAAAGCAAGCTAACAATCAGTGCCTTCTTGGTCACCAGTCACCGTAATGCTTGATAAAAGTGGTCGAATTAGCCTCTCTCTTTACTCGATGCTACATAACTTCTCTTTTGACAATTTAGAGTTTATTTCAGTTGCATCTACGACATGTTGCTCATAATTTCTGTGCCATGAGTAAAATCGAAGAAACTGCAGCCAAGGGAAAGGAAAACTACTAAGGTTAGGTCGTGGTGGGCGCTCATAAGGTAGGCAGTAAAGTAGCATGATGCAAAAAGGCGCCCCTAGATAAATGAAGTGGCCTCTAAGCTGCTTAATGGTTTAAAAAGACACATCCACACAACAATAGCTTTATGTTTCGTTATAGGTGTTGTATGCCTAAAGCAGGTAAGACTAGCATTGCAATATCTACATAATATAACAATAAACAAAACCCCCAAGAAAAGTGAAAAAGGAATATACAGCAAAAAGGACTAAAGACCAAAAACTTCAAAATTAACAAGTGAAACCATATGGTTCCAACTTTATATATGTCAACAAGAACATACCTCTGAACGGCATTTCCTTGTGGCTATATGAATAGCTGTGCTACCCTTCTTGTCACGATCGTTCAATACTGAGTGATCAGCAAGCAATAGCTCCTCCACCACTGAAGTATTCTGGCCTTTTACAGCCATATGAAATGCCGTTTGGCCCTTCTTATCTTTTATGGAGACTATTCCTGGATCTCTATCTATAAGTACTTTTACAATACGAAGAAGGCCATATCTTGCGGCATTGTGCAGCGCAGTTTTCCCATTTTTCCTCACTATCCGTATTGAGGTCACATCCGCATCTAATATAGCATTCACTACGTCCAGATGGTCCTTGACTGCTGCCGAGTAGAGGGGGCAAGTGTTTGTGGTATCACATTGTTTACAAAGCTCAGGCCACATACCCAAAAGTTCATTTACGATTCCTACATAATATAGAAGATCAAAGTCAATAAATAAATCACATCTAACCACATAAGACAATGACTTGCAAGATTACAGGGGCATGCTTCTTGCCAACCAATCTATGGACCTCTAGGTTTTCGGATTATTGTTATACAACACTGTATATTGAAAACCAGGAAATATAGAGACAACGCGAAGCCCCAAGGCATGTGTATTGAACATAACTAGTTAGATTTTACAATCTTAAAACCCAATCAGGACATAACCTTTGTAGTAATTGTGAAAAGGAGAAATTTAGTTACGTAATCACAGATGCAGATAATTCACGCCAGCACGTGAGTGTCTGGCTTTCTGCATAGCAAAAAGAACTCAAGTGTGTGAAAGGCTATAGCATATGGTATTTAGGAGTTTCCAGGAGCCAAATTTCTTTTCTCAAATCCTATTAACCTTACATGATATCAATATATTACCATACCTAAAATGATATAGTAAAGTTGAAGTGTACAACAAAATTTAACTCTAAATGGCCCGAAATAACAACTGCAACAGTAGATCTTTCTCATCATACCATCCGTGTCCGAACTCTTGACTAGCTTTAAATTCGTAAATTCTAATGATCTAATTTAAAGTTAAATATACACTACTAAACACGTTTTTTCAATGATTGTCCGATGTATGTGGCTATAAATCTCTACACCAAGGTTTAGAAGTGAAACGGTTATTAGCATCTTATAGCAATACAAAATCATCAAATCAAAGAACCAGATACGTCACCGTTTCTTGAGTACACACCACAGGTACAAGTATTCATCTAGCGATTCTAAGCATATATTTGGTACAAATCTAGAGTAACTACTACTTAGTGTGGCCAGCAGGAGCATACCCAAGTGGCCGCGTTTGGCTGCCACGTGAAACGCGTCCAAACCGGACTTTGCCCTGATGATCACTGTTTTGTAATTAGAAAACTTGAGCAAGTAACTGAAGATCGCTTGGAAGTTGTTCTGTGCAGCCACGTACAGAGCGGTCTCGCCCGCACCGTTCTGCACCGCCATTAGAGCCGAGATCGAAGCTGGATCAGACCCTTCATTCTTTATCACTGTTTTTACTGATTCCAGGTCGCCTGATTGGACGGCGGCGAAGAATGATTGGTGGGTGATCAAACTGAGGGACTTGGTTTCCATTTCTGAGTGAAAAGTCTCAGGGGTTTGGAAATCTTTCTGCGTGTGAAGAAAATGTGTGTTGGGGTTAGTCCATTGGAGTGGGAAAGGGTGATATGATTCTCTTTCAGCACTGGAAATCAATGGAAAGGAGACCAGGTGGAAAGGATAGTAAGATATTGGGGTTTGAGTTGGCCCTTCTTTTTTTTTTTTCTTTTTCTCTTTTATTTTATAAACAAATGGCTGAGGTTGACTGTGAGATTGTTCTCTGTTAACTACTTTTAACCCAAAAAAAAAGAGGGAATAACATGATGATACGTGTTATGGAGAAGCAAGCTCTTTTGTCAAACACTGGGCCTAGTTATAGGCAGCAGGCAATGCTGATATTATTTGTTTTATCATTTTAAAGCGGAAGTGCATTTCAAAAGTCATAGACAATACGCATTTTCTCTGATAGCTAGCTGATACAGAGTATAATTTTAACAAAGTTATATGCGTGTGGAAGAAATGGTTTTTACATAATGTGATCTTTTTAGAATAATCAGAATTATAATTTATATGTCCCATTATTACGTAGATTCGAACTCAAAAATTTAAAATTATTCCTCATAAATCTTTGTCACTTCACCCGGCCCATGGAGTTTAATGTAATGAAATTATGGCTAAAGGGTAATGTTGATTTCAAGAATACTTTATTGACTAAAATTGCCAAAAGTGAAATTTAGCTTAGCTTGAGTTTTCGTGTTACTTGAGTGATAGACTATGTACACAAAAAACAATGTTAGAGTCGTCCTCTTATATTTATTCACTAAGTTAATAACCTTTAATTAGTAACAATAATATTGGAGGAATCAATTTTGTTTTATAGTGTACAATTAATAATTTCAAATAGATTAAGGGTGCTTAAATAAGATCGTGTAGTTCTGTTAAGCTTAAGAGAAAAAATAAGGACATATATACACATGAGAATAGAAGCACATCATTCATAAATCAAAAGCTACATAATTATGAATTAAATGTACTCTCCATGTATGAACATTTATTATTGTTATTATTATTATTATTTGTTGTAAGAAGATGCACGAATCATGATTTCAATTTTGAAGAATGATAAATACATTCCAAAAACACCCATTTGCGGGTAATTTATTCACCATTGTTCGCTCAGCTAGAGCAAGTCTAGAGTAGACCACTTTAAACTTAGAAGTTTATCATTTTCTAAATTGATAATTACAAGGAAACTATTGGTCCAACTTTTTAAGAACAAATGAATTCTAGAAAAAGTTGTTGGACTTTTTCATACTATGAAAGATCTTGTTTCTTATTATCAGCAAAGCACAATGTGAGCGGCAGATCTGTGCATAGTCCTATGTTATATGTGATATATAAGGATTGATTAATATATTTTTATCATCATTTTTTATCCTTCATTTTTTGATACGATAAGAAGGTAGACTGTATCTTCTAAAAGATTTTGATTAAAAACATCTCTAAGCCTTCGATACAGATATCAGATTTAAAACGTGAGAACGGTCATCTCATCACAATGAGACGGTCGTAAATTTTTCATGCATCACCTTCGTCAAAAGTTTCACGTGAGTTTTGTGAACCAAACTTTTTGGTTCTATTTTCACAGGCACTTGTTCTTTACATCTTTCATAATTATTCTTTGAACAAAAAGAACTTAAAAATAGTCAAAAACAAAAGTCGGTTCATATAAATAAACATATTAAATTGGAGTTTATTTAGTTTACATGGAGCAGCCGCTACTATGCTACTAGCTAGTCGCCACCTGGCTTTTGGTTTCTTGTCAGTAATTTTCATCTGGGGCCTTGAGTGTTTGTTTGTTGATTAATTAATCAATTCGAGTGGAAAATTTCCATTTCAGCCCGGCAAAGTACTTTGATGTCGTTAAACGACATAATAGTTGATTTAAAAATAAAGATAAAACAAACATAAAAGTAATATAAAATAATCATGTTACGATTTTGGACATAACTGATCTGCAGTGAGTACAATATTTTGGAAACTAAATTTTGACGCAAAAAATTAAATTTCCTTCATCGCTTATCTTAATATATGTGAATGGCATTAATATTAGCATTAAACTAATGGAGAAAGTGGACTTTTCAACATCAGTGATAATTGTAATAGATTTTTTTTTCCTAGGTGGCATGAATCGTGTGTAAAACCAATAAAATAACCCTAGAGGAAAGTGAATAGGATTTTTGAAAATTAATGATGAATTTAAACTAAGTACAATCACGAATTTCAATCAAATCAAGTAATGCTTCAATGAAGATGCTAACTATACAATCTCAAACAATTATAGAGTAATAAGTAAAGAAATTGAGTTAGAGATACTTGACATGAAGATTTAAATAGTTCAGCTTGAACTGCCATCGAGCCTACATCCACCTCTTTAAGGAAGTCCCTTGCAAGAGTACTAGAATCCACTAGCAACAATCTTCTTCCGGGTCAAGATCAAAACCCTTACAATACTTGGTGATATCCCCACACCAAGCACAAGCCTTGAATCCACAAAGCTCTCCAAGACTTGACAAACTCAAGCCTTGATCACAATCCTTTTACAAAGATCAAATGTGTACAAAGAAATCCTCTTGAAAGGAAATGAGTACAAATGAAGCTCTAGTACAATAGAGAGATGAGAGAACTAATGACTTGAAGTATGCTCACTCTCAATAAAAGAATTGCTCACAAAGATGCTCTCTTTAATGATGTAAAATCATTAAGATGAAGAGAAAAAAGATTAATCTATGAGCCTTGATATTTCTCTAATAAATTGAGGCTTAGAATGTGGTTTCCATTGTGTATGATAAAATCCCAAATCATTTATATAGAGAAGTTATGAAACATAGCCGTTATAGGTATAATATGAGCAAAATTGCCGCAGTCGACTGTATTCTCAATGCAGTCGATTGGGTTCCCTTTAAAATAACCGTTAGAGTCTAGTCCTTGAAAATAGCCATTGAAGCTGAATTTTGACCAATGCAGTCGACTATATTACTCTACTGCCTATCGGTTGTCTCACTAAGGAACCCCATCTCCTTTTTTGGACATAACTTTCTCTAGAAAAATCGGATTGAGGTGCCATTTTTTGAGTTGGAAAGCTAATGAAAAGTTTTATCAATATATGAAAATATTAGCACCAAAAATATTTTTAAGAAAATCAGAGTGAACTCTAAAGTTCACTCATTTTTAAGAACCACGCTTGTGTGAAAGATTATGAACTCAAATGCAATGCACAAGGTGTCCTAAGGTGTTTTTAGGTCATAGTCATCAATCCAAACATCAAACCAAGACTAATTACATAATAGTAAAGATCAATCATAATCGATAGTAACTTAGCCTTTGCATTCTTTCTTACTCTTTGAAATTGGACTTGATGAAGCTTCCATAGCATGTCCACTATACATTTAATCTTCTTTGGCTTTAATCTATCTATCCAACTTCTCAAATGTCTCTTCATGAGTGTGCATGTATATGCCTACTAAGAATACAATCAAAGCACACATTAGAACATAATCAATGTGTACTTATCATCAAAACAAGATGTAAGCCTAGGTTATTAAGCTATAGGGCTAACAATCTCTCCCTTTTTTATAATGACAAACAATGATTTTATATAAAGTAAGATGTATCATATGGTAGTCAATTAAGCATTACAATATGTTCCCAACATATTCTGGTCACACCTAAGGGCCCACCACGAATCCCGTTTCGCGTGACACACACATATTCAACGGTCAACTTTTTCAACGCTATCGATCGGTCAAAATGCGCACGCTCAAGTCACGTGCATCTTTCATAGACTTTCTGCATGAATAAAATTATTTTGTCACCAACAGAGCGACGTCGACGCCACCAACACTTAGAAAATGTTCAAACATGGACAGCGCGCCTCCACCCTCAAAAGGGGGTCGGCCTCCTTACCTCGGGAAGGGTAGTTGGCCACCCCATGCATAAGGGGGTCGGCCACCTTTGTTTCCGCAGGGGGTCAGCCACCCCAAGCCCGAAGGGGGGCTTTTTGACGCTTTTTCTAGATTAACTTATTCAATCGATGTTAGCAATGCTCGCTCATCACCCCGACCATATGGCGCCCGTTCTCACCCGTACATCGTCACCGCAATGATCGTCGCCCTCACTTGGGTGCCGTCTTTACTCACTCTATCGCTCCCATGCACCGTGCCGCTAATATAGTTATGCCCCTGGCTCTCTGTCACACTATAGTGCCCCCGGCACCATGACAGTGCCCATACGCCATTTTCGTGACATGTGCCCTCGGCACCAAGTATTATCTCACGACGGTCGTCGCCGCGCCCGTTCGCCACAATCATGTTACGGGCCCCTAGGCACCACTATCATTCAGCACACCATGTGCCCCCATGGACGTGGAACATGCTTCGACCGACTCTCTGGAGTGTGTAGTATTTCATGGGGCTCCGCTCGTAGTGCCCTGGCACGAGGACCCCTCATAACGGGATAGGCTCGTTACCACAAAGTTGTCACTGCCTTCATTCGAGGGGCTCTATTTGTTGTGCTCCAGCATGAGGACTCCTCGCATCGGGATGGGCTCGCTACCACAGAAGCCATCGCCGCCATCATTATGGGGGGCTCCGCTCGTAGTTCTCCGGCACGAGGACCCCTCGCAGCGGGATGGGCTCGCTTCCATAGAAGCCGTCACCGTCTTCATTTTGAGGGGCTCCATTCGTAGTGCTCGAACATAAGGACCCCTCACAGCGGGATAGGCTCATTACCACAAAGTTATCGCCGCCTAGGGTGACTTACATGACATTAGGCACGTCTGAGCTACAACAACGTCCACTCACGTTACTGGTGATCATCGCGCCCCCAGGACGATGACCCCGGGGTCACTCCGGGACGAGAGCAGGTCTTTGAAGGGCATCGTGCCTAGTCCGCCTGGCACTTGGTTATGGGGCAACCCTCGCCGCTGTCAGGTTCTCTATGCATCTCTTGACGCACCCCTGTGGGATTCAGTAAGGGCTTGGACCGGTGTCTTCAGTCTTCTCAGACATGCCGTCACGGTGTCTTCATGTCGTCACAGTGTCTTCAGTCTTCTCAGACATGTAGAGCGACACTGTATGAGGCAAGGCAGTGCAAATTTAGGAACCGACAGTCCGATAGAGAACCAGCTAATGACACACTAATGACACAGGCACACTTTTCCCAATAAATAAGGGACCTTGGATTCATTTTCAATAAGATTTCTCTCATTTGACATTTTTACTTTCTCTCTCTAAAACTCATTCTCTCTGAAATTCTAGAGAGAGAAACACATTTGGACCCCTGATATTGAACCCCTGACGCTGCACCCTTGATTGGAACCTTAGCTTGGATTTTCTAATGTCGGCCCTGTTCGTCTCCGCCTTGTCTCCGCAGCACTGCCAGCCCTCTGGCCCTGCCTGGGGAGCCTAACTCCAGCCTCAATGTCTCTTTCTTTGTAAATCTGGAAGCTGACTCAGACTGCATCCTTTGTGGCACCTCCACGTAGGAACGAACCCATTTTCCTTGGCATCATAATCTTACTTAGAACATTCAATCATCTCTACTATACTCAAGACATGTCAATTTATTTCATATAACAATTAAGCTCATAGCTAGCTTTTCTAGCTAAAACAAGATATGCTCTTCCTTTAATGTTCTCTCAAAACACACAATCATATATCATATAGGATCAAGATTATTTCTCCCTCTTTGTCATCAATAAAAAGACAAGGGTATGTGCGTGTGAAGAGATAGTTATAAGCAAGATAATAGCGTGAAGTTCATATAACTCATGAACACATATAAATGACATCAAGAGCCCCTTCATGATCTAAAAAAATATAAAATGTAGCTCAATGATCTCTTCTGCTTCATGCATATTTCAATAGTAACAAGATAGTATATGATTTAAGCATGTAAGCTCCCCCTATCAATTTACCATATGCATACTCCATCCTAGTCTATTGTCCCCCTCAATCAATCCATGCCAACAATATCCAAGAGATACAACTAAATGTCTAACTGAGTCATGCTCCTTTTTGGCATTACCAAAAGGGGTGCGTGTAGGAATGACATTGTGAAGCATTAAAATAACATAATTTCAACATGAAATTTTCACAAAGCAAATGATGGTCATCAATTATTAATATTTCCAATTAAGTGCAAGAGGACCATACATCATCATCTAAATCCTATAGGTATCCAAGATTATAACATAGAGAAGTAAATAATCAAGGACTCACAATTTAGACCATAGTTCCCATGAATTCTCAATAAGCAAGTTATTGTACAGATTTGGCAATTTATGCATACTTGATAACATATATGTTTAGCACATAGCACAATGTTGAGAAGATTTAACGGAGGAGTAAGTATTTGTTGGACATGCTTTCAAATGAGGAATTCAAAGCTTTTCAAAGGAACGTCAAGAATGATCACTCGTGAGCTCATTCTTGAATTCACCAAAAGGGTAAAACTTAATGATCTTCTCTTGTGCTATGTGCTAAACTTATGTTATCAAGTATGCATAAATTCCTCATTTGATTGAGTATGCTATGGTCTAATCTTGATTATTTACTTCTCTATGTCCTCCTATAGGATGATGATTGTAACCTCTGTTGTCCACAATCCTTGCCTTCTCAATATTTTCTTGGAGCGTTCTCCTTGTTGCTATTTGCCTTGCTTTGAACAACCTACAATCACAATTTAGGTCTAACTCTTGGTACCCGCATTTTCTTGGGTCCAGAAGTGTTAGTCTTAGTAGCATTAAGGAACTCTTTAATAACACACATTTTCTTTATACCCCCAACATAAACAATTGTACAAAGACAATAACTAGTCGTATGCCCTTTCTTGTGGCACCAACCATAACGTGTAAAAGGTTTGCAATTGTTCTTAGGATTTCTTGTATGAACATTTAATCTAGCTTGTTACTTAAAAACTTTAGGAGACAAGGTGAAGGGATCTAATCCAATACCGCCTTTGTTAAGACCATCTTTTTGGTCTCCAAGCATGACATCCAAGTTGTTTTCATCATCAACAAATTTTTTAAAGCATTTTTTCAAATCACAAATCTCAAGCTTTAAAATTTCATTTGTTTTTTCTAAAATTGAAGTATCACAAGAGATTTGTTTTGTGCTAGGCATGCTCACAATCAATTCAATCAAATCATTATTCACATGCTCTACATATAAATGGCTAGATATGCATTCATTCTTGGCATGCAACTCACAATATTCATTTTGTATGTCATCTAGTTCTTTTTGAAATCGCATGCACTTGTTTTCTCAAAGCACAATTTTTCTTAACTGATTTCATGGATTCTTCATATAAAAGAGCATAAGCATCATAAATATCATCTTGGAGCAATTGTTATCACTATCACTAGCATTATATGAAGAATTTACCTCATCAACTTTTTGAGCCATGAAGCATAAATTTGCATCTTTATCATCGAAGTAACCACCTTCATCTCCACTTGAGTCTTATCACTACAAATGATGGCTTCGATTGATGTCTTTATGGAATGCTTCTTTCTTGACCCTTTCTTCTTCTATTCTCCCATGAGGTTCTATTCTCCCATGAGGTAATCTCTACACTTTAATCATTCTTGCTCTTGTGTGAGTTTCCAACTTTCTTAAGTTTAAGAAACTCATTGAAATCCTTTACAAGTATGTCCATGTCCTTGTTATTCAAGTCTTCTTCTTCTTCACTTGAAGATTGATCCATCATTGATGAAGCTTTAAAAGCAATGCACTTCTTCTTCTTCTTCTTCTTTGAACTTTTTTTCCCGGATGATTCTAGTTGCATTTCATAAGTCATCAAAGAGCAAATTAATTCATCCAACAAGAAGGTATTTAGATCCTTTGATTCTTGAAGTGTTGTGATTTTTGCATCACATTCTTTAGGTCATGACCTAATCACCTTTCTCACAAGATCACCATTAAAGAAATCTTTTCCTATTTGTTTCAAAGTACTAACAATTTTAGTGAAACAAAAATTCATTTCCATAATAGATTCATCGGAAAACATTTTAAACAATTCATATTCTCTATGCCATATATTCATCTTTGAATCTCTTAGAAAAGAAGTCCCTTCATGAGTGACTTGAAGTGTATCACACATACTCTTAGCCGAATCACACATAATAATTCGATTGAGTTCATTTGTGTTTAGAGCACAAACAAGACAATTCTTAGCTCTAGAATTCATGCAAAGCATATTTCTATCATAGCCATTAAATTTAGATTTCTCCTTTGGCACAAGCTTATTCCTAATCCACTTGGTTAGAACATATGGGTCGTCTTCAACGATTCCCCACATTTCATAATCTAAAGATTCTAAAAATACTCTCATCTTAATTTTTCATGTACTATACGAAGACCCATAAAAAAAAGGAGGTTTAGTAATAGAACTCCCTTCAAGAGTAGGAAACCCCATGATCTTTTAACTCTCTAGGTGTTAACCAAAAAATCAAAAGCCGAGGCTCTGATACCAATTGAAATCAATAAAACAACCCTAGAGGGGGTGAATAGGGTTTTAAAAAATTAATGAGGAATTTAAGCTAAGCACAATCACGAATCTCAATCATACCAAGTAATACTTCAACGAAGATGCTAACTACACAATCTCAAGCAATAAGTAAAGAAATTAAGTTAGAGACACTTGACACGGAGATTTAAATGATTCAGCTTGAACTATCCTCTTCAAGGAAGTCCCTTGTAAGAGCACTAGAATTCACTAGTAACAATCTTCTTCTGGGTCAAGATCAAAACCTTACAACACTTGGTGATATCCCCACACCAAGCACAAGCCTTGAATCCATAAAGCTCTCCAAGACTTGACAAACCCAAGCCTTGATCACAATCCTTTTACAAAGATCAAATGTGTACAAAGAAACCCTCTTGAAAGGAAATGAGTACAAATGAAGCTCTAGTATAATAGAGAGATGAGAGAACTGATGACTTGAAGTATGCTCACTCTCAATCAAAGAATTGCTCACAAGATGCTCTCTTTAATGATGTAAAATCATATAGATGAAGAGAAAAAAGTTTAATCTATGAGCCTTGATGTTTTTCTAATGAATGGAGGCTTAGAATGTGGTTTCCATGGTGTATGATGAAGCCCCAAATCATTTATATAGAGAAGATATGAAACATAGCTGTTATAGGCATAATATGAGCACACTGCCATTGCAGTCGACTGTATTCTCAATGCAGTCGACTGGCTTCCCTCTAAAATAGTTGTTATAGTCTTGACCTTGAAAATAGCCGTTGGAGCTAAATTTTGACCGATGTAGTCGACTGTATTACCCTACTATCTATCAGCTGCCTCACTAAAGAACCCCCTTTCCTATTTTGGGCATAACTTTCTCTAGAAAAATCGGATTGAGGTGTCGTTTTTTGCGTTGGAAAGCTAATGAAAAGTTTTATCAAGATATGAAAATATTAGCACCAAAAAAGTTTTGAGAAATTCAGAGTGAACTTTAAAGTTCACTCATTTTCAAGAACCACACTTGTGTGAATGATTATGAACTCACATGCAATGCACAAGGTGTCCTAAGGTCTTTTTAGGTCATAGTCATCAATCCAAGCATCAACCAAGACTAATTACATAATAGTAAAGATTAATCAAAATCGATAGTAATTTAGCCTTTGCATTCTTTCTTGCTCTTTAAAATTGGACTTGATGAAGCTTCCATAGCATGTCCACTATAGCTTTAATCTTCTTTTGCTTTAGTCTATCTATCCAACTTCTCAAATATCTCTTCATGAGTATACATGTATATGCCTACTAGGAATACACTCAAAGCGGAACATAATTAATGTGTAGTTATCATCAAAATAAGATGTAAGCCTAGGTTATCTAACTATAGGGCCTACACTATGCAATTTCCAGCAGCTGTATCTCAATCTGTAAAAGAAGTTTCCAAAAGACAAAGTCTGAAAAGCTCTAGATTTCACCAGTAACATGAAATCAGATTGAGGGAGTAGGAAAATTATATGCAAACAAATTAAGTTAAAAATTCAATATGTAGCAAGAAGCATTTTCGAGGCTGCCGCACAAGTAAGATCATGTGATGCAATGAAGCTAATACTAGCTCCAATCGGTACCCAAGCTAGATTAAACAAAATCAAACCTGTTCCAAACTGCCTATAGTCGCTTGGACTTATCATCACAAAATAGCTCATAATACAGTGGATGGAGGGAAGACCATTCTAAGCAGTTTGAGTAATGAAAGCGGTGAAGCAGGAGGTAAAAATGCTCACTCACAACTCACCCCTCGCTTCTAAATATATCCTTGTTCTGAACTTTTCTGAAGTAGGTTTGAAAGTATCAATGGATCTAATAATAATAAACAATATTCTACTTTGGGCCAAAATTTATGCAGTGATAAATTTGCCACCCTAGATGATAAATTTGATCCTACCACACCACATAGACCGAAGAATACCCACTATCAATACCGTATGTAACACATTACTATTGATCCAAAAAAAAATAGCATGTCTAACCATTGCAATAACCAAATCTTTTCTGAAGAGATATCAAGGCTATGAAACGTTTGCCTTCCGAGACAATGTTGCCAGATATCTCTTACCCACTGACACTCAAGGAAGATATGTTAAAATGAGCTTCAAAATGCTTTAAATAGAGAGGACATAAATCCAAAACAGGCTAATTATGTTTATTAAGCTCAAAAGAAAGAGCTAATCTTTGATAAATAAATTTCCATAAGAAAATTTGTATTTTCTTAAGTACCAGAATATTCTGGAGTTTGTTCCAAAGATTGGGAGACATATATGGGACTATGGTAGATGACCCAACTAATCGACCAGATAGAAGCTTGTAGTATGCCGCCATAAAAAAATACACCTTCCTTAACATAGGGCTAGAATCACTCATCAACTGATCCTGTAATTAGAAATTTTATAATAGACTATAACAGGTGGAAAGGTGGTAAGAATATCTGTCAGATCCTTAGTACGAGTGTTTGAAATAAACAATTCGATATATGTCAGCGAGCATTCTCTCTGCGAAAGAAATTTCCTTAATTTAGCAAGCGGCACTTGTTGTAACTGCCACCCATTTAAATAGAGCCTGATCGTCCATGGCCTATATGCCACTGGAGTCCCTATTTTAGAATACGCTGTCCTACTAAAATACACTCCAATATCTACGAGCCATTTCTTGGAATTCTGACTTGAATAAATGTGAATTTTGAAAGGTAACGATCTTCAAGAACTTGTACAAAAGGCTATGTGGTTTAGACCAAAAATTTCAAGTGTGTCTGATCAATAGTGCTTGGTTAAAAATTCTAAGCAATAGGTTTTATGCTTGAACATCATACATCAGATGCTTACATCTTAATAAAAGTACAATTTGGTTTGTTATGCAAAATGAAGTTTGAGATTTGAGTTCTCTATTCCCCAAGCCTCTGAGATTTCACATGAATCAATGAAGCCTTTTACAAGTTTTAAGCTTGATCGAGGGCTTTGAGGCTTTATCCCAAACAAGTGAGGCAATCCTAGACTTTTGGAATCACCTATGGTGAAGAGGAATTTCTCCTTGAGTTTAGATAAAAGAGAAATCGATTTTTGTGTCTTGGAAATGCTCGATAGAACGACGACACTAGATTAGTGTGTGTTATTCTTCAAATGAAGTAGAAACTATGATACGACAAAGTTTTGGCAGAACTTTGGCATTGATCGAGGAGAATTTGGCTCTACTTAAAGCACTAAGTATGTGGCAGAATCTGGCTCTACGTGAATGCATCATGCAGGCAAAGGACTTCTCTTGGCATTCGCATGCACTACAACTACGTGAAGCCCAACCTCTTATTGAAAACAACGATCTCTGCCTCTCAAAGTTCAACTACTTTGTGAGCCTTCCTCTGGCTACCTGGCCTTACACTTTAAGATCTTTACTCCCTCGAGCCGTACTCTCCTCACAGGTTTTGAAGGCACTTCAGATTTCACCAGGATCTGTCAGGTGAACACGATGGTGAGGTCTCTTGGATATCTTTGGATTGTCTTTGTTAGTTATATCTCTTTAGCATCCATTATAACATGGAGTCCACAGTTGAGATCCATGCTTACTTATCAGGATTCGAGACCCGTGTAACTCGGCGTTACACCAAAAATTTTGTATTAGAAAATTTATAAACACTAAAAAATATTTTACTAGTCAACAGTAAATAATTTAGTGCCTATTCAATTATTTAATGCTGTGAAAAATGTGGGCTGAGATGCTGACTTTGAGTCAGACGAGATGATGGGCTCAACCAAGGTTATAGGAAGAATAAGTCCAAATAAACTTATTTGGTCCAGCCCATAGTCTTGCTACTAGAAAATTTAAATTAGTTGAATTTAACAATTAAGTAGAATTAAATCCATTTAACTAATTCAAATTGAATTAGGGAGAAAAAAATCCCTTTAATTACAAAGTCAAAGCCCAAATCATGGGATTTCTAAAATTAAGCCCACTACCTTGCCTAAAAATAGAGGCCTTGGGGTAGGGAAGAACGACACACTGAGTATCTACAAACAAGCCAACGCTCTGCCAGAACTCTTTCACAGGAACACCATATATCAAGAATTACGCTTCATTTGAGGAACCATACGCACTAGTTTAGTGATGTTCGTCAATCGAGCATTCTCAACGACGAAGATTAATCTCTCTTTAATCCTCTATATCAGAGGGAGATTTGCCTTCAACCTTGATCACTCTACAAATCAAGAATCACCCTCAAGGAAGAAATTAAAGTAGCGGTTGAAGAACAAGCTATCTCAGCCTTGGAATAGTGACCGCAATTAGAGATGTAACTAGAGGACTTACGTTTAATTACTGTATAAATCATAGGGTGTTGTAAACCTTTACATTAAAAATATTTAAATTTTAATTTGTACATTATTTCTTATCTCGCAGTTGTGGCGAATAGCCTCGGAAAAATTTTCAGGAAAAGGAAAATTTTATAGAGTCGCCATCTTATTTAATAAGGAAAAAATGATCTATGATGCCCAACAAGGACGACTGATCTATTGAAATGAAGAAAGGGGTCTGGGAGCTAATTTACGTAATGGAAAAGTGTTAGGCACCTGCAACGCCTTTTCGGTCACTACTTCGTTTTAATGAATTTTGACCTTATGAACACATAGCATGTAAAATACGATAAGACTCACCTTAAGTTAATATTTACGTTTTCAACTTGACCTCGAAGCAAGGGTCGAATTGCCTACGGATCCGATCGGAGTAATCAGAATCAAAACCATCGTCATTCGACTCTGGTTCTACGGGAGTAATCTACACTTCGAACCTAAACTTTAGACAAAAAAGAAGGAGAAAAGACTCTTTTTCTTAGTATTTGAAATGAAATGTGATATCAGCGAGGAGAGACAATCTATATGATTTTTACCCCCAAAAAGCTATTAAAAGTTACCTAGCATGTCTTGATGACTTGGGGACGTTCTCCGTAATGATCCACGATGCAAAGAGTAGAAAGACATTTATAAATGAATTTGAAGGGCTTGAATTCTCAAGAGAGATAGTATGTCACTTTATTGAGAAATGGCACACAAGCTCTGAAGAGAATAAGCTTCTGGACCAATTAAAATGAAGGCCAAGACCCCTTTTCATAGTGCTTGGGGTTGGTAATCTGATAAGATTAACAATGCCATCTGCAAAGCTAAAGATAAGTTAGAATAAGTGGTAAATTTATAGATTGACAAAAAGTTAACTAACCGGTGAAAATCATCTAGTTCACCCCATTAATTAAAAATAATTTTTTTGGGGGATTTCGAGGCATTATCTGCCCCCATTTTGTGTAATTATCTCTGAAATTGTAAATGGGATGCGTCAAATTTTGGATAAGTCATTTCCTAACCAAAAATGAATTGATTTGATCTCTATATCAAGGATAAAATCATGAATTACTTCTCCAAGTCATCTAAACAAGCTACACCAATTAGAATAATCTAGTCCATGGACTGGATTTGACATAAATGGACTAAATTGTTGGAGTTGGACTGGACCAATGGACTAGACTAGACATGCAACTGGACTAGACTTGAATAATAGGCTGTTCAATTTAGAGTCGGTAGCTAAATTGAACAGCTACGTTTGGTATAGGAACAGAACTGTGGGTGGTGATAATAGGCAAATCTGTGAGTTACGGTGGGAGGCCACGATGGGTTAGTATGGTTGGTTATGAATATGGTGGTAGAAGTGGGTTATTAGTGGTGGTTGTGATGGATGATAATAGTTGTGGTTATGGTCGTCTATAGAAGAAACTTGAGGATTGTGACCACGGTTAGGTAGCAAAGGTGGCACATATTTTTTTGGTGGCGACGAAAGTGGGGTGGCAATGGCAAGTTTCAGTTAGGTTGGTTCCCGACGGTTGTGGGTGGCGACGGTGGGGCGGATCCATAGGTGCCGATGGCGTTGGGATGGCAGTGGTGGAATAAGGTCGGGTTGTTTTCGATGGCGATGGGGTGGTGATGATAGCTTGTTGTCTTCCATTTCTGAGTGAAATATCTTAGGGGTTTCAAAATCTTTCTACGAGTATAGAAAAGTGTATGTGTTGGGGGTAGTCCATTGGAATGAGAAAGGGTGATATGATTCTCTTTCAGCACTGTAAATCAATGGAAAGAAGACCAGGTGGAAAGGTTGAGGTTTGAGTTGGCCCTTTTTGTTTCTTTTAGGCCTAATCCCAAAATTGTACCCTCAAGTTTACCCCCACCCCAGTACAGTTTTAGTATTCAAGTTTGAAGGTGTGCCAAAGAAATATCCAACTTTAAAAAACGTACCAAATCAGTACCTTGACTGACGGATGACGAATAACGAATGACGGATGCCGTTAAAAAGTCCGAAAGGCAGGACCGTCAATAATAGAAAAATAGATCTAAAAAACACGCGAATTTTCAAAGAAGTACCTAAAGCGCACCAAATCAGTAACTCAATATTTTGTCTTCCTTAATTTAATCAAAACAAAAACAGAAAAATACATTAAAAATTATTGAGAAATTTTCAACAATTTTTCTCTTCCATAATTTAATCCTTAAAAAAATTTCTCTCACTCTCTATAAAAAAACTCTTTCTCTCTCTACACCCCATTAGTCCCAAAATCTCTCTCTCTCTCTCTCTCTCTCTCTCTCTCTCTCTCGGCTATAATGCATGTGGTACAAAAAACAGTTCATGTTGGACAACCATTAAAGCAGGAATAAACGTGGCAGCTAGGCTGCTTTCACGTCACACATTACCATCCACCATTGTTAGCAACACCCTCCGACGACACCATCTGGCAACACCGGTGACAATGTCAACAACAAACTTTCAGGCTCTTCCAACAGCCACCAACCAACCGCCCGCCTCACCCACCATAACCAGCCACCACCAATGCCAACCGATCATTCAGTTGGTTGGTCAACACCACCGCTCTACTCCAACGACGCGTTCCTCCAAAACCTCCAGCAATCCACTGCCAGCCGCAACATCTCCGTCATCAACAATTCTGCCGTCGAGGAGATCGTCACCTCCCCTGCCTCTGCCGTGTCCAAGACGCTCGCCTTCAACCTAATCCACTTTACTTGCCTCACCACTGACCCGTGGGACACCGTCTGCACCAATCTCGACTTCCCCAATCCCAATTTAACCATAGCTGTAATATCCTGAATTTTGAACGCTAATTTTGAACAATGTTCGGGTGGTAGTACAGTATGGGAGCTTAAAACAATTTTGGGGCAAAAATGTAATTTTAAAATTTTGGAGGCATTTTCGTATTTTGAAAATTTGTAGGGGCATAAATGTAAATTGATGTTTTTAGTGATTGAAAATAATAAAATGAGTGATAATATACGTTTTAGTGAGATTAAGCTAAATTAATAAGTATTAGACTATTTTTGGGGCTTAATTGTAATTACATAAGATTTGGGGTCTATTTTGTAATTATGAAAATTTTGAGGGTTAATTTGCAATTCCTGAAAATTTATACCTAGGTGTCAGAATCTTGGAGAAAATTCTCTAGATTGGTGCCACCCCCCTACTATGTGATATGATGACTAATGAGATTTTATATTAAACAAATGAATTGGATAAGATTTAAACAAAAGAAATAGAAAAGAAATTCAAGAAATTAAAACAAGAAACAAAACAGAGAATTAAACCAGAGAAAGAAATAGAGAATAGAAAACAGGGGGGCTCGGGTATGGGAGAAAGGGAAGAAAAGAGAAGAAGAAGGAGAAGAAGGAAAGGAAAAAGAAGGAAAGAGAGGAAAGAAAAGAGAAGAAAAAGGAGAAGAAAAAGAAGAAAGGAAATAGGGAGAAGAAGCTCAACAGAGGGGAAAGGAAGAGAAGAGGAGGACTAAAGAAAGAGGAGAAGAAGAAAAGTAAAATTAAGAGAATCAAAAAGGTAATTTTATTTTTCTTTAGGGTAATGTTTATTGTGAATTTATTGAGTCTATGTATATCTTCAGGGAGAGTGTGTATTGCTGTGAGTATGTGTGTTTTGGGTGTGGGTTGTGTGTGTAAGTATGTGTGTATAAGGTCCATAGGTGTGTGTTTTGTTGGTGTACTAGTGTATATGTAAGTGTGTAAATGTGTTTGTGGGTAAAGGGAAGGGGAGGAGTGTGTCACTGAAGTGGAGTTTGTGTGTGTATGTAATTGGAAGAGGTGGGCTGCCAAACAGGGACGATGAATAGTGATTACAGCTGGGTTTCAATTATTGGAACTCAAAAGTGTCGCTAAAGATATATTTATCCCAGCAGTTCTTTATGAATTTTTAAAATATATTTAGAGATTTATATGGACAAAGTCCAAAATAGTGACCCTACTTATTTTTACGATACCTACGCTCTGGAATCTTTCGGGAATTTTTGGTGTCCCCAAAGAGCATTAAATTAGGGTATCGGTCAAAAGAAGTTCTGGATTTATTTAACATAGCAAACCAAATATTTTTAATCTGAAAATTTTATCAAAACCTTATTATACTGATATGTTTCATATCCTAAAATTTCATGTCATTCTGAAGCCGATAGGTATTTTTCTGAAACAGGCCTATTAGCACTCGGTCTGGACACCGATTCGGAATTTTCGAACGGAAATTCTTTAAAATACTTTTTAAGCCAAAAATGATATCAGGATGCTTAAAATAGCATTTTAAGATTTCTTTTGGGATTTTTCCAGTACCGGAAACCCACATGGGCCTGTTGGTAATTTGTCACCCTGAAGGGGTATTTTGGTAATTTGACCTAAGAAATGTGTTTTTGCATAAATTCACATATGAAAAGCTTATTTTAGTAATTCTACTTATGGGAAGGCCGTTTGGATGATCTAAGTCCGAGAGGGGCTTTTTGGTAATTTTACACCTCTAGGGTGTTTTGGTAATTTTACATACGCGGTGAGGGAGGTTCATTTTGGGAGCATGTGTGAGTCCTTAATAAGTTATAATATTGTGTTGTAGACTATGTTCTGATGATTTGATAATTCTGTTTAGGATAATGCTAAAGACTTCCGGTTAGGATAAGCTAGCTACAGATCTAGGTAAGCGATTCTATCTGAACCCTGAGTAAGGACTTTCGTCCAAACCCTTATTTTGATAACTCATACTCGTAAGTACTCGTTGATTTACTTATTGTTAATGTCAAACTCTAAATTGTGCTTTGATATCAGCATGTTATTGCCCAGAAAATCCCAATATTTAGCCTGAATCGATTATTTAGAAATCTTGTGATGCTCGCGTATATTGCATGCTGAGCAAAATTTAATAATTTTCTGTATCCGTTCTTCTGAATTGTTGTGCCTATATTCAGTAACCATCCGCAATCTTTTTGTTATTTATTTATGATTTTCTTCTGAAAATTTAGAATGATGACTTATTCGGTATGTTATGGTTATTAAAATTCGATCAGCTTATGTTGAAGCTCATTGATATTGTTGATTTTTCTGTATTGACCAGGGAATTTGTTCTATTCTGAGGTGGGGGTTATAAGGCTGGTCTGAATCCTGCATGGAATGCAGGCTAGTACCCAAATGGACTAGTAATTATTCTAGTACATCATGCATGTGTACACTTTGTTAGCTTGCTGGAATGGCATTGCTATTGCCCAAGATTAAGGTTGATTTTTTATTTTCTCTGCTCTGTATATTGCTGTGACTGCTACGGACATGACTAGAAAGTATTCTCTGAAATAATTTGTACTCGTGTTGAATTTTTTGGGGAAATCTTCAATGTATTTTGGAAAGAACTGTCTCAGATGATCTGTGTACGTTTTAAAATCTTTTGAAAAACCATCATTGTATCTCGGAATTGGTGACTTTGAAAAGGATCGTTTGTTGATTATTTTGGGACCCGCAGTTATTGTATTTGGCAATTTTGGTATCTTATTTTTGAAGAATTCTGATCCTATTTGGAAATCATTGAGTTGTGACTATTTGAATTATTCTGGAAATCTCCATCAGTTGGATTCTTGGAATCGTCTTGTAATTCTTTTGTTGGTCCTTGAACAAACTTACTGAGCTCTTAAAAGCTCACCCTTCGTTTAACTCTCTTCTGCAGGTGATGATAAGTTGCAGTTGGTTCGGGAATGAGTTAGAGTCTGTGTGAGGTTCCGGTAAGCCCGCCACTATAGTGTAGTGTTACCCCTGCGCGGGTCTGTACTATCGATTCATTTTACCAGGTTAATGAGAACCTATGTTTTAATAGTTAAGTCTAAACTGTTATGGAAATCTTGTATTTTAAGGAATTTGGATCGGTGTTGGATTGGATGCTTTAAAGTATATGTTGGTGAACAGATTTGACAGGTTTGATTTGATCCGGTCGGTTAATGACCCGGGAGTTCGGGGAGGCGGAGCTCCGAATTTTTCGGGCGTTACAATAGCTGCCGGCTCATTTGGTTGGTTGGTCAACACCACTGCCGTCCACCAATATCGGCCGAACAACAGCCACCAACCGCTCATCGTAACCCACCATAACTGGTCAACACCAACACCGGCCACCATTACCGGTTGAACAACTAACTGGCAAAACACCGCCGTCAAAAGCCACCTACTACCCGTCAAAGCAATGCACCATACGCAGTAACCAATGCCACACCAAATCTGCTGCTAATCTTGAAATTGGGCTACCCCGCTACCGCCGACCCGCAACCAACCCTGCACCACAAACGCTAGCCACTTGGTGGCCAGCAAACCCACGGTCGCGAATAGCCACCAATTGCCTGACCACTGCCAATTTACCACCATCCCTCAACCCAACTACCGCCATCGCAGCAACCCAACTACCAGATAAGAGTTTTTTAGAGAGAGAAGATCTTTGGGGAGAAGAGTTTTTTTAGAGAAAGTGTGACATACAGGTTTTTTTAAGGATTAAATTAAGGAAGAGAAAATTTGTTGAAAAATTCTCAATAATTTTTAAGTATTTTTCTGTTTTTGGTTTGATTAAATTAAGGAAGACAAAAAATCGATATACTGATTTGGTACACTTTTTCTAAATTAGGTACTTCTTTGAAAATTGGCGTGTTTTTTAGATCTATTTTTCTGTTATTGACGGTCCTGCCCTTCGAACTTTTTAACAGCATCCGTTGTCCGTCAGCCAAGATACTGACTTGGTATGCTTTTTTAAAGTTGGGTACTTCTTTGGCACACTTTCAAACTTGGTTAATAAAGCTAAACTGGAGGTAAACTTGAGGTACAGTTTTGGGATTAGGCCTTTCTTTTATAAACAAATGGTGAGGTTGATTGTGAGATTGTTCCTTGTTAACTACTTTTAACACGAGAGAGAGAGAGAGAGAGAGAGAGAGAGAGAGAGAGAAGGAATAACATGACATGTTATGAGAAAATATTTAGTGATTTAATCTCTTACGTATCAAAACTTGAGAGCTTTGGGAAAAGATTTAGTGATTTAATCTTTTTACGTATCAAAACTTGAGAATTTTTAACTAAAAAAATATTAATCATTTGAACTCAAATAAGTTAGAATCTTTATCAATATGGTTTCACCTAATCCTATAACTTATAATAGTGGAATATACGCCATATGAAGAATATGTTATCATGAATTTATATGGTATTATGGACTATAGTGGATCATAGAAAAACAATGATTGTATGAAAAATATGTTGCATGCAAATTGGGGAATTCCAATAACTCTAATACCAACATATCATTATATACTAGCCACGAACTCAAGTTATATTTACGAGCAGAATGTTATGCTCTAGTGATTCTTATGCATTTAATAGTTTTATGATACTTTCAATATACTAATATTTTTGCATTGAAATCTATAGACATGCATAATAACTCAAATTCGCAGCATACATATCGACATAGAAAAATATGAAATAAAATTTTTTAAAAGGATTGAGTTTCTAACAAAATATTTAATGTACTTTAGCTATATTACATTTTCTTCTGAAAGGCTATAGAAAACTCTGTTATCCACAAGTTGTTTCATTTAATCAATTTTGATAGAGAAGATGTAGCAGCTCTAAGATAGTTTAGTTTTAAAGTGAATGGAGAAGGTATATTTTCATAGAATTTTTCAGTAGTCAGAAAGCATGCAAGAGTTCAAGAATGTTCTTATAGGATTTCCTTAAGGATTTTTTTTTCTTTTTTCAAAGTAAAGTTCAAAACAATCCTTAATTCTAACGAAAGAAAATGTTCCAACAAAAGTATTTTAGGGGAAGAGACTTGATATCCAAAAAAGAAGTTAAGAAAAACCCTCAATTATTTAATAGCACTTTAAATCAAAATATGTATCTAATGAGAAAAAAATTAAGTGAAAAACACCCATAATCACCACTATTGTTCATGAAAAAATCAATTTACAAAGAGCATCTTGGGTGGGGTGGGGGGGGGGGGGGATAATCCAGTTAACATCCGACAAGCTCTAAAAAAAAGCATATATTTCAATAAGGGTATAGTACAGGAAGAGGTTTGATATCCTAAGAGAAGTCAAAAACACCCTCTAACACTCTAATTCAAAATAATCATTTAATGGAAAAAAAAAGTGTTAAGTGAAAACACCCATAATCAGCAAAAATCTTTTATAAAGATTTTAATTTAAAAAGAGCATCTTAAGGGAAAAAAATGATTAGCTATTTAAATTCATTTGGATTAAATATGCATTTATAAAACCCTAAAAAACTTCAATTTTGCGATATCTTCTATACCCCAATACGTCCAAATTCAACATTTAAAATTAAACTTCAGGTTTATAATAGTTTGAACGATTAAAATTTTACAATATCTAAAAAGATATAGTAGTTGTAAGGTAGTTTAGTTTTAATGTGGATGGAGGTGGTAGGTTTCGATAGAAATTTTCTATTAATCAGGGAGCATGCAAGAGTTCAAGGGTGATTTTATAAAAATTTTATAGGTTTTTTTCTCTTTTTTTCACAATTGTCAAAACAACGCTTATCTCTAATAAGTTAAAGCATATATATCAATATTTAAGAAAAGTAGCTTGATTATAGAGAAGTTAAAAACACTTATTTTTTTAGTAGTATAGCTTTTCAAACATAAGGTATTTTAAAAAAAGTAGCTTGATTTCCTAGAGAAGTTTAAAACACTCTTATTTTTTAGTAGCGTGCCATTTCAAAAAGGGAATTTAATGAAATAAAAAAATTAAGTCAAAAGTCAAAACAACCCTTAACAAAAGCATATATTTCAATTCAAATATAAGGTATTTTAAAAAAGTTGCTTGATTTCCTAGAGAAGTTAAAAAAACACCTTAGTTTTTAGTAGCACGCCTTTTCAAAAAGGGTATTTAACAAAGAAAAAATTAAGTCAAAAGTCAAAACAACCCTTAAAGAAAAGCATACATTCCAATAATAGTATTTTAAGGAAAGAGACTTGATATCCTATGAGAGGTCAAAAGAACTATCATTCTTTAATATTTCTATTCAAAATGGATATTTAACAAGAAAAAAAGTTTTAAATCAAAAACACTCCTAGTCATCCCTAATTGTAACATCCCAGAAATTTTCGGAACGTTAACACTCTCTCGATCATTCACGCTAAGATAATAATACCTCAAACTCAACCAAATAATACCATCAACCAGTCAGAGCAACTAAACCATCGAGTAATATAGTACTCTTAGCGTACTATCGTAGTTGAAACATCAATTTTAAGTTAACAATTCTAAATAACAATAATGACCCACGCAGGGGCTTCTGCTCGTTGCATACCCTGATCCACTACTGTACGAATAGCATTTCCTGCTGCGGTTTGGGCAATAAACGGCGTCCTTCTTCTTGCACCCTTGAATCCACAAGTACCAGCAGAGGCCCAAGAAACCTGGTATTATTGAAACTTGCTTGAACATGAATAACCCCCTTTGGTATTCTATGTATATTCTTACGTGAACCAGTACATGCATTCCTACGTGAACCAATTATTGGTATAACTTTTACCATATTTTATCATCTCATAAATATGAGGTCAATGACTAAGACTGAAACTTAAATTCTCCTTCACTCGGCTTAGATTTAATCCACACCCAATGTGATCTATTGTTGGTTATCACCTGCGGAAAAGAAGTCAAAGGGGAGTGAGCTTTTGAGAGCTCAGTAAGGTTGCTCAAACAAAGAAATTAGGAAATAATTTACAAATGCAAAAACAATGATGGTTTGGTTCAAAGAAACAATTCGATGATGAATTCCAGAATTTCACAATGATTACAACTAATTCGATCAGATATTAATATGACTTTCAGATACAATGCAAACAATCACAAATACTATTCAACATGAGTAGTTGCAAAGCCACGCAGGCAATGCAAAGCCATCACTTAGCAAAGCCACAAAGGCGATGCTCATTAACACTTTCCACCGGCTAGTCCATCAATGGACTAGCCCACACCAATACACAGGCTAGTCCGTCAAGGTACTAGCCCACACCGATACGCCGGCTAGTCTGTCAAGTTACTATCCCACACCAATATCCTCCAATATACATCAACTCCCGCCAAACACTTTGATGCAAATTCTCATGTCAATATGCAGAATGACAACAAACGATAATACAATGATTAAATAAATGCACAATGAGAAATAAACACAGAGCATCGAATATGATTTCCAATAAACGCTTAAGGCTCAAGAAAAAGGGTGTTAAAGGCAAATAACGCATTCCCGTAACAAATATAATAGAGTCCAAAGAAATGCAATGGAAATTTTGAAAAAATATCTACCAGGACAAATTGATGAATCGGGTTTCAAATGAAAATCCCTTACCTCAGTCCAAGCTATGCACTGCTCAACGGCCTCGATCCAAAAATCCTTTGAATTAGCCTAAGTCGGGCAAATTATTCATCAGAACACTATCCACACTAATATATTATAAACCTAATATAACTACTCAAAGCGTACTCATTTCTCTACCCAGAACAACGAAATTCAAAGTGGGTCCCACATAAGGCCAGCCTAACCCGACACTCGTCACACTCCACGAGGCTCCAAAATATCTAAAAAATATTCTTATCATTCATTATGCATTATTTATAGCTTAATAGAGCATATGAGATAAAAAAAATTATTTTTGAATATTTTTTATTATTTTTGAATTAAAAATAATTTCTTTTAATACACTAAAACCCATAAAATTACCATAATTACTTCTAGCTGTAAATAAGGACTCATAATTTTTTATAAAAGCCTTAATATATGAATAAAGATTTCAAAAATAAAAATCAAGATTTAAAAGGAGCTAAAACTATTTCTATATTTTTTGTTTTGCTAAAATCCATGCAATACAAAAAATGATAATAAATCAACTCCAAAAATTATCAAACTTTTACTAAGTCTTTCTTATACTTTAAAAACATTACTATAATGTTTTCCAGAACATTTGCAGGGTTTAAGGGCTCCAAAAGATTTTTATATTTTTGAAATTGCAAAAATTATAATAAATACATACGATATCCAAATATTATGAAATTTTCACATAAATTATAATATTGTACTGAGAAACATCTTGTAAATTTTTAAATTTTTTGGTCAATCATACAATACCCAACAGCCACGTGGTACAACTGTTCATGCACATTGTACCACCTTTGCTATTGAGACCCATCATTGTTGAACCTCCTCCTTCTTCTTCTTCTTCTTCTCTGCTATCCAAAACCCAAAATATCCCTCACATAGAACCCCCTCAAGGCAGCCCCTTTTTGTTCTTGCTTTACTCACTAACATTCTCACATAAAAACAACTCACTCAACAATTTGATGCTAAGGAAAGTGGGTTTGCAGTCGACGTGGAGGTGCCACAAGGAATGCAGTCCAAGTCAGATGCCAAGTGTGATGATGTGGGACACAGCAAGGGTGGAGCAAGGGTAGAGACCAAGGGCTTCTCAAACAGAGCCTGAGGGTGGCAGTGCCGGGGGCGATGGAGCAAGGTGAATACACGATGACAGTCACAGTCCAATGCATAGGTCCAGAGTTAGGGTCCTATATATTTCTCTCTCTAGGATTCTAGAGTGAGAAAGTGAAAATGTCAGAGTTCTGTGAATCTAAAAATCTGAAGTCCCTTTCAAATGAATTCTTAAGACTTCTATTTATAGAGGTTAAGATGATGATGTCATCACGTGACACGTGGCGCTCCCTGAGAGTGACACATCACCGAGGGGTCCACAGCTACCGGTGCTCCACGAATTATCGGATCGCATATTCACCTAGCCTACCACGCATAGCGTCGCTTTGTCTGTTTGGAAAGACTGGCTCCACAGAGTCGGTGTGGCCAGAGAACTCCCTTGATCTAGCCACCAATCCAAGCCCTTGCAGAGTCCCATAGGTCTGGCAGTGGTGGGGAAGACTCGACGCCCAGCTGCCAGGTGGACTAGGCGCGATGCCCTCCGAAGACCTACTCCCATCTCAGAGTGACTCGGGGGTCATAGTCCTTAGGGGTGCCGACGCGAGCCCCCAGTGCTGGAGCACATAGGCCAGTCACGAAGACACCCTGATGGAGATAGTGTCCCGAAGGAGTCACCTATCCCGCTGCTACGAAGGGTCCTCGTGCTGGAGCACTACAAATAGAGCCCCCTGGAATGAAGACGGTGATAGCTTTATGGTAACGAGCCTATCCGGCAATGAGGGGTCCTCGTGCCGAAGCATTATGACCGGAGCCCCCTAGAATGAAAATGGTGATGGCTTTGAGGTTGTGAGCCTATCCCGTGGCGGCGATGACTATAAGGTTGTGAGTCCATCCCGCTGCGAGGGCTCCTCGTGCCAGAGCCCCCCGTGATTGTGATGGCGATGGCTTTAAGGTTGTGAGCCCATCTCATGGCGGCGATGACTATAAGATTGTGAGTCCATCCCGTTGCGAGGGCTCCTCATGCCGAGCCTCCCATGATTATGACGGTGATGGCTTTAAGGTTGTGAGCACATCCCGTGGGGGCGATGGCTATAAGGTTGTGAGTCCATCCCGCTGTGAGGGCCGAAGCCCCCTATGATTGTGACGGATATGGCTTTAAGGTTGTGATCCCATCCCGTGGTGGCGATGACTATAAGGTTGTGAGTTCATCCCGCTGCGACGGCCGGAGCCCCCCATGGTTGTGACAGTGATGTCTTTAAGGTTGTGAGCCCATCCCGTGGCGGTGATGACTATAAGGTTGTGAGTTCATCCCGCTGCGAGGGGTTTTCATGCCGAAGCACTACGAATGGAGCCCCCCGAAAGCATGTAACAAGATTGTGGCGCACGAGCGCGATGCCAATGGCATGAGACAATACCTGGTGCCGGGGCACGTATCATGGAAGTGGCGCATGGGCGCGGTGCCTACAACACGAGACATTGATTGTGGTGCATGGGCTCGATGCCAATGGCATGAGATAATACCTGATGCCGGGGGCACATGTCATTGAAGTGGCGCACGGGCGCGGCTACGAACGTTGCGGAGACAATACCTGGTGCAGTAGGCACATGTCATGCAAGTGGTGCACGGGCGCGACAATGAGCATCGCAAAGACAACACTTGGTGTCGGGGCCCGTGTTATGAAAGTGGAGCGGCGACGAACGTCGCGAAGCAATACTTGATGCTGGGGGAACGTATCATGAAAATGGCGCAAGGGCGCGGCGACGAACGTCGCGGAGCAATACTTGGTTCCGGGGCACGTGTTATGAAAGTGGTGCGGTGATGAACATCGCGAATCCATACTTGGTACCGGGGGCACGTATCATGATGATGGCGCACGGGCGTGGCGATGAATGTCGTGGAGCAATACTTAGTGTCGGGGCACGTGTTATGTAAGTGGTGTGGCGACGAACGTCGCGAAGCCATACTTGGTGCCGGGGGCACGTATCATGACGATGGCGCACGGGCACAGCGACGAACGTCGCAGAGCAATACTTGGTGCCGGGGCACGTGTTATGAAAGTGGTGCGGCGACGAACTTCGCGAAGCCATACTTGGTGCTGGGGGCACGTATCATGACGATGGCGCACGGGCGCGACGACGAACGTCGCGGAGCAATATTTGGTGCCGGGGGCACGTATCATGAGAATGGCGCACGGTCGCGGCGACGAACGTCGCTAAGCAATACTTGGTGCCGGGGCACGTGTTATGAAAGTGGTGCGGCGACAAACGTCGCAAAGCCATACTTGGTGCCTGGGGCACGTATCATAAAGATGGCGCACGGGCACGGCGACGAACGTCGCGGAGCAATACTTGGTGCCAGGGCACATGTTATGAAAGTGGCACGGCGACGAACGTCGTAAAGCCATACTTGGTGTCGGGGGCACGTATCATGACGATGGCTCACAGGCACGGTGACAAACGCCGCGGAGCAATACTTGGTGTCGGGGGCACCTATCATGAGAATGGCGCATGGTTGCAATGACGAATGTTGCGGAGACGGCGCACGGACACGCGTCGGGTGTCTCGAAGATGGGATATGAGTTGAGTGTGCCTGTTATAACAAAATAATGAATGCAACATGTAGTAATGACAAAGTTGGGAGTGATGGTATGCGGTCGTCGACGACGGGTCATTCGGCGGTAGCGTCCGACTTTGGGCGACAGGCATCGCAGGAGTGGTGTGCGGTCACGGACAATGGACGTTGCGAGGTTGATGCACGACGGACGTTGCGAGTTTGGTGTACGAACGTCCGTAAACATCGCAGAGGAGCAAAGACTCGAGAAAACAAGTGCGCGCGCGAGAGGAGGCCGTAGGCCAAAATTGGGGGAAGGCCAAGGCCACCACCCTTGGGGAGGCCGAGGCCGACCCCTTGGGAAGGCCGAGGCCAACCACTTGAGAAGGCCAAGGCTGACCCTAGGGGGTAACCAAGGCCAATGGCCAACTCCAATGAAGGGAGTCCAAGGCCACTCCCCCTTTTGGTGAACATGGGGCGCGCCGACGTTTGGTGTTTTGATAGGCAGTGACAAATCAGAAAATTGCATTGCGATGAGCTTGTTGCTGTGAGTCATACCCACATGACGAACAAGGTGCCAAGTCACATACGAAGTGTATGAAGCGAACAAAGCGCGAAAATGACTTTGCACAAAAAGTGAAAAATCGGGAGGGGGAGGGGGGAAGGCCAAGGCGAACCCCCCATGGAGGCCGAGGCCGAGCCCATGGCCTTGGGGGAGGCCGAGGCCGACCCCATGGGGTTGGCCAAGGCTTTTGCCCTTGACCCCGTCGCTCCAATTGTGCCATCGGTCGATGTTTTTGGTGAAAAGGTGCTCGGGTGGTCGCTGCGCGACGAACGTGGTACCGTGAGTCACGCTAAGGTGAAACAATTGGTGACTAAGGCGTGCAAAGCAAGAAACGCACGTGACATGAGCGTGCACACTTTGACCGGTTCGATGCGTTGAAAAAATTGACGTTGACCGTGTCGATGTGTTCGTGCAAAGAGGGACCCCTAATGGGCCCTTGGGTACGACTAGGATAGGTTGGGAACACAATTTAGAACACATGCATTTCCCACCCATGACTTGTTACTAGCATAGACTCCACGGCCTCAAAGCCCTATTTTTCCTCTTTCAGTGAAACCAAAAGATACACATGTCCACTGTGGACGCACCAACACACACTTGCACACGACCTTACACACACTCAACACACATATAAAAAAAAACACACACACACACACATTCACTGGTCTTTATCTGTTTTACACACACACACCAAACACACAGCGCACACACGACACAACTATTACCATTTCACTGACACACACTTCTAATGCACTCATTAGACTCTTGCTAACCCATTTTGTACACACCCGGATTACACAAAATTCACTCGTACACACATTAAACTCACGCACACAACCTGTTAAAGTAGCCCCTCCTCTGTTGTAGCTTACACCCATACACATAATAAATACACAAGATATAAAAAAAGAAAAACCCATCACAGCTACTGCCGCGATAGTAGCTCCTCCTGTCTGAACCATGGCGGCACCGGAACAACAGGTTTATGGCAGCCATCATGATGCTCACATCGATACCCCGGTTTCCCTTACACGAATGTTCACACAAAACCACAAAATTCAAACCCCATCACAGCCCCTGCACAACTCTCCCTCTTCCTTTTCCATGCACAAACACCCACTCTCATAGCGCACGCATCCAAATTCATGCAAATCTTAGCCCGCAAAAACATACTAAATTCAGTGAATAATTAAATGGAGAAGAAAGGGTGATGGCTTACCGAAAAATTGAACCACCTTTGCCGGAATGAATCTGCCGCCTCTCTCTCTCTCTCTCTCTCTCTCAAGATGGGCTGACAAAGTGGAAATAACAGCCTTGGATGGCTGCCTAAAAATGTTGAAATATATGTATAAAACCTTAATGGAAATAATCACAAAAACCCCTTAGACGTTCATTTGTCGCTCAAATTTTACCAAAACTTTCATATATTTGCGAAATGGTCCTAAAATAAACATTTGTTACAAATTATGCGCTACGAAAATTGTTAACGGTTATTACGCTATCTCGTGTCACAATCATTACTAATAATAAGTGCACTGATAATACTAAAAATAAATTTGTCACTAAAAATATAACGGTGAGAAGATAATTAATTTATCGCTACAATACACGTCAACTTTAAGCATAAAAATATCGACGCCAAAAAAATTTGTCGCTAATTTTTTTAAAATCAAACCAAATTTTTTTTTTTTTGGGTATAACACTAATCTTGTGGAAAGACTTCAACTTAAGAAGGGTGCAAATATTAAGGAAAAAAAGATTAACCATTTAAGCCCATAAATGCATTTATATCTATAGATTAAAATTATGGTTAAAATGTTTTTCTGATTTCAAGACTGTTTTATTGACTAAAATTGCCAAAAGTGCAATTTAGTGTCACTTAAAAGTTTAGCTAGAGTTTATGTGTTAGTTGAGAGATAGAATGCACACACATAAAATGTCAGAGTCGCACTCTAATAATTATTCACTAAGTTAATAACCTCTAAAAATTAATAATATTGGAGGAATCAATTTGTTCTATAGTGTATAATAATAATTTCCAATAGATTACCAGCATTTTAAAAAGATCTTGTAGTTGTATTAAGCTTAAGAGGAAAAACACACACACATATATACACATGAGTACAGAAGCACGTTATTCATACTGTTGAATTACGATTAATGCGCTACCATGTAACACGTAGTGGGTTCGAAAACATACCATATGAGGTCTCCGAATATTCCGACGATGGATCCTTGTTGTTACGAGCTTCCAACACGCTTGATCTTTTTCGCAGGTGTGAAAACAACTACTAGAATCGAGTTCTTCGTCCATGAACCAAATCCTAGAGCTTGATGATTGCTCTAGAGAGAGTCCTATAGAGAGAGGGATTGTCTTGTGACTTATTGTCTGTCACTTATATTTTCTTGGGATATCTCTAGCCTTTTATAGAGATATTATTTAAAGACAGACTTTATCTCAAACACCTATGAGATAAATATTGTATTTATCTCAAACACTTAGGAGATAAATATCCTCTAAATAATTGTAATTATTCAGACTAACAAATACACATTATCTGTTAGTGGGTGGATAATGGGTCCACTGACCCAATTTATTAACAGCTCCCACTCGCCCACACACAGGGCAAATAAATCATGTAGTCCCTCCTTATCTCTTGTCCACTCATCTCCTCATACAGGAAATGGAACGTGCGACCTACGAGAAAGGATTTCCTGTTGAGGAGTATTGTATTAAGTTATCACCAAACTAACACAATACATCACTCCAAAAAATCTCGTATGTACCCCAGATAGTTCAACTACACCAGATTTAACACTCTCAAATCCCTCATAGTGAGCAGTGTTAAACCTCTCATATGTTATGTATTCATGACTCATATCGAAACGAAAATCGACAAAGTCGCCCGGGCTATGAATCACACAACATGGTGTAATATTGAACTTTCTTCCCAAAGCCCTCATGTCATTCCAATTAGACCCAACCGCTTTCCTAGACATGTCCCGCGAGACCGCATCATCCATGATCCAAGGGTACATGCTAAAGTAGCGACATTGAGTATCCTCTTCATGACATAGTCTAAGGTGAAAAGGGTACCATATAGGATCAAAAGTTTTGATCCAAGTGGCTCACACAGTGACAAGCAGGGATTCATTTGTCACTCCCACTGTCAGTCTGCATTTAGCACATGCAGTATGATTTGCATGCTATGGCGTAACCCACAAGGGCGTGTCACATAAATGTATAATAAAATACGCCATACAAATCTGAGTCTAATCGCTGTACAAGCGCCTAACCTGAGTTTTTCAGCCCAGTCACTCTCATAGTGCCTGCCTGAAATCTCACATTCGGCTGTAAACAGACTACATAGAGTTGTGGAGATACTCTATGATCGACCGAACTTTGTAGGTCTCATCTTAGCTCCAACTAAGGCGACATGTTTGCTTCGTAAGTTGTATCATCTTATTCGCCCTCTTGGCGCCTAAGACAATTATGTCTCATCTTGCTCGCTATCTTAGCGCCAAGGTGAATTACCCGTGTGAGTGGGTCAATTTAAGCCTGGTGACACTTTCAACAAGGATGTATATGTAATCACAAAGATTATCCATTCATTCCAAAATAAACTCAAATCAAGGAATGAAAATTTAATGTAATAAATAATGTCAAGTACATGAGATGCCATAAACATATCAAACCCTACGTAGTCCCATACTCCTAATGTGAGAAAGGAAAACATCTCTAGCAATAGGCTTGGTCAATGGATCAGTCACCATTCTGCCAGTAGGTATATGTTTCATGGTCACCTCTCCTTGCGCAACTAAAGTTCTAATGAAGTGATAACGAAGGCCTATGTGTTTGGCCTTCCCATGATATTTAGGGTCCTTTACAAAATTTAGGGCAGCTGTATTGTCACAGTGAACAGTGACAGACTCATTTGCATGAGATGTAACTCCTAGAGTTTGTAAGAATGACCTCAACCAAACAGCTTCCTAGATTGCTGCTGAACAAGCAACATACTCCGACTCCATCGAGGATAGGGCGATGCAAGTCTGTTTCTTACTGAACAAAGAGATAGCTCCACCTCCTAGTATGAATGCATAACCTGAAGTGGATCTGCGCTCATCTCTATCACCACCCCAATCAGCATTGATGTATCCTCTCAATCTCAAGTCTCCACCATGATAACACAGGACGGGATCAGCGATTCTACGTAAGTATCAAAGAATCCTCTTCACTGCATTCCAATGAGAGGGTCCAGGATTACTCTGATAACGACTCACCATTCCAACGGCAAAGCAGATGTCTGGACGCGTACACAACATAGCGTACATCAGACTCCCAACTGCAGCCGCGTAAGGCACTTTGGACATCCGATTCTTTTCCTCATCATTCTTTTGGCATTGGTCTGTGCTTAAAGTACACGCCTTGTCCATTGGAGTGTCTATGGGTTTTGAGTTATGCAAACGAAATCGATCAATGACCTTCTTGATATATGTCTCTTGAGACAAATCGAGAAGTCTCTTTGGACGATCACGTATGATTTTAACCCCGAACACATAATTAGCTTCTCCCATGTCCTTCATCTCAAAAGTTGAGGACAGCCACTGCTTAGTGGCGACAATGGAACTCATGTCATTCCCAGCTAAAAGAATGTCATCCACGTACAAAGAAAGGATCATAATATTTTTCTTGGATCATTTTACGTAAACACAATGGTCTTGTTCAATCATTTCAAAACCTATAGAGGTAATGGCATGATGAAACCTAAAGTACCACTGCCTAGACGATTCTTAAGACCATGTATAGAACGTTTGAGCCATCAAACTTTGCGCTCATGTCCCTTGACTTCAAAACCCTTAAGTTGAGCCATATAAATCTCTTCGTCTAGTTCTCCATTGAGAAACACAGTCTTAACATCCATATGAAAAAGTTCTAAATCCTGCTGGGCGACAATAGCTAGGATCAGGCAAATTCAAGCAAATCTCGCCACTGGGGAGAATGTGTCTTCATAATCCACACCTCGCTGTTGGGTATAGCCTTTCGCCACAAGACGTGCCTTATACTTGTCAATTGACCCATCTGCCTTGCGCTTGACTTTTAAAACCCACTTATTTCCAACAGTCTTGCTCCCTGACAGAAGGTCAACCAACTCCCAGACCTCATTCTTTTCCATTGAGCTCAAATGTTAACAATGCAAAATCACAAGTTCATTTCAACAAAAATATGGAAAGAGGATTGAAAAGAGACATTTGTCGCATCCTTAATTACAAATCAGCAGCTAAGGATTCAAGGTACTTGGGACTGCCAATGTTCACCAATCAATCAAAGTGCAAAGATTTCGCTAGCATTCTTGAGAGGGTGGAAAAGAGGCTAGCAAGTTGGAAAGGAAAAGTCCTATCTCAAGTCGGAAGAGCTACGTTAATCAAAGCCTTAGTAATGTCTATTCCAACTTATGCCATGTCAATGTTTCTAATTCCAAAGGTGATTACGAGCAAGATTGACAAAAAATTTCGACAATTCTGGTGGGGAATGAAGGATGATGGAAATCAACATTTGCATCCGAAGGCTTGGGATACCATTTGCACACATAAATCAGTTGGTGGTCTAGGATTCAAAAGAATACATGACATGAATCTTGCTCTGATAGCAAAAATGGGATGGGCAATGGAATCGAGGCTCGACTCTCTGTGGGTTCAGATTATGGCGTCCAAGTATCTCAAAGGGAGCCCTTTTCTGGATCATAACCCAAAGAAATCTTTTTCTTGGTTCTGGAAAGGAATTTGTAAATCTCAGAACATCATAGGCATGGGAAGTGGCATGTTCATTGGGGATGCGAAGGCCACAAATGTCTGGAAAGACAGGTGGATCCCTCTTAGCTATGGATATGCTTCTGCAACAAATGTTGTGGAAGGATCACAAATCAATCTTGCTGCGGACCTGCTCCTCCCAAACACTAAAATCTGGGATGTCTCAAAGTTGAAAACCCTTTTTCCTCCTCATTTTGTGGAAGCTATCAGGAAAGTAAAACTTCTTATTTCTTAAACTCAAGACTTAATAGCTTGGACCCTTACCTCTAATGGTAATTTTTCCACCAAATCAGCCTATCTTCTTGCTAATAAACATAGATTCGCTCACAATCAAGCCTTCTTGGAATTTTTCTGGAAAAATCTTTGGAGAGCTAAAATTAGGGAACGCCACATAATTTTTATTTGGCGTATTGCTTAGAACCTACTCCCACTGAGGCAAAACTTGATCAAATTCTTCCCTAATATCAACCCGTCTTGTCCCCTCTGCAATGCACAGCCAAAAACAGCTACCTATTTGTTCATCGAGTGCAATATGACTAGACTCATCTGGATCTCTTCTTCTTTCGGTTGCCGTCCCCCTGTGAACATGAATAACCCCATAATCTGGCTTAGTTTTGCTCTCAAACCCCCAAATATGCTTCCCGAAGATCAAAAGAATTACACTGTCTTCTTTGTCAATCTCTTGGAATTTGTCTGGTTATTCCAGAATAAATTAATCCATGAAAGCATCATGTTTGACCCCTAAAAAATTTCCAACCTAATCAATCTCCATGCTAAGACCTATCTAAAATTGACTAACCACTCACAAGGCCTTGAACAAAGAGAGGTGCCTATTTCGCCTCTTCCACCTGGATGGCACAAGCTGTCTTTTGATGCATCAATTCGAGAATCAAAAGCTTGTATTGCAATGATTTGCAAAAACCATGACAATGTGATTGAGTTTGGTCAAACAGAAGAAATTGATACTGAGAGGCCTAAGGAAGCAGAAGCTTTAGCTGCCCGCCTGCAATCCAAACAGCTCAGCAACAGGGGAAACATTACATTATCTTGGAAGGAGATGCCAAAGCCGTTATCGACTTGCTGTTGAATCCATCTTTAATCCCAAGTAGGTTTATGAGATCATCCATCTTTAAAGCCAAGAAGCACCTAAGTAAATTCATTTGTTGGATGCTATGCATATTCCTAGAACCGCTGACATGACTGCTCATAACCTTGCAGCCCAAGCTTCATTTTGTAAACATTTTGCTTTTTGTACCATCTTCTTCCAGTCTTTTGTCCAATCTGGAAGAAGATAGGAAAAATGGATGTTGTATTTTGGTTTTTGAGTAATATTAATTTCATCCTTTTACCAAAAAAAAGGCACAAAGTAATGAATGCCATTTTCCAGAGGCATTTTTTGAGGAGAGTGATTTCTTACAATAATTCTGCACCACAAGCTAAAATTGATGCGATAATCTTATAGTTGCATATCAACTCCCACGACCGTTTGAGTTTGTCAATTTCGTGATATGCCTCCCTATGTATGTTCAACTTGGAGACATTACTAGGTAGCTGTTTAGACAAATGTAGTATTAATTTGTGATTATGAAATCGGTGAACATAAGTGGAGGGCCTTTTTAAACTTGGAATAGATGGATGCTCTACGCTTAAGATTATTACGTTGTTTTAGCCTACAGTTCCAAGCGAGACTTACCAGGAAAAAAAGAAAGAAAGTGGAGCTCTCTCACGGTACTTAACTATCGTAGTATTACTTTTTTTTTTCTAGTTATTTTTTTCGTTAGGGATTTAAACAACCCATTATGTCGAACAACGAAGTGGAGCCAAGTACTCAAAATCCACTAAAATAACTCCTTTGTTGCCCTCTTTTGTCAACTCATCTTCAAATGTAGGATGTGGCTAATTTATCTCCATTTCTTGATAACTTACACGAAGTTACCCCTATTAATAGAATTTGAATACGCCCTGATATCTTGGCCTGCATACCACTACCTACAGTACGAGCAACTGAAGAACTCAGTCAAATTTACGATGAGCAGAACTTGAAACCATACAGGGAAAGCAAACTTCTAAAAGTGCGTAGTTGATTAGATTGCTACTTCTTTCAACAAATACATTATTAGGAGCTCCGGGCTTGTTCTAAAGACAAAGCATAAACTATGTATTTGTTCCCAACCTATTCTAGTCGCACCAGAAGGTCCACTGGGGGTCCTAATTTTCATGACACGTCCGCACAAGTAACATGCAATATTCAATGCTTCCAACCGGTCAAAACATGCATGATCAAGTCGTGCACTTCTCACTTTTTCTACGTCACCAAGAAACTCATCCTTAGGAGACTGCTCATCACGCTCCGACCGTCGCACATCACCCGTCGCCCGTCGGCAGACCTTGGCGCTTATCGAAGGAAGTCGGCCTTGGCCTTGGCCTTCCCCTTGGGGTCGGCCTCGGCCTCGGCCTTCCCCTTGGGGTCGGCCTCGGCCTCCCCTTGGGGGTCAACCTCGACCTTCCTCAAGGGTTGGCCTTGGCCTTCCCCTAAAGGGTTGGCCTTTGGCTTCCATACTTAGCATTTTCACTACTCTTCAAGGGACCGGACATCACTCCGCGACCCTCGTCGCCCGTCACTCCCGTCGCCCGGAAGTCACTTTGCGACCCCTGTCGCCTGGACGTCACTCCGAGACCCCCGTCGCCCGGACGTCACTCCGTGACCCCCATCACCTAGATGTCACTCCCGTCGCCCGGATGTCACTCCGCGACCCCTGTCACCCTGATGTCACTCCGCAACCCTCATCTCCCGGATGTCACTCCCGTCGTCTGGACGTCACCCCCGTGGCCCAGACGTCACTCCGCGACCCCTGTTGCTGGTGCCCGGGCACTGCACTCCAACACTCTGCCTCGACCATGCACTGGGTTGTTGATACAGTCGTGCCCCTTGGCTCTTTGTCACACTGCCATGCCCCCGGAACCTTACATACTCCGCCGAGCCCATGCGCCGCGCTATTGATACAGTCACACCCCCTGGCTCTTTGTCACCCTACCACGCTCCTCGCATTGGCCCATCCTTTCACCACACTATGCGCCCCTGCCATGGACGTGGAACATGCTTCGACCCACTCTCCGGAGTGTACGGCATTCCACGGGGATAGACGACTCTTCCGAGACACTATCTTTGCCAGGAAGCTTTTCAACTCCCCTTCCGCCAAGTAGACGGCTCCTCCGGGATGCTACCTCGGCCAGTCGGGTAGACTGCTCCTCCAGGATGCTACCTTGACGCGCTCCAAGTACTCCGGCACAAGGACTCACCCAAGGGGATAGGCCACTCCTCAGGGACACTATCTTCTCCAGGGAGCTTTTCAACTCCCTTTCCGCCTGGTAGACGGCTCCTCCGGGATGCTACCTCGGCCTGTCGGGTAGATGGCTCCTCTGGGATGCTACCTTGACGTGCTCTGAGTGCTCCTGCATAAGGACTCACCCGCGGGATTGGAAACTCCTTCAAGACACTATCTCTGCCAGGGTATCTTCGTGACTGGCCTACGTGCTTCGGCACTGGGGGCTTGCATCGGCACCCTATGGACTATGACCCCCGAGTCACTCCGAGACAAGAGCAGGTCTTCGGAGGGCATCGAGCCTAGTCCGCCTGGCAGTTGGGTGTCGGGTCTTTCCCACCACTACCAGGGCTGTGGGACTCTGCAAAGGCTTGGATTGGTGGCTAGATCAAGGGGGTTCTCTGGCCACACCGACGCTGTGGGAGCCAGTTTTTCCAGACAAACAGAGCGACGCTGTGAGGAGCGGGCCAGGTGAATATGCGATCCAACAGTCCGTTGAGCACTGACACCCGTGGACCCCCCGTGACGTGTCACTCCCGGGGAACGCCATGTGTCGGTTGTGACATCATCATCTCAACCTCTATAAATAGAGGTCTTGAGAATTCATTTGGGACTCCTAGACATTTTCAGAAGGTTGGAACATTTTCAGACTTTTTACTTTCTCACTCTAGAATCCTAGAGAGAGAAACCTACAGCACCCTGACTCTGGACCTAAGCATCGGACTGTGACTGTCGTCGTGTATTCACCCTGCGCCATCTCCCTTGCAGCACTGCCACCCTCAGGCTCTATCTAAGAAGCCCTTGGTCTCTGCCCTTATTCCATCTTTGTTGTGTCCTACATCATCATACTTGGCATCTGACCCGGACTGCATTCCGTGTGGCACCTCCACGTCGACTGCGAACCCATTTTCCTTAGCATCAGTATTGTTTATGATTTTCTAAACGCTGGTGATACAAGTTTTACTCATGCAAGAGAGGACACCATATCCATACAATTCTTTCAGTCAAAAAGTTTCTTAGTAAGCTTGACGGTAAAAGTCACTTGAGAAGAATTAATAGCCATTGACGCACTTTAAGTACAACCAAAAGGAGATTGATCAAGTACAACTTAATAATTAGCTCCGATTCCATTCAAATGCCCAAACAAAAGAGCACTGCTACAATAAGACACTGATGAATATCTTTAACTAGGGGTGCAACTTGGGCCGGGCAACCAGAGGACAACCCGTGCCAGCCGGCAAAAAAAAGGGCATGGACTTACTTTTGTAGTGAGCATGGTGGATATGGGCTCAAAATTTTGAACCCGTAAAAAATATGGGCTGCACATGGGCAAAGGTTTTTACAAGCCCATCCAGCCCGTGGGAAAATCAGCCCGTCTAACTATTATATATATATTCATATATTCATGTTACAATATATTTATTTTATTTCCTTTAGTCATTAAAATTCGTGGATCACATAAGTTTATGCAATCTCGACCGTCAAACTCGTAGCCCAATAGAATACAATTTTTTTTTTTACTTTCTGAACTCTCTGCTCCCACTTCGACAAAGTCAAAGCCTCAAAGCCAAATGTACACTCATATTCTTATCTTATTTTTCTGAACCAGGTTGAGTAACAATTCCCACTATTCGTTCATATTTAGAGATCTTTGAAGATTTTACTTTTCCTACTTTATTTCTTATTATAGGATTAGAGACTCTTGGCTTTTTTTTTCTCATTTTGTCTCAAATATTTGTTTTGATGCTTATATTTAACTTCATTTAGAAACTTTAATGTATTTTTTTTCATTATCATGAATAAATATTAGAGTTGGATGATCAATGATATGTTTTGAAATCGTTTAAAAAAAAAGAATTCGTAACCATGGATAACCCATGGACAGCCCGCGTCCACCAAAATTTTGATGAGCTTTGCGTGGACACATTATTTGGCCCGTAGATGGGCTGGGCTAGATATGAACACGACTTTTAGAGAGTGGGCTAGTCATGGTCTAACCCTTGGGCCCGTCCAGCCTGCCCAAGTTGCACCCCTATCTTTAACACAACAAAGTCAAAAAGAAGCAAAAATGAAGCATTCCGGCATCTATAAATTCTTCACATTGAGCGAATATGATGACAATCATGAGAAAAACTTCAATAGCTGATCTTTCTCTCTAACAATAAATATTAACCTGACAGCAATTCTTAATAAAAAATGATCCAACAGCAATACGATGATCGCATAATTGTAGCATTTCGGGAACCAAAACTGCCTTCAGCACATGTAATATGGCGGACCATAACCCTTCCCTCACGAGTCTTTATAGGTCAAAACCTTTCTGCCGCTCTGGCAGTAACCGCTCTTAGCTTTGAATACACTTTCGCAGCAGGGGATCCACGGATAAGACTACAGAGCGAATGCATTGCAATTTCAATATTGGCATGCGATCCTAATAGGTAAATGTCGGAGTTCCCGATCACTATCCTCGTCTTTGTAGTGTTCTCAATGGCAAACTTAGTTTTACCTCCTCTGCCAGCCAGCCTTCCAATTGCACGAGACAGGTGTTCATGTCTGGGGGTTTTAACATCCTTGATACAAAAAGATGTCACTTAGAGCTCATCCATTCGCAGGAGGGCAATTGCATCACTCAAATCAAAGCCACACATGAAGGCTCCAACATAATCAGCACACCTTTGGAGGTTACAAATATCTGGAGTGTCTGCCCTGGTCTTCAACTCAACAATGTTTGCCTTGTCCTTCAGCTTCAAGCGGATATCAATCTTCATTTGCTCGTGAATTGGGGTGAAAATTTCCATCCACGCCTTCTTGAGAGGTGTAAACCAGTGCCATGGGACACGAATCCTTCGAAACTGAACTTGGCCATCAGACATCTCATGTGGCTTTAATGGCCTAAATTTAGGCTTAGTCGGCAAAGATACACACTTTCCAACATCGAAGGAAGTTTTGGGCTTCATAGCGCGATTTCCTAACCAATTTAAAAAGAAACTGCATTATGCGACCCATTTAGGAGTAGATATTCACTGTGCTTTTGAAGAACAGGAGCGACAGTAATAACAAATAAATACAGAAAATCCAAGTGCAATTCAGACAACAACACATCAAGAACCAACAAAAACAAAGTCATGGAGCCAAGGGATATTGTTATTTGACCAAAAAGAACTAATGCCGAAACTACCGTGTTTCCAACTTCCAAATTAAAACACGAAAGCTTATATCCAATACGATGAAAGGACGGACGAATTCCAATGAAAGGATAGAGAAACTGCATCCTCACAAGCAAATTGTATACACTTAGTTGAAACCATAAAAAGGGCTAATTCATCATAAGAAAGGGCTGACTACCAAACAGGTTTAATGGCGCAAGTACTCCAAAGGAGAAAGTTCAACAAGCGATAGCCCTATAACCCTTTCGATACACTTACAATTAGGCCAACATAATCAAAGTGCCGTCTCATAAAACTACGAGAAAAAAAATTCCATAAACGCTCAACATACAAGAAATAAACGGAAGAATGGGTACAGACTTGCCGGAGAATTGCAGAGACGTGGGGAGTTTACCCTGAAGCAGCAACAGTGACAACATATCAAGAATCAAAGGGAGTAGATTACGACAACATCATCAAGAACCAAAGGGAGTAGATTACGATAGGTCGGTAGAAAGCCTATTGGCAAGAAAACTTAAATCAGAAGACTTACATGGTCGCGGGTGGTCTTCGATGGTCGCCCGCTGCTCTCTCTCTCTCAGTCTCTTCCCTCTTCAAAAATCTGCCAGAGGTGAGGCCCGTCGTCGCCGGTGGTCTTCGATGGTTGCCGCTGCTCTCTCTCAGTCTCTCCCTATTCAAAGATCTACCGGAGGTGAGGCCGATCGTCGCCGGTGGTCACCTCGTGGCCGCCGCCGCCGCCGCCGCCGCTCTCTCTCTCTCTCTCTCTCTCTCTATCCCCTCCTCTCCTCACAGGAGATCTGCCTGTTCATTCCAGCATAGAAGTACTACGTTTCGACCCCAAAATTTTTTTTCAAAATTATGTTTTCACCCCATAAGTATTTAAATTTCTCAAAATAGCGAAAAAATAATAAAGGAACTATATAGGCACCCGAGGGGTACACACCCCGCACTAGCACCTGACGCTCACCTGACCCACTTTGAAGCACCAATGCTTCAGTTCCTGTTTGTGAAAACGCTTTCCGGAAAATGCTTTTTCTGGAGTATGTTTTTTGAAAATAGCAGTTCTTGAAAATATTTTTATAAATTTTATTTTTCGTTGTTTGGGTGTCATGCAATGATACAAATATCTATATCAAACAAAGATATGTTTCGTTATTTTCGTTGTTTGGACATCTCTGTGTGTGTGTTGCGTGGGGGGTGTAGGGGAGGATGTGTGGTGGACGGGCGTGTGTTGGGTGTGTGTGTGTGTGGATGAGTGGACGAGTGGGCAGGCATGTGTGTGTCGCAGGGGGGGGGGGGGGGGGGGTTGTGCGCGTGTGTACGCGCTTGTGTGTCAGGGGGGTGTGCACGCGAGTGTGTGGGTGTGTGTAGGTATTTGTGTTCAGTGGTCCGAAAAATGACTTACCGAGTTTTAAATGGTAAGTGATTTTCTGACATTTTGTTCTTCAAAATAAGTTGATTGGAAATCATTTTCTGCTGAAAAATCTTATGCGTGCACCAAATCACCGGAAACAAACAGGCCCTTAGAGGAAACAATAAAACAAAGTTGTGCACCCAAGTAATATTCGGCCATATTATATTTGTCATAAAGAACTAGTGACAAGACTACAATATTCTCGATTTCTAGATTAAAACATGGAACCTTACATTCAATATAATCACGTGTTTATGGCCGTAGCCTCGTGTAGAATGCAAATAGCAAAACATAAGCAATTCAACATGCTCTGCCATGAAAGGATAGATCATTCCAATAAAAGGATGAATATAATGCATCTTTACATGCAAATAATTTTACTGAGGTGAAGTCCTTAATCTAGAGTCGAGAGCGAATGATCATCTATCCTATTCGTCGGCCGGAAGAGCGAAATACAACCAATTTATGGGCCTCCCTTGTGTCCCCTCCCACTGCAGTTGAAATCCATAATTTCTCAGAAATTGAGGAAGAATGGGAGAGAATCTTAGGGTTTTATAGTCAAGAGATGTAATTAGGGTAGGATTGGACGGATTGGAGTCCTTGGGAAAAGAGAATTTGAGAGAAAAAGTGATTGGATTGTGTTTTCAAGTCATGAAAAAATTAACCCTAGATATCCCGCCCAAATCTGAATGGATTAACCAGCCGGTTTTCCGTTTAAATTAGTCAAACCTGTTGACTAACCGACCGGTTTTTGACGTTTCAATTTGAAAAAAATCCTTAATTGTTAACTAACCAGCTGATTTTTGACTCAATATTTCAGCCATTCCTATCCTCTGACTAACCGGCAGGTTTCAACCTAATAATAATGATGATGATGATGATGATGATGATGATGATGAAACGCATGCTTGTGTGAAATGTATTTTTGCGTGCTTGTATGCTTTGCGTGCTTGCGTAATCGTTCTTTTTCCTACATGTGCATGATCTGCCTGTCTATGCATTTTGCATGATACTCTACTTTTCCGCCTAAGGCATTTTCTATCCAATATTATTGTGCTTCCATGCACATGCTCATTGCCTGTGCATGTTTTCATCCTATCCTCTGGTTGTTTTGATCTGATCACTCAAATTTGTTGCTCGTTCCTATGATGTTGTACGGTGTAAGGCCAATGCAATATCTCATGATTTGTTGCCAGAAATAACATTGTCTTCATATCAAGTGAATTGATATGTTCAACACCCAATGACAAATTGTCCTCAAATATTGTTGGCTCCGATTTTGAGTGATCTTTCCGAAATTTTCTAATATCTAAGGGACCAACTACTTCAACAAGATATAAGTCCGATTTTGACTAAGCAACCAACCGTTGTGACGCGTTGTTGGCTTCGGCTCTTAGTTAAGCTTTTATCTTGTCTTTGACTATCCAAATTGAATTGCTAGCTCTGGCAACATGCAAGATTTTCTCTTTTATACATCTAGGCGACCTTTTCAGATTAAATTAGGGGCTTCAGAATCTAGTTGTAGAATCTAGACGTACGGTTCTAATCATCAACCAACTGAATTGATTTGGTGGCTCTGACAACGGATAGGGTTATTACTTCGTTTACATATATAGGCAAACCTTTCAAATCTATTTGGGGGCTCCGATATCTAGATATGAGTTTTGTATTTCAACCATTCAAATCAATCTGGTGGCTCCAAAATAGATAAAGTTTCATTCATATATTCCTTGACGACCGGCCGTTGTTACAGTTGGCGCCAGCTTCTAAGGATGTGTCCTTACCTGGCAACCCGTTGTTGTTTCTGTTGGCTCTGGCTCCAGACAAGTTTGACTTCACTTTCCCTTGTAACATTGTTTGACGACCAATCATTGTTATTGTTCACTCCAGCTTCGAACAATATCTTTATTTTAACAAACTATGGTGGTCTGATTCCTCCCTGGAGGATACATAGAAACCTGGCAAAGGTCCGACTCACATCAGTGTCATGGTATGCATGTTTATTTAGAGTCTTGTGGTCTGTTTTCCGTATTCCACTACAAAAAAGTGTTGTTTCTGGGTGATGTTTGCCTGCACGCAAGCTTCTTCACCGAGGGGCTCTATATACACCATTAGACTTTATTATTAATTAGAGTTTATTATTAAGCTAAGGCCTAGTAATATGACATAATCAATTACTTTGGTCCAATCCAGTTTAGTTGTCAAGTCTAAGCCAGTCCAGTCTAGTGGTCTAGTCAGTAAAATGGTCTAATTCAGTCTAATTGTGTTAGTCCAGTCCATATCTAGATTTTTATTTTGTCTAGTTAATTTAGGGAATTATCCTGTGAGTCATCCCTAATGCAAAAGGATTAAATCCTTGATTTATATATATTTAAGGAAGGCAAATCCTAACTCTGGTACATCACATTTGCAAAATCATAGATGGTTACCAAAATAAGGGTCACACTTTCAGGGGTCTTAATTTTAATTTAGCTTATTGTCCCTAGAGCTTTTATATTATTTCTTCGTAAGTGGTATCATCTCTCCTAATAATCTAGCCTTTCATATTCACTTTATAAGTCAATTAGTTTAAGAATTCTTCACATGTCCTGAATTCCTTTACGTTAGCCATAAATTTTTTTTCTTCGCATGATACATTGACCGCGCAGGCAACTGGAGCTAAGTTGCGCGCAATATCTGGCCGCCCATCCTTTAAGGATGGACAACCCAAATATTGTTTTTTAAAAAAAAATAGTTCGCCACACAGTGTGGTGGACGAATTTTTTGACCAAAATGCCCCGCTCTTCCAATTCGCTACACAGTGTAGCGGATGACTTTTTGACGCTGACAATTGTCAGTCAAAAATTCATCCACCACACTGTGTGGCTGATGACTTTTGGCTCACAATTGTCACATCTTGTCCCCCCCCCCCCACCATCTGCTAGATAGTATGGCAGATGGAAGTTATCCTTATTGACACCATTCGCTACATTATGTAGTGGACGATCCATATAAAAATGGCAAACCCTTAATTTGGAAAGTCTTCTTCCTTCTTTCTTCTTCCCAAACTTTCTAGCGGCGTTGGCAAGTAGATCTGTGCAATTTCTTTCTAAGAAGTCCTTTAATCATCTTATTAATCACGTAAGTTTACAAACTAATCCTTTAATTACTTATAATCTAGAGTTTGTGATGAGTATTGTGTATTATGCACGATTTTGATTGTATAAGTAGATATGTGCATGGTTTTGATTATGTATTATGCATATGCTAGTGTTGGTAATTTCTAGATTCCGTGTGTGTATCGTTATATGTATTATGCATGTGCTAGCGTTGGTAATTTGCGAGTGTTTTCAAACTTGACGTTTTTTCATAATTTCAGTCTCGAAAAATGGCCTTTAACCCTGGACCAGAAGATCTCTCTATATTATACGACCAAGAAAATCATATTAGTACATCAATCTGGAATGGACAAGTAAGATGCTTATTTTTTTTTTGTTTATTTTCTTATTCTTACGAACATTGTATACCTTTTACTTTGCTTAAATTGTCTTTATTAATTCATAGGAAAGAGCACCACTCAACACAGTAGAAGTAATTGAACAATTCAAAAACTGGCAATTGAATAAATTCCAAAAAAAATTGGTGTGAAATTGGGTTTGCGGTTTTTACACATGGGCATATCTTTTAACAATTTGACCGGAACTTAATAGGTGCCATTGTTGAAAGGTGAAGAACCTCTTTGAGAGAAGACAACAACCTTAGAAGATGTAGGGTTTATCTTAGGGTTACCGGTGACTGGACGGCCGGTAATGGCTCTTCCATCTTCTGCAACAAATAAAAGAGCTGCTAGGGACTTCTTTACTTCGATACCCGAAAGTGAATGTAGTAATTGTGGGATAAAGTTGAGATGGTTGGTAGAAAATTTTGGGCTTCTGCCGGAATACTACATGAAGGAGATGCTTGCGTTGCACACGACAGCCTTCTTGCTGTGAGTGATCGGGGCAATTCTATTCCCAATGACGTCGAAGAATATTGTTCAATTCAAATATTTAGCATTGTTGGGTAACCTGCAATAGGTTGGGGAGTATGCCTGGGGTGCAGCAACTTTTGCCTACTTGTATCGAGCATTGCACAAGGTAACGAAGCCCGACTCCAAAGCTTGTTGAAGGTATAGCATATAACTCTTTGTAATACTACGGATTATCATGTCTCATGGAACAAAATGTCCACCCTAGCTCTGGATTGTTGGTTGGAAGATACTATGTTGACTGCCTACGGAAAACTTTTGATGTGTCAAGGTTGGGATAGGAGGAATGCGTATCCCCACATTTTTTTATGTATGTGCTTTTTCATGGCATGCTTGTTGAAGAATGAAACCCTTGGAAAGAAGTGAAGGGGAGGAAAAGCTTGCTCAAGTGGCGTCAGCCTAGTTCACTCACTGCATGGTTTGATAATCCGTTGATTCCAGTAAGAGCCCATGATGCTGATGTCTTCCTATTACCCTTCTTGTGGGGGTCCCACTGATACTTGGTTTGCTATGAACTAAAAAATATGGTCATAATAATCCTCGACAGTTTCCACAACGATGCCAAAATGATGTCCGTGAAGTAACTTTTCAAAGCACAAATAGATGCTATGATAATCTTGCGATTGTTGTTTTTTTATTGTTGTAATTGTAATCATTATCTCATAGCTTATGCCATTTTTATTTCTCCACGTGATCTTTTTTGTGCCATGGTCCACTCCATCCGTGGACTAAAAGTACTGGGGAAGCCGAAGCTTGAAGTTTGCTTAAGAAATGGAGGCCCATGCAAGCTAATCATTCGGACTGTGGAGTCTTCGTCTTGATGTACATGGACTATATTTGTCAGAGTAAGAGCCTCAAGGCGGTCGTCTGGAGTGAAATAGACGTAGAAAACTTTAGATATAGGATAATTTGACAAATTCATTGTGGCCAGCCTAAAGTAGTTAGGAATATTTTAAATCCGTCTCACGACGAGAATCCGGCTCAAGATGAGGCCGAATAACATTGTAAACATTTATTTTTATGACATAGCATTGTTACTTCAAACTGGTCGTGATTCTGAAACATTTGATCTCCTTTGTTTATGAAAGGCAATGTGAATCAAACATTTGTGTTGTGGTTTTTTTTTGCCCTTCTTGAGATAGGTTGATGGTGAATCAGACATGTGAAGAATTCGGGGGAGTGCCAAAAAGTCATAAGAAAAAATTTATGGCTAACATAAAAGAATTTGCGTCACTATTGAATAAGTTAAATGCAAAACAAATTGCTCACTTTCACTAGTAATCATACAATTTCAGCACTCATATAAACTTATTTAATTTGGTAAGGTTAGTCAACAAGAAATTATTAATCTTTCATTAAAAAAAATTTAACTCTTATTATCTATATGAATTATTTATGTGATTATTAATTGTACGAGGACAATAATCACGTATAAGTTAAAATACAACAAGAATTTAAAAAAGTAACTTTGATCTATTCATGTTTTATTTGTAATATGGAGATTTAAAATTTGAAAGAATGAAGATGAACAAGTGAACGAGAAAAGTAAAGAATATGATAGCCGGTGGCACAAAAAGTCAAAAAACACAACAAAATAAAACTCTAATACATTAATGTTACAATATAATGGTATTTTCATAAATATTTAAAACGTGAAACCCATTATTTAAAATAATTAAACACAATTTCAAATTTTGGGGGGGCCGTGGCGCTCCCCCTCCCCACCCCCGGTCAGATGAAAATGTTTTCAAAGTTGAAAAAGTCTTAATTCCACAGCGGCTGAATTGATTTTAGTGAGTAAGGCCCTAGAGCTTTTGGTGAGAGTCTGTTAAGCCTGCAGTCGGTCACAGATCTAGCTCACGGGCCCGGTTGTTGATTCAGGTCATGACATAAATAGAAGCTCCTACCATGACTATTCCAAATGTTTTGACTCAAGGTAGCAATATAGCATTCTATGACACAACAGGGTTGACAGGATGGGGCTTGCCCCGTGACTGAGATAGTTTTCTTTTGCACGTCAATTTGATCACAGGCTGTGAACATTAACTTTTGCCTATTTTGTTGAAATGCCGTTCTCATTGAAACAAAAAAAAGAAAATCCATTTTAGGTAACTTAAAAGACAATTCTGAAGATGTTAGCCTCGAGAGACTATTTTATCCCATGTACTTGGTAAAACATTTTGTCATTACATTATTGGGTATCTATTGATATTGTATAGACTTTATATATCTTATTTTTCTGGAAACAATGCAAGAAGGCCAAAAATCTCAAACAGAAACTAAAGCTAGCAACATTTGCTCTTTTGAGATTTATACAAGTTCGAAAGGAATCTTATGTTTTACTGCAACTTTGCAATGACATGTACCAATCTTCTAAGTCTAGTGGTGGTTGTGGTTGAGGTGGTGGTGGTTAACACCGCGGTGGTGTTATGTAAATGGTTGTGGAGATAAGCTGCAAGTGGTGATGGTGTTGTAGTAGTGGCGACAACTGCAGAAATAGTGACATTAATAATGGTTGTTGATAATCACGGTTATGGTAAAGAAAATGGTAGGGCTTAGTTGTTGACAACTATCGTTAAGAGCCCAAATTGAATAGAGGATCAACCTGATTAAAAGTGGTGATTCCTAAATTTATAGTACCTTGACAAAACTTGGTCGTTTTGAAAATTCTATTTTAAGCCTAAGAACTTTTAAACAACATTGTGTTGGTGAAATCTTTTGTAACTTTTTGTTTCCCCTTCTGAATAGTAGTTCTAGATGATAGAAGGGTAGAAAGAAATGTGAGCTAATAGGATCTCAGTATTTTAAATAGCAATCATCAACAGGATTGTCCTTAACCCAGGTAGTTGACTAATTTGTTTGAGAAACTTGTATACATGATTGATTGTAACTTCCGTATTTAAGATGTATAAATGCATTAGCTATGTTTAATCTATATAATAAATAATAAGCGAAGCGAGACCTTCTTTACGCGACACGTCATTGTAGAAATAGCTTTTTTACTTGACACATCATCACTTGATATTTTCAATTGTGAAATAGAACTATAACCATTATAAGAATTACTAAAAATCTGAAACACTATCATGGATAGAGTCCTTATTTCTTGATAAGTTAATCTTTATATTAGTAAATCTTAAATAATTAAAAATAATAATTCTAATTGTTCTGAAACTCTAACTAATTAATGGACTAACTTATTAGGATTTAATTTTGTATATTGAATCCTCAAAACCACTCTCTAACATGAGTATAAAAATTTATATATCTAAAAAATGAAAATAATATTATTATCTTGAATGAGATCCTTTAATAAGCGAAACAAGATCTTCTTTACGCGACACGTCGTCGTAGAAATAGCTTATTTACTTGACACATCATCACTTTATTTTATGTTTCCAGTGTGAAATAGAATTATAACCATTATAAGAATTGCGAAAGGTCTTAAATACTATGAAGAATATGGTCTTTATTTCTTGATAAGTTAATTTCTATATTAGTAAGTCTTATATAATTGAAAAATAATTCTAAACATTATGAAACTCTACCCAATTAATGGACTTACTTATTATGATTTAATTTTGTATATTGAATCTTCAAAACCACTCTCCAACATGAATATATAAATTTATATATATATATATATATATATATATATATATATATATATATATATATAACTAAAAAATAAAAATAATATTATTCTTTTGAATGGGGTCATTTATTTTTTGATAACTTAATTTTCGCGTCAATAAGCATTATATAGTTGAAAAATCAATTCTAAACATTCTGAAACTCTAACTTATTTTATAACTGTCACTAAAAGTATGAAATACTATCTTGGATGATGTCTTTATTTCTTCATTTCTTCATAAGTTAATTTCTATATTAGTAAGCCTTATATGATTGAAAGAAAAAGTAATTCTAAACGTTCTAAAACTCTAACTAATTAATGAATTAACTTATTAAGAATTAATTTTGAGTATTGTATCCTCAAAACTACTTTCCAATATGAATAGAAAAATTTATATATCATTAAAATGAAAATAATATTATCTTGGATGTGGTCCTTATTTATTGATAAGTTAATTTTTATATTAGTAAGTTTTATATCTGAACATCTAACTAATTAATGAACTAACTTATTATGACTTATTTTAACTATTGTATTCTTAAAACTACTTTATGATATTATTATACAAATTCATATATCTAAAAGAAGAAAATAAAATATTAAATTTAGAAAATAAACAAATGATGTTACAATATTTAGATTGCCACAATAAAAATGATGCAACAATTGATTCATCTTTAGAATCCTTTTGGTACATTAAAAAAGTTGACATTATTTTTTTAATTGAGACCATAAGACCAACAAATGACTGTATAATAATTATTAATTAAAATCACAATAATTTTAAAAATTATTTGTAAATATGATAGTTGAACAGGATCTAAATTTATATACCAAACATTTTAGTGTATATAAAGGTATGAAAATAATATTTTTGATGTGATCCCTATTTTTTTAAGTTTATTTAATTTTGCTAAATTTACTAATTTTTTAGGATTTGAATTTGATTATCATGTTCTTAAAACTAACTTTCTAATACGAAGATAAACAAACATGTATTTAGAAAATAAAAATAACATATGAGATTCAAAATAAAAAATTATGTTATAATTAATTTAAATTTATTATGATTGATTAAATGTATATGTATTGACACATAACATAGTGATTTATATAACATATAAAATTAATAATCGAATTATACGATAACTTTTTTGCTTTGATAGATAGCAAGATAAAAAATAAAAAAAAGTGGCTATGTAAGCATAAATGAGATTTTAAAAATAAATCACATACGTATAAGAAAAGAAGAGTTTTAAATTAAATCAAATTATTCTTAATTACAATATTTGACAACATTTCAAACCTTTAAGATGCAAAAATATGTAATGTCATCAGATTATATTTTCAATGTCAAAAAAAATTATAACATTATAAGTGTCTCTTAAGGCCTCAGATATTATCTTGAATAGGGTCTTTATTTCTTGATAAGTTAACTTTTATATTAAAAGCTTTATATATTTGAAAAACTAATTCTAAGTATTCTGAAATTTTAACTAATTAAAGAACTAACTTAATTGTAACCATTATATCGGTGAAATCACACTCTAACATGAGCATAAAGATTCATATATCTACAAAATGAAAATAACATATTAACTTAGAAGAGAGAAGAAGATGATGTTACAATTGAGATTGAAACGATACGAATAGTTTAACAATTGATTGATATTTATTATATTTTAATATATGCTGACCAAAGTATATGCTTACTATGGTTGATATAAAAATTTATCAATATAATATATATAGTATTTAGAGGCACAATAAAAAATTTGAAGTAATTTTTTTGTGTGAGACCACACAACCAGCAAATGACCGTACAATTATTATTAATTAAAATTCTAATAATGGCTATGCTTATTCATAAATCTGATAGTTAAAAACTATTTAAAGCTATATACTAGACATGTAATGTATCTAAAAGTATGTAAATATTATTTTGGATTGATCCTTATTATTAGGTTTATTTAATTTTGCTTCTAAAACTCAAATATGCTAATTTTTTAAAATTTAATTTTTACTATTATGTTTTTAAAACTAACTCTCTCAAACGAAGATAGTAAATCATGTATCTAAGAAATAAAAAAAAAACATAGGATATTTAGAACAAAAATTTTATGTTACAGTTAATTTAAATTTGTTATATTTTACTAAATGTACATGTATTTACACATAACATAATCATTACAAAAAATTTATCTATGTAATATATAAAATCATTAATCAAATTATAGGATAATTTTTTGATTTGATAAGATTGCATGATCAACAAAGTAGCTGTATAAGTATAAACAAGATTTTAAAAAGAAATCACATAAAAATAGAAAAAAAATGTGCAATCAAATTAAATTATTCTTAATTACTATAGTTGAAAACATTTAAGAACTTTAAGATGCAAAAATATGATATGTCATCAAATTATGTTTTCAAAATGAAATAAAATTATAAATATTATAAGTTTCTCTAAAGGTTTCAAATATTATCTTGAATGGGGTCTTTATTTCTTGATAAATTAATTTTTATATCAACAAGTTTTATATAATTAAAAAATTAAGTTTGAGCTTCATGAAACTCTAACTAATTAATGAACTAATATATTATGACTTAACTTTAACTAGTGCATGCATCCTTAAAACCATTCTCTACTATGAATATAAAATTCAGATATCTAAATAATATAAATAAAATTAAGAGAGAGAAAAAATGATGTTATAATTGAAATTGAGATAAGAAAAATAATTTAACACGCGATTCATATTTATTTTATTTTAGTATATGCTTACCATAATGGATGTAAAGATTTATCAATAAAATGTATAGCTTTTAGAATGTTTTCATAAAATAAAAAATTTACTGTATTTTATGGGTGAAAGCACACTATCAACAAATAACTTTACAATTATTGTTAATTAAAATTGCAGTAATGCTAAAACTTGTTAGTAAATTTGATAGTTGAAAAGGATTTAAAGCTATATAATAAACATGTTAGTGTCTCTAAATGCATACAAATTTTATTATTTTTAAGTTTCTTTATTTTTGCAAAAACTATATGAAGGCTATATTAAAAAAGCTTATATAATGTAAAAATTATTTCTAAAACTCTAAATGTATTAACTTATTAGGATTTAATTTTGACAATCATGTCCTTAAAACTAACTCTCTCATACAAAAATAAAAAATAATGTATCTAGAAAACAAAAATGAAATATGAGATTTAGTAGAAAAAATTATTTGACCGCGTGATCAACAAGTGGCTATATCACATTTATGAAATTTTGAAAATAAATCACATACATTAAAAAAATAATCAAATAATTCTTATTTACTTTATTTTAGGAACATTTAAAATCTTTATGATGTAAAAATATATGCATCTAATTCTACAAAACTAATGATTTACCAATTCGTTTATATATAGAGCCCTTATAATCAATAAAACAGTTGTTTCAGTAACACTTATTAAATTTTCATTAAAAATAATAAATATTAAATTTTAGACAACTTATAAGTATTAAAATTTAATTTTGATTATGATGGAATTGATTACAAATATGACTGGTGACTATTGTACGAGTTCAATAACAAATAATTGATTAACGATCGCTTATAATATTAGCCTAATATTATAATATTTATTATCATTTGCAAGCTGATTATAATTATAGATATAACCTCACATAATTTTTTTATATCAATGTTAGATTATGGTGTGCTAAAATAAGTGTAATTTATGAAAAAAAATATTATTAGATTCATTTAATAGATATAGAAACTATAATTTGGCTACAAATAATAGTCATAAATATGTGAAAATTAATTTCAATACTCTAAAATAAGGACGCGACATGTTCATCAATTAAATATTCTTATTAGTAGCATCTTACAAGAATTAAAGAAAACAAATACATAAAATATTAGATATTATGTGGTTGTTTAGTTAAATTTATGTATTTTAAATTTTAATTGTTATAATATCTCAGGAACATATATATGTAATACCTTAAAAACCATATGAAGTTAAGGAATTAAATTGGTGTAACATTTACAATTTAAAAGGGGTACTTGATAGCATCATTATATTTTAATTAAAATTACAATCGTATTTGCTATTTAACTTCATATATGGCATCAGCATGATTATTCTACTATTCTAAGTGTTAAGCCAATATTCATTTGAAATAATATTTGACAACCTCAAACAAAAACTCTAAGAAGACAAGTAACCAGCGGCTCTATTGTGTCGTTATCTATTATTTATCCTTCAACTTACAGTATAATAAAATTACAGGTAAACACACATGTACATAAAAATATTTCATAATTATTGCATGCAGTCTAATAAAAAAAACAATGCTATTTAATAATCGAAAGTTAGGAGCAATGCAAGTGAATTCATCTTTTCATATTTTACGTAAGTTAGTTGTGATTAATATAGGTACTAAGATTAATCTTTGTAGTCAAATAATATATTTTTATACTGTTAATTTTTTTTGTTTATGTGGTACACATCAATACACTTTTTAAAATCTTATAATATGTTTTATTTTAAAAACAGACCCGAGCTTGACTCGTGTTACTGAGTTAGTATGTATACATGTATTAGCTACGCAACTCGTAAATATACATAACACATTGATCAAGAAAAGAAAATTCTGCTTGTTTGAACACCCGTGAGGCTGAGTCGATGATATGTGTACCCTTTTGCTTGCCGAACGAAAAGAAGAAAATTAAAGGTGCATGTAGTCGATCAAACCACGACTTAGCTGACTACCAGGAGTTAGAGCATTATTCCATGCTGCAATAGCATACTACAATGAATTTTACCCGCTATTTCTCCTATGTTGTATCTAAAATGTGTTAGACTACAATGGAAAGCCAAAAAGAAAAGAACTAAATGAATCAGTTCAATCAGATTGTGTACCCAGCTTCCCTTTAGGCGGGACAAATGGTCACTCATCTTTCTGTGCGTGTTCTTCCTGCTGATCTTCATCATCTGTACCATTGACATGATCACCGTCTCCGTTAGCTTGTTCATGGTCTTCACCATCAGCTGGAAGTAAATCTTCTCCACGGGCATCCGGCCTCTCCATTGTCATCCGCGCCCCCATAAGCATTATTAGCATCCTCTTCGCCATCTTCCTCAAAGGTGCCATCAGGATCAAGGTATTAATTGTCAGTGCCAAAATCAAAGGTGCCATCAGGATCAAGGTATTCATTGTCTGTGCCAAAATCAAAGGTGCCATCAGAATCAAGGTGCTCATCGTCTGTGCCAAAATCTTCTGTCGTGTCGTTCTGCAGCCTAAAAAATTCTTCTGTCCAGTGGTTTTGGAGCCTAATGAGCGCCAACCTTGGATTAAATTCCTCCCATGGAAATGAAGAATCCAAGGTAACTGGCGGATTGCCGTTTGAGACATAAACTGCCTTGAAGCCTAGCCAGGGCTGGCCAATGGTAGGAACAAAAGCCAGCGGCCGACCATTGTTAATTGACAGTAGATACTCCTCATAAATCCCTTGAATCAAACTGGGATATCCTTGTAAAGATTCCCGCTTCACATAGGGTTTATATACAGCTGGAGGAAGTACAGTATCAAACACAGTACGAATCAAATGAGGATATCTTGCAAGATGCTCTTCTTCTGCAAGCTTCCTTAGCCTGATGCATGCTAGCTCTGGGGAAAACTCATGCCACGGTATCGTATGATCTAAAGCGATTGGAGGGTCATCCTGTGACATGTAAGAGACCGCCAAGAAAGGTCATGGCTCCTCAATCGTAGCAACTTCGTCGTCTCTAAGCGCATACAAGTTGGAAATTTTCTACGATAAGTATTTTCATGTATTTTCTGTGCAAGACTACCATAGCTGTCCAGACGCGCGAGCCCACCATACCCACGGCTTCTCTATTTCCGGTGCAAAATTAAAACCATCAAACTCAATGGGAATGCGCGCATTGTCACCGTCCTGGTTTCCATCCTCATCATCAGTATTCCATCTTCCCTCATCATCGTCTCCTTCATCTCCTTCCTCTCCTTCATCTCGTTCACCCGGCCCCTCCCATCTACCCCAGCCCGGCAACGTACCATATGTTCGACTACCTTGCCCAGCTCCTCTAAATTCTCCACAGAGATTAATCCTTTTTAAGGGAGCCGAAACTATACCAGAAGGCAATACCCCAATAATTTCATTACATTCAATTAACCTGTTAAGCATGTAGGCTCTTATCTTCTTGCTCTTCTCCACATATATGAAAAGCCCGTCTCTGAAGCCCACCAGCAGTGTTAGACTTCTTGGACCCTGTAAACTTTTGAAGTCTTCATGGTCATCAGTATTCCAGCTTCCCTTATAATTCTCTCTCCTCCTTCTCGATTCCCATATGTACAACTACGCCAACCTGGCAAAGCAAAATATGTCACAGAGCTTAGTATTTTTGAATTGAGCCAAAACTTTACAAAAAGGCAATATTGCAAGGAAACCTTCTCTTAAATCTTCGTGAATTATTTCATGAATCTCGGTTGATCTGGGAATCCTGTCGGCTCTTATTTTCCTGCTCTTGTGTAGATATTGGGAGAGCCGGTCTTTGGAGCCGAGTGACAGTGTTAGACTCCTCGGAACCTGTGAATTTTTAAAGTTGTCTTAGGAAACGAATTCGGGAACAAATATGTAAATGAAGTGTAAGCAAACAGAAAAGAAGATTAGTCCTTACACTCTTCAAATCAACATCCGTACCACCACGCTCGTTCGCAGTTGACATTGGTTTATTGGATGAAAATATTGCAAAGAAAAAGATTAACGCACAGCATGTTGATTGTTTATGAAAAGAAAATTAATTAGTTCAAACTTACAGCATTCAGAAAACATGAAACTGAAGTAGGGACGCTTATTTGCATGTACGGATAAAAACACGAACTTAGAAAAACTGACAAGAATCCGGGGCACTTTTGGACCAGAGACAGTTCTACACAGGTTCTATATCGTTGGACGCATTCTTCTAAGAACAAACAACTCTATAAGAGAGAACATCAGAAAATAAAACTAGTATTTGAAATTAGAAACTGCTAGTATGATTCCTTCGAGCTAGTTACTGTAACAAGTACAAGAATGTTGAACACGATTTCATTCCTATGCATATATTACATAAGAAACCACATGAATTTCCAAGAAAGCTAGTGTCTCTCTGTGCGCGCGCGGGTGTGTGTGAGAGAGAGAGAGAGAGAGAGAGAGAGAGAGAGAAACTAGTACATGTGTGTGTAAGAGAGAAAAACAGCTTGAAAGCATGAATTGAAGATACAGACAGAGGAAGGAGTCGCTGTGTTCACCAAGAGTGCGTGTGTGAGAGAGAGAGAGAGAGAGAGAAAAGAGGCAGAAGAAAGGAAGATGGACAGGTAACCGCACCGATGATCAACGATGCAAGTAATACAGAGCAAAGATGCAGAGATATCACAGCATATACATATGTTCCGTCAGAATTGGAGACAGCATCGGTGCACTCTTCCTCCATTGTTGAATTTGCGGGCGGGTAAATGCAATCAAAACAGAGAGAAAGAAGTAACTTTCAAAAATGAGGATTTGGATGGTGTGCAGCAGTACGTTCCGTCCAATCGCAATAATAATTATAATATTTTAGTAGCGCGGGAATGCCAAAACATAATTGAACCAACCTCACAGATCACCTGCCCCTGCCCCTGCCCCACACATGCTTAAAAACATTAACGGTTAACATCCATTTAACCGTGGTATTACGACTTTAGATTCCAACATTTTTTTACTTGATCCCCGATATCAATCTTGTTGTCCAACTTAATCAACACAGTAAATCTGATGCATCACAATTCCTCTTACTTTTTCTTTTTCCTAAAATCTTTCTCATTCTTAATTCAAGAGATACGTGATTATAAGATTAGTATTTGACGCGCACGTTTACTCTTTAGGAGTTGCTGCAACAATAGATCAGTAACTCCCCTATCCACAAAGCTTGACTATCTACTTGCGTATAAATTAGCACTCTCTGGAATTGATAGTTGTATTTGGAATTCTCTTGTTAAACAAAGTAGATTATACCACGTTGACCAAGCAACAACCATGTTGTTGGTCACTTCTAATCCCATCACTCCAATCTTTTGTTGCCTAAAATGCTGTAGTCGCATTTATTTTGCAACTTATGCTACCCGATAGATCAGTAACTCATGCTACTAAAATCAATTTGTTCACACTCTTGTCTTTTGAGCAATAGTGAAGATGGCGTAGATAAAGGTTTTTTTGGCCTAATCGGCCGGATTTAGATGTTCAGAGATCAGAGTCATGAGATCTGTCAAGAGCAAAGATGTCGGATCTCATGAATGGCGCCAAAATATTATAATCAAAATCTAGAGGGACCTACCTATAGGGAGAGGAGCTACCTTCTCCTACTGGAAGACATTCATCCGATGATCATTCTTGTCGTGAACAAGGTGTTTCATTCCCTAATTGCTCACCCTTGTCGTGAACAAGGTGTTTCATTCCCTAGTATCAGGCTATGGATAACAAAAACTATACATCCGTTTATTAGATGCAAGTTTTATGAGAAGTTGAGAGGCATCTATATATTTATTCTTACTCTTATGAGAAGTAGAAAAAGTGGATTTGTTAGAATGCTAATTGTACTTTGAATGGCAAAAGAGTGGTTTGTCAGTAGAAGAAGGGTCCACAAAATAATTTTCACTTATGCACACCTTTATTATAGTTAGTATAGATGTATGCCATGTAAGAACTGTGTACAATTACCAAAAGAGCATATGGAAACGAAAGTATGAAAGCACACACGTCCAAACTACATCCTGATCTAACAGAGTTATGTACATGACTAGATGTGAGCACAAAAATATAAGGCAAAAGCTGTTATCCGCCTGTACCTGCAGCGGCCAAAAATGCATAGTAGCCAAAGCAAGCTCAAACCACTGATGGTGTACCAAAAAGCCTGCTAGACTAGCATGAGCACTAAGAGCTCGCACAACACTTGGAAAGCAATCATGCCCTCGAGCGATAAGTAGAAAATGCAAGAAGAGGCATCTAGACATCAAGTGTGTTGCGAGTGTGCAACGTACTGACATTTGACCGCACAATCCCTGCCCTCTGCACAATGAAGATCAAAGATAGCGTAACTGGAAGACAGTGATGGCAGTTATGATCACAGATCCATGCGAGAGCTACTGGAATAGTAAGTGCCTCAGAATATGAAGTAGCATCAACAGGGACGGAATGGATCACTGCTCCACTTCGGACCCACTTTGCTTATGTAAGACCACGCCAATTCCGTGTCGGTCCCAGCACAGAAAATATCATATCAATGGCACAAATATTTGCACTGCCGGCTAAACTCACCGTAAATCGTATGCCTGCGACACAACCGATAAACAGTGTGGGATCTTTTTTACTTCACGGGCCTGATGACTTCGCTAAAAATAAAAACTAATTGAAGACAAACTACTGAACAGATCTAAAACTGATGCACCTATTGAAACAATGAAGACAATCCTTATAGTGTAACAAACAAAAATGTGACAACGTACACGATTTTCTATCGATACAAGACAAATAATCCAAGAAACTAGACAGAAATAAAAGAAATAAGTTAGAACATGACAGACTCTATTTTTCTTAAGTCTAATTTTGTTTGTGAAATTGACGACCCCTTTCTTCATCGTTCTTCTCTTCTTTTATACTTGCTCATTCATAACCGTCTCCTTTTTAACTGCTTATCTTTATCTTCATTGAGAATAACTTCTCAAACTTTGTGATCAGTCGTTTCTGCTGACATATGTGCTCTACATGCAGTCATTTTAACTGATCCTCCTCCAAAATCTTCTCAATAATACTGACAATTGTCTGATTTATCAACCACTGCTATCAATCTTCTAACCTTGTCTCCATGTTAGCCATTATTGTCGATTTTGTTGCACTTGTTAGTGATTTTTTCTTTTTGCATCATCCAAATTTATTTGCTTCCCTCGTATTTTCTCCAATTGATTTGTCTTTTCCATTCCACTATGGTAACTAGCATTTCATCATTAACTGTAACAGGCGTGCCTATTTTCACTTACCACTCAAGGCACTTTTAATGGTCTTCAGCATTCCGCGTTTCTATGCATTTATTAACCTCCATAAAATGTTTATGCCGCCGACATTGCCCCCTTTAACTCGTACGACGTGCACAATCGTGCAAGTTAATTACTGTTCTGACTTAACTTCTACCATTTCAACTTTTCATTGTTTCAATGTGGTTGAGTCCAAATTAAACTTTGCTGCTCGCTCGTTTTTAAGCCATTTTGTTAGCATAACCTCATTTTACCTATTCGCAGCAAACTCTAAAACCCATGTTTACTCTCTCTCTCTTTCTCTCTATAACCTTCAAGAATTATGGTGAAAAAGAGAGTTATCCCAAGAGGAAATGAAGGTACTGGGGTCTTCTGATGGGGCATTGGTGCCCGTATGGCCTATGTTCATCCAATCAATACTCGTGTTCTGATTCCATATAAGAAATGCCCGAAACCTATCAGCCCCCATACTTTGGGTCCTTATTTTAGGGTTAGACCTCGACCTTTAAAAGCGTATCCAGTTGATGATTCAGAGAAGCTGTTTCTTAGCTAGCCCTATTTGAATTGGAAAGGCTCGCACTAATCTGGCTTGCCGATTAGGTCTTAGCCAACCCTTATTCATGCCGATTGGGGTTTATGTGTTGACCATTTGCCGAGTTCTTTTGCCAATCAATGGACACATCAAGGTATCTATGAATTAATTCATATGTCAAAATATCCTCCTAAGGTAGACCGATGGATTCTATCCTCGTCCTTTTGTTTTTGGTCTATTACTATCAATGCTTTTATGTTGAGGACTAAGATGATGGCCCCTACCATTTTTGACGTACGTGCCTTAACAGGCCTTTTGTCAATTGGTAGTCATGCTAATGCTTTGACCAACCATAATCCTATTGGTTTATTCTTTGATTTTCTTCCTCAAAGTATTCTAAAACCTTTGAGAGGTATTTCATCAAATCGCATTCCAAACACGCTGATACTTCTCCCAATTTGAAGGAGCTAGCTATTTTTCTTTGGGTGTGGCTATCTCCTCATGTCTTTTGTGTATCGAGCCTTTCTCTAACCAAAGAATATATGAATTTGGCTATTAGCTTAGCTCATGATAAGGAATATGCACTTGTGCCTTTGTTGTTGGGTAGTTTGTACAGGGCGATGTCTACCATGGCGGGTAAGAAAATACATTGGAGCATTGGTTGTCCCTTCTAGTTGGTCTAATTGTGGTTGCAAGCCTACTTTCCAGAGTATGCTCCTTTTATTCCTATTCAGCCTGATACTTCCTTCCTAACTTATGGACATCGCCTTTCTCTTGTTGAAATAAAGCTTCATTCCTTCATATCTTGTTTCCATTTCTTCTTTGATTTCACCCATCTCAAGAGTTCACATCATTTCCTCTCTAGAGAGTTTGGACCCACTTGGTTTAGAACTCTTCCTACCATATAGATGAAGGGATGTCCATAGAGTCTCAAGATTTTGTCCGTAAGGTATGGGCTAGCTTTTTTTGTGGACGCTTTCTTCATGTGACGGTCAAATCATGAGCTCGCCATCGGGAGTTTGCAGTTACGAATGATACACCCCTCCCAGTTTGGCCAACAATTTGGATTAGTTTAGGGAATTCCAGCCCCTTTCTTTATCAATAAGGGTTTTTCAGAGGCCAAAGGAAGAATGAAAAGAATAACTCAAAAACCATATTATGGCGATAAACAGGGCTGTAGACCAATCAATTGATAGCTTTAATATGTCCAATTTTATCATTTGTACTACTGGATCGGTTCACCTTTTTGACTTGTGGTACCAAGATTATGTTTCCAAATTGTACGATAGCATCAATTATGTTGACTGCATGGTTCATCTTGCTCTAGACAGCCCACATCAACCAGGTATTTACTCTGATTTTTAATACCATTTTTTATTTTTGGTATCAATTTGCTTATTGTACTTTGGTTTTATTGATATAAGAGGAACTAGTACTCCTACCACTCCACGAAAGAGAAGTCAATCTCCTTCTAAAGAAACCTCCCAACAAGTGTGGGTTAAGAAAGGGAAAAAACCTGCTATTGAGTCTTCACCCGAGGAGTCTGACACCGTCGAAGTGACCGATGATTCTTCCAAAAATTTATCGACAGAAGAAGAGACTGAAGAAATGGAAGAAGATGATGAACAAGATGATGTACCTCTCATTCAAAGAAAAAAATAAATTCAGGAGGATAAAAAGAAAACAGAGCAAGTCTCTGATGACCCTACCTCGGATCCTCAATTAATCGAGCCGATATCAGTCGTCCCTTTGAACATTATTCCTCCTGTCAAGACTATTTCAGCTCTCATCATTGTTCCAGTATCCTCGAGTGTTCCAAACACAAGTAAGAACTTTTCAGTCCTTTTATATTTTGCCAATGGTAATCGTTCAAAAGGCTTTGATTATTAATTTGCTTTATCCAGCTGATGAAAGTGCTAGACCAACCAAAAGGTTAGCTACTGAGGCAATAGTCTCTACCATTCTGAGTGAAGTACTCAAAAAAACCAAAGAGACTTTATATCACCGACTGATCAGCATGAGGACCTCTAACTACTTAGGTTGGCAGAGGTACGACTAAGCCCCATGCCACTCAAAATAAAAGTATAGCATGTAAAACTCGCTTCAGTGCAAGGACAATGTTGTTAAAGGTAAATTTCTTCTTTTATTGACTTTTACATCCATTACCCTATTCTGTTTCTTACCCCCTTATTAGGATTTGGATGGTATCACCATCGATTTAACTGAGGAAAGCACTAGCAAGGAGGGCACCCCTTCAGGTGACAATGTTTCTTATAGTAAACCTGCTGATGAACCAACTAATACAGAAACTACCTTCAGCGTCTTTGCCTCAGTAGGTTTGTGGATTTCAAATACTTTTGTTTTGCGTTATTATTGACTGCTCACACCTTGTTTTCGTTTATACAGCAAAGTAGTGAGTCATGGGACATTCAAGGTGAAGAAGGTTCTAGTAAAGGTTCTATTGATAGTCATTCCAATTAGCCAGAAAACTTTTTATTACATGTTTCTCCCATTTTTGAAACTCGCCTCTCGATTGAAATTCTTTCTCCTATTGTGACAAGTCCGATTAGAGACTCAACACCTACTTCTGCATCAATTGTTCAACCAACTGTTATTCCCTCAATGCCTGAGCCACTGCCTATTCCAACCGTTACAAGTTCCCCGTCGATTGCTCAGACGATAGAAGAAGCTACAGGAACTCTGACTGCCAAACGAGCAAGCCCCTCTGTGCCCATTTTAGAGGATATTAATCAGAAGTTTCAACAACTTCAGACGGCTATCAGTGCTTTCTTTTGGCCCTTAATAGCGACATTGACTTCAGCCTCAAACGTTGACGTGGCTGCAGTTCTTGATGTTTTCAAGAGTTTACTTAGCCACCATCTTTCAGATGTTTTAGCCAATGAACATGCTTTGTCGATGATGAATGACTTAATTGACACCCTGGCCGATAACACATCTGCACTGAACAATGTTCAGGCAGAATTCATTGTCACTCTGAAGCTACAGGTTTTTCTTATATCCTCTTCTTGGAAACAAAGTATGGGTAACAAGTCAAGTGTCCAAGTAGTGGATAAGGATATTGATGCTTTGAATGCGAAGATTCAAGGGAAGCATCAAGACAGCTTGCAAATCTCTAAGGATATCGAAGAAACTGCGACCGAGAAGAAAGAGTTAAAGATAAAAAAAATGGCTGCTTTGGAGCAAAAGGAACAGGGTCTGCCCAAACGACAAAGCGCGATATGCCAGGAGGCAATCGATTTAGCTAAAGCCACGGAAGAGCCCCTAAAAAAGTGAGCAAGGGTTCGTTTCCAACTTGCTTTTGTAGACCAAATTATCTCTAAGGCCGAAACGCAGTGGAAGGACATACAAACTGCTTTTGATGTTTGATCTCTTTTGTTTTGTAGATAATCTTTCCTTTAATCGAATTATCTCCTTTGGAGAGAAACACTAATTAGGGAAGAGCAAAGGAAGCAATAGGTTCTAATTATGATATGAATAAAAGTTTTGGTTGTAGTAATAAGAAGAAAGAAAGGTTTATATTGACTGATAAAGAGACTAGTTCCAATAAAGGGAGCTTGCTGCTAAAGTTAGGCATGTCAGTATCCAAGATTGGGCCGATTGGAGAACCAGTATGCCAATGTTGTGGTTCTTCTACAGAATGGTCAAAAAGGATGTGACCAAAAGAACGGGCAATAGAAAACAAAACCCGAAAGAAAATAATACAATAAGG
>JAVXUP010001415.1:0-157500 GCA_033070095.1 Escallonia herrerae
AATGAAGTCACGTTTCATTCGACCGAAAACTTCAGAAACAAATCCAAACAATTTTCTTAAATTTAGCAAAAGACTACAAACCTATTTATTCAAAATATTAATTTCACACAAGAAAAAAAGAAAATTTTCGGGACATAACAAATAACTACTTTTAAATTTTATAATTTATATTATTTTTTTCTGCATGTGATAATAAATATTTATATACGATGATATTTAATTTTTTAATAATATTTTTTATTATTAATTTTGTTTTTGAACACGCATATCGTGCGTTCCGGTAACTCATATATTTGAAGAGTAGGCAAAACCGATGGCAAAATTTGCCCAAGAGCTGTATTTTGTTTGTATAAACGAGTTTCGCACACATCTATGGTCGTGTGTGTGTGTGTGTTACTGACCATTTTCAAGCGCAGCCAAATAAGATTGTCCCAATTTGACAGACTTCCCCATCTGATATTCCCCTGCTTCAAAATCCTTCGCTAGGTTTTCCCCTCGCAAGCAAACACAAAAGCACCTTGCAACCGCTCTTATAACCCAAACACAAACAAATTAAAATTCTCTACACGGAGAGAGGCAACAGAAATTGCATGTAAGACACTGTATCTTTCTTATCTGAATCTCCATTTCTGTAAGTTTTCCTTATTGGCTCTTCCGATCACCGGAAGTCGGCAGATACCGGTAACAGCCGCTGCTCTGTAGAGCTACGCTTACTTTTGCATGATCGGATTTATCCACTGATTTATCTGTTCACAACACGCATCTGCAATTATTCGTTCACTTCCTTTGAATGTCATATGATCCTTCTTGTTAAGTTTCTTTATGTGTCTGTTGGCGCGAACGCGAGCACGCATGTTGATCATAATATTTTCATGCAATTTAATAGTATCCCTATGTATTTAGTTATGGTTTAAGGATTTTCGTAGAAGTAATTTGACGCTTATGTGTACTCGTGCTTCGTTGCTTGTGGGAACGAATGTGCTTGGAAGGAGGTTTTTCATGTTCCGATATGCGGAGTCTGTTTGTGTTGTTGTTTAGCGCTTGAATTATGAATCATTTTATGTTGGTACGGCGCGGCAAGCGCTATGCTATGATAATGAGCATTAAATGTGTTGAAAAGATTAGTGTTATCGTTTGAATAATTCCCTAGAATTTAATGATTGTTTAACGTTTTATGTGTTCACAAGTTTCTAATTGTTCTTTTAACTTGCTATCCACGTAAATATGTCTGTCCTTTATTGCAACATTGGTGTAAGTGCTTTGTCGATGAGTAGTTACTATTTTGAGAGTATAGATTTTTTCCTTCCAATTTAGCCCTTGTTTTAGTGGTCTTTTAGGGGTTATCACCAGTAGTGGAGACTCCTTTTAATGACAATGTAATACTCGTAATTCCCAAAAAAGCAACACGAATTATTGAGGTTGTGTGGAAGCGTTATCTACCTGAGAAACATATGAGATAGGTAGAGGCTTTTGACCATTGATAGGAATACATGCCACAAGAGAAGGGAGATTACTTGAAAATATCGCATGACCTTAAAGAGTAGGTCATAGAGGTGGCCTTAGAAGAGAGAATCTGTGCCAAATACAGTGCGCAAAATTCTGTTAGTAAATAAATGTATTACAGAAGTTGTTTTCTTATTTCCTTTGAATTTTCTCTTTTTTTTTTCAAAGGTGGAACCTCATGGGCTGACAGTTAGTTTGCGCACTAGAAGCGTACCGTAGAAAGGAAGATGGTGATAAATTTACATCGTTATCTGGCTCAGAATAATTGTATGCAAAAGAGCGTGTCTTTATGCTTTTATGCTTAAGAAAGACAAGTACATTAGTTTCAAATTTTATAAAGAGAAGCATGAAATCATGAAAACCGAGTCCATAGTGTTATGCGGAAGTCATCAGATGTTAACTTACACTGATAAATATTGGCATTTGGAGAAGGTAGAATGCGGTCATTAGTCAGCTGAGTACATCACTCTTTTCTGCTTTTGCAGCCTCATGCACTGTCTATCGAGCAATCTGTTAAACATATAGATATGGTAAGTAGTTGGATATATAATATATATGGAAGCTGGAGAGTAGTAAAAGTCCTTTGTTTTGGAAGTTGGCAGACCATTGTATAAATTTCAAGTTCTTACCAAATTTGCATCCACGTAAATGCACAAATCTCTGAGTGACATTCCTAAGCCCAAGAAAACAGGAAAGCAATTTGGTTTCTTAAGTACTCAGTTTGTTGTATCTCTTGCCTGGGATCCGGCCTGGAGTTTTTTCTCTCTCTTCTTGCATCAGATTCCTAAGGTTTCAGTGCAGCTGCTTTGGATCGAAACCAAAGGATAAAGGACCAACAAAGGGTGACTATATACCGAACAGAACAAAAGGAGGACATTATGATGGGTCAAAGTCACGTGAATTAGTGTCTACCTTAATTGACAGTCTTTGTCGTATATTCATTCCATCGAAGTTGAGAAGAGAAACCTTAGTTATAACTTCTTTTCTTATGGTCTAAGATATAATTTGAAACCTTAGCCCTCATCAACTCATCTCTTCCAATTCAAAGGTTTCAATATACCTGCCTAATGTCATAAGAGGCTCTTTTTTAACACAAAACTCTCTGCCATTGTTGCATTGCTTTTATGGTTTTTTCACCAATCCAGGGAAAATACGTTTTAGTTGATTCGAAACAACCCTTTAAGAGATGCAAATTTTAAATTGACATGCATGCAGAGAAGCCATATGCATGTTATATTAACAAAAACCTTAATGGTTTCTAGGATAGCATCGTTTAGAGCAAAATTGTGAGCGCATATGTCTGAATTTTGCATGATGTAGAGCGTCTCTATAGCTTGAATATCTTAACTTATGCAATATATATTAATAATTATCTCTGTGAGAAGAAAATGGTTAAATATGTGTGATTGATCCTTTTATGATTATCACTTGCTACAAAGATGATACATATATTTGTAAGTCACAGTTGTCTAAACAAGGGGATGATAGAGTTTCATTGTGATGTGATTGATTTGAGTTTCTACCTCAGATTTAAGAATCCGCACATTTCAAGTCCTTCTGAGATACCAGCTCACACCAATTTGGAATACTGATGAATGAACGTGCAAACTTGAAAAATTTATTTTGTACTCTTGGTTGACTGGTGCATACGTGTCGATTCAAAGGTAGTATATATCTACATGTCAATATAAAGGCCTTTCTCAGTTAAGCGAGTTATTTAAGGAGGATCAGCTAATACTTATAAACAAAGAAATAAAAAAAGGATTTGCTGAAGTAAATAGAATGTTGAGGATTGAGATAAGGGACCGCATTTAATGTGAGTTTCCCTTTTTCTCTTTCCTAATTATTTTTATTTGACTGTTCATCAAGAATGAAGTGTCTGAGAGATTAGGTGCAGTATCTGATATAGAGCTCGTAACCATGTCTTGTAGGATGTCTAGACATGGGGTTGGGCTGAGCGCAGGAGTTCATATAACACTGGTCATTCGATTCATAGTTGGTATGCATGCACAGATGTAGTTCATGCCCCCCTTGAATGAGTTCTAGGAATTCATTCTGGACATTCTTCATTAAAACCAGTATTCGTGTATGGAACCCATAGTAAGTCTTCAACGTCTGTGGCTCTGGTAAAGGACTTTACTTATCTAAATTCTGTTTCTGTGACTTGCGACAATTGCTATCTACAAACTAATGCATGGGCATAATTGCCAGTGGCATGGGCGTTGTGAAAATAGACATGAATCATGTGCCTTGGTTTAAATGGTACTGCCGACAAGCCTCTCTTTCCGTTTAATATGACTGAATGTAAAGGTGCATCATTGCTGTGCTTTTCGATGATTCCTTTTTACAAGGAATCACTATTTTTATCCTATTGCTTATATTGGCACTTTTTTCATGATATGATTTAAGTGAATTACATACATCAGATCATGCTGTTAAACTAATACCCTCATAAGTTTTGCTCTATTCTGCCGCACTTTTGATTGACATTCTGGAGTGCAGAACAGGAACTACTAAAATCCCTCTTTATGTTTCATTGGACAATTCATATATATTTCTCTTTTTTAAATATATGTTTCAGGTCTGATGCTCCAGGTCCCTGATGGACATACCTACTATGGATGCAATTTGCCGATGATCAGTTTGATGAGCCTCATGTCTTGAGTTGTCTTTATATTTGAGCTCATTTTGTAGAAAGATACCATTCAGATTGAGAAAAACTCTCTTGTACTTATGTAATCAATGCTACATTGTACTACCAGTTATATTGATTTCACAACCTTGGCAGGAATCTGATGATCTGAATCAAATTAAGACGTATCTTTGATTATTCTCCCTGTCTTTTAATTTTTGCCTCTAATTATAAATTGCAGTACCTGGAGAATTTGTACATTTGAATTGGTTATACGTCACAAAAAGAGAAAGAATTGACTTCCCTAATCTGTGTGATTTGATTCCCTGAGTTCTGGACACTCTTCTCTGACAACAAATGGAGAACTTGGCACAATTTGAAGCCTTGTGTGAAAGGGTTTACAATTCGCAGGATTCAGCAGAAAGAGCTCATGCAGAGAACACTCTGAAATGCTTCTCAATGAACAGCAACTACATTGCACAATGCCAATATATTCTGGACAACGCGGCCACTCCTTATGCATTGATGCTGGCTAGTTCGAGCTTGTTGAAGCAAGTGACAGAACAGCGTCTCTCGTTGCAGCTCCGGCTTGATATTAGTAATCTTCTGTTAGCTTGCGGACAGTTATGCCTGTACATGTGTTGAATTTGAAGAATAATTGCGATATACACAGACCTGTCTATGATTGTCCACTTTTTGGTCCCTTAGCCATCTCATCAATCTTTATTAATATTGAGTTTAGCTAAGAGGAACTTATGGAAGGAAAAAAAAGTATTACAGAGTTGTTTTTGACTTTGTTAATAGGTTTGAGGTAGGTGTTAAGAATTTAGTTGTGTCTAATACCTTTCTATGGTGGACTATGCATTGGTTACTGTTAATGTCATTTGTGCTGTATAGAGTATCATATTAGTATACTTTATGCTATTTTTAACATTTCCAAGTTGATGTATCTAATTTTTTTTCTTGAAGGAAACTATCTCATAAACTATCTGGCGACAAGAGGACCTGAGCTGGAGTCTTTTCTAATTGGATCCCTCATCCAACTCTTGTGCCGAATTACAAAGTTAGGGTGGTTTGATGATGACAGCTTCAGTGAGGTGGTCAAAGAGTCGATGAGCTTTTTGAGTCAGGTGAAGGACTTCTCTGTTTATTCATACTCAAGCCTTAGAATTTTTTCTTTCACGCTCCTCGAGTCCAATTCGTTCCTCTGGTCATTTTCTGGGTTATTAGAAGTCATCAAAGTGTTTGGTACACCCAAGAATAATGAGATTTGAATCGTTCTTGATTAAAATGTACAAGGAAACTTGATTGCAAATAGCAGTTTTTCTTATAAAAGACAACATATTGCTGTGAAATTGTTTCGGTTGCTGCTATATGCTATTTTAGGGTCACAATATTGTTAAGTGAAAAATAAAAATAAAATAGTTCGGATGAGCAATTTTTTAGCATTAACCAAAAATAGTTATCATTCTATATATTAAGAGCTTATCTGTATAGCGTGATAGGATTTCTTGATGTGATCTGATTTCTGGGTTGATTGTTCTCTCGTGGAACGCACTGAAGTCAACATTATTGCCAATCTCCGTCCTGCCCGAGGAAACCTTTACCATGTGTGTTATGTTTGAGCTTGTATGATCAATAGAAAACTCACGTTGGGTCCTATCCTTTCATGTCCTCAATAGTGTAGTTTTAATCCTTAAAGAAAGTAACCTTAGTACCCCTGAGCATTATTTTGTCCTGTTACAATATTCAACTATTTCCATTACTTTCGATTTTGTTTTTTGTTTATAGATATAATTTTGGTATTTTAGATGCCAATTCAGCAATCTAAGGGTCATTGTAAGGGTGTGCTGACTTCATCTGTGTTATTGAGTCCTGACTTTGTAGGTTGAGTTGGCTGGTCCATGGGTTTCACCGTTTTTGTTCAAATCAAGAAACTCAGTTCACCTTGTTAAGAGTTATGAAGAGAGCTTGGTTTAGAAACCGAATATGGATTGCAAAATCATTACTGATGCGTGACACTGAGTTAACACAAATGACTATTTCGTATGAAGATGGATGGTGTGTGTGGTTCAGCTTATACTACTAAGTACTTATGGGTGGCTCACATCTGTGACCTTGTTGTTGCACAGTGGGCTTGACATTGTATTTTTTCTTGTCTGTTTCTTCCAAGAGTTACGGCATGGCTGGTCAACTTGGCTTCTGTTTGGCCAATCTAGCATTGGAATTTGGTTTCGGTGATTGTTCTTTGTTTGCTCAGGGAGTCAGAGAGCAGTCCATAAATCAGTCATGGCCTCTTTTTCTTTGATGTCTAGTGATGTGCGTTATTTGTGCCCTCGCTGTATGTGTTTGTCCTTTTTTCTGGTTCTTAACTTCGAGTTGTGGATTTCTACATTTTCTCGACTCTTATCTACAAATACATCTGTCATTGTTTTAGCTGCAATCCCCATCTTAGCTGCCAAAAATTGTTACGGGACGTGTTTATTGACATTTCTGGCAAAACATTTTGAGGCATCTAGACAGTGGTGCCATAATTTTTCACTAAGGTGCTACTAGAAGTGCCACGTACCGACGGTATTCCATCACCGAAATTGGTTTCGATCTTGTTTTTACGTGTACTTTTTACAAGAATAATGCGCGTATTACCTTTCTCCATTGGGATAAATTGAGTATGTAACCATGTGCTTAGTTGCACGAAGAGTAGGCGGGAGCAGAGCAGGCGCGAGATTCCGAGGCAGGAATTCAATTGTGTAGAAGGTTTTGGGGTGGGAGCGGTGAGTTGGTGACAAGATAGGGAGTTGGTGTGAGGTTGGGTGACAACAATAGGAGAATCGTGCAACTAATTTATGCGACATATGTATTTTCAAAACCCCGAATTATTTATGAATTTGTTATATTTGTTCCTCTGTTTTTCTCTAATTCAAATATTTTTGTAGCGTTTCCACTGTTCAGTTTCGCGGCATGCATGCACTTGAGTTTGATAAGGAAATATGTTTTTTTGGCTTTTCATCAGGCAACCGTTCACTATGCCATCGGCCTAAAAATTTTAAATCAGCTCATTTGCGAGATGAATCAGGTTAGTCGTGCTCAAATTTTGTAACATGCTTAGCAGTTAAGAAAGGCCAAACTACTTTTTTAGGCTATGTAGTGACACCTAATATCTAATAATTTGCGTGTTTGTACTTTTTTCTCCCTGATGACAAAACTAGTTCACACTTCTTGGAATGCATGTAGAGAAGGTTTTAATGATTGTGAAAAACTTTGAGGGCTTCCTCAAGCTTCAGAAATAATTGGAGCCTGTTTGTTTCTCATTTTTGTAATGATTAATGCATATAGAGAGGTTTTAATGATTGTGAAAAACTTTGAGGGCTCTCTCAAGCTTTAGGAATAATTAGGGCCTGTTCGTTTAGCATTTTTCTTTCTCATTTTCGTAATGATTACCAAAAAGATTCCTTTTTGGGTGAACTTTTATTCTTCCTTGTTTTTGTTATGAAAAAATTACTCAAACAATGAGAAACTGTGAAACTCCTTCTTTTCACCATTTTCCGACCAATCTTAATCAAATGTCAGAAAGAAGCAAAAAATAAACACTGTTCATGTACACCTGACACGATCACATCACTGCTCTCTCTCTCTCTCTCTCTCTCTCCCCACCCCCTCCCTCCCTCCCTCCCGGTATTAGCTCCACCATGGCACCACCATCGACCACCTCGTGTCACCACGAGGAACCACGCCCTCCACCAGGCCAGCAGGAAGAACCATGTTCCCGACTATGGCCACCACTAAACACCTCAGATCTCATCTCCTCCGACCACATTGTGACGACCTGGCCGCCACTCCACCAAAAAAAACCACAATCAGGCTTCTCTACACCACCATGTGCTACCCACACCACCATGTGCTACCCACTACCCCCACTGAACCAATTCGACACCACCCTCAACCACTAACAACTGCACCCAAATAATAGTTTTTTCCTCTCCACCACCATTTGTAACCCACAACTACCTCCGAACCACTGTAACACCATCGTCCACCACTACCAACACCATTCCAGCCTCAACCACCAACCCTCAACCACTGAACACTGCAACAACACCCTCAACCATGAACAACTGCACCCAAATAACCATTTTTTCCCTCTCCACCACCATTTGCAACCCACAACCGCCGCCGAACCACCGTAAAGCCATCCTCCACCACCATCACAGTCTCAACCCCGACCCTCGACCACCAATTTAGCCTGTTGTTGATGGTGGTGGTGGTGGATATTGGGGGTTTGGGGAGCGTTGGGTGGGGATGTCTTGGGAAAGGGAAAAAGGATGGGGTTGCATCTGACTAAGGTGGGCCATGAAGCAGACAATTAGAGGCATTTTAGGGGTATTAATATCATGGTAGCTTTACACATAAATAGCGAGAACATTCAAAGAAAAATGCAAATAAAGTCGCTACAAAATGGAAATGAAGATGGTAAGCAGACAAATCACTCAGAAAAGTAGCTAGAAAAAAGCTGGCCAAAATGATAAAAGTACAAAACCATATTTTCTAACTTGATACAAGAATAATGAAAATGAAAACACAAAATGAGAATTGTAAACAAACAGGCCCTTCCTTTTTAGTCTGGGATAGGTATGCTGCGGTAGTAACTTTTCATCTAAAATTGCTAAGGAACCTCAAACACAACACTGTTATGAGTAGGAGTATCCACACAACTAGGCTACGATAGCTTTTGAGATTGAAACTCTTTCCAGCATTAATTTTTTACTCTTGAGAACTTTGACTTTGGCATCAAATTGCACTGAAATGACATTATAACCAACTTAAAGCAAGAAAAGTTTTCTTCGCTTGGATGCGTCGAATAAACCTAGGTATGGCAGTGAATAATTCATTTAAAGAGGCACCAAGAGAGGGCCCATAAATCAGAATGAGCAATTAAGAAAGGTGCAATGCTCTTATCAACATAGGATAAGCAGTATGGTGGTTCAAAACTCACAAGCATCACAACTTAATAGTTATTGTTTACATGAGTGAAAATAAGCAGGAATCAATATTCCCCTCCCACAGTCCGGAAAGAATGAATAAACGAGGGAAGCAACTTTTGGAGAGCCCAATGGGTGATCAACTGCCTCTACCGTTGAAAAAATGATGACATGGAGAACTAGCATAGTCAACCTGGCACAGCTGGTGAGATATGGGATCTCAAGATAAATGAGCACAACCTTCCAGAAGGCATAAACTTTGTGGGTTTACCGATGCCAACTATTCTCCCTGTCTTCAATTCCTGAAATCCACCATTGGGAGGGAATAAGAAAAAATTACAATGTAAGACATTTGAGGTACTTTTAGGTTGTGTTTGGCAGGCCGGATAAGAGCTCTGGATAGGTAAAAATAATCCTATTAGGCATTTGGCCATGCATATAAAGGGCGGATAAGATATCCGAATGGAGTTTTTTTTACATATTTTTCTGGGAATATTCTTTACCGTGGGTGGTTTTACTTTTATCCAGGCACTTGGGATAAAAGAAAGAAAGGAAAGAGAAGAGCACTGCCGCACCAATCGCGGGCACAGCACCTACCGCCACAAAACCCATCGCCGCTGGCCACCTTCTTCGCAGATCGTTAGCATCTTTCTGTGCCAAGCTCGGCAGTTTCACATGCCAAGATCGACCAAAGCACTCAGTCCATATGACATAACGCCAGATGTAAAACGTTATCTTTGACCATCCACCACCACCATCACCATCGGTCGGCGACAGCCCTCAAATGCTGTGGCAATTAGTGGTGGGTGCTATCTATGGCCGATGGAGTTTGGTGCCGGTTGTGTTGTCTAAACTAGGGGATCTATGGGCTTGGTGGGTGTGCTGATGTGGTGGGGTGTTGATGGTGTTAGTGTTGCTGTGGTGGTGGATGTGCTGATGTGGTGTTAGTGGTGCGGTGGTGGTGGATGTGCTGATGTGGTGTTAGTGGTGTGGTGGTGCTGCTAGGGTGGCGGTGGTTGTTGCCAGTGATGATGGCAGCAAGATAATCCTATCCGTTATGATGCCGGACACAAGAAGTGCTTATCTGGCCTGTAATCTGGGTTTATCCAAAGCGGGGCATGATTTATATCTTATCTGGCCTTATCCGGCATATTGTTATCCAGGCTTATCAGCCAAATATGGTCCTATCCGATTGAATAATCCTGCGCACCAAATGCAGTCTTAGTGGACAACAAATGAGTTGAAAACTTTGGAACATGGAGAATGAAGTGAAACTTTAGGAGGAATAGTCACGTTAGCGGACATTTTTCATTAACACGGAGATGAGAAGAACCCTGTCATATGGTCAGTAACTTGGGCGTAAGCTGATCGATACTAAGAGAGCGACTTAGAATCTCCTTTTGACCAATGTTGGAGTTGACAGCAGACGTGGATGTCAGTTCGACGACTCAGGCTCTGTTCAGCCATTGTTGTAACTAGAAGCATGCCATAAGGCCTCATATTGGAGAACTTGGAAACAAACTGCCAACTGTCAAACTTTCCAGCATGGCTCTCTGGTATGACGAGGCCTGGCACAGTGATAACATTCACCAGCTCCTTACCTGTGTTTCATGTACATTAGTAGTTTGGGAAACTGAAACTAAAGTAGGCACCTCTCATAAATCATGGGCTGCCCATAGCCGACTCTCTTCCATCGTTTTATAATCTGTGTGCCCAAATCGGATCAAACTCTTTTATTGAGACCAGAGATCAAATGCACTTTCCCTGTTTTGTTGATTTGTTGGCATCACCAGGAAGGCCAGCTTGTAAGTCCTGATATCGATCCAGTATGGTCCACAGGCCATCGAGCTGTCATAGAACATGATGGGTCACCTCTTCTTGCTTGATGTTATGAACTTTCACATGTACTATTACCACCTGTTTTCTGTTGCTTCAAGTACAGGACACTATGAGCAATCTAGGACTGAATGAACAAAGTAAGAAATTCTGATTCCTAGATCTCAGTTGAAAGTCTAGATGTTTAGGCAGCTTAATCTCACAATCTAAGATAGCCTGACTATTTAGGACCCTTCGTAGAAATCAAAGTACCTATTCCCGTTCAACTAAATAGGGAAAGTATGCATTTAGGGGTTTTCACCTAGAGATACAGAACGACCACTCCAGGTTTAAAGGTTGTTGAGGTGATGATGCTGAGCATCAGAACCTTTTGATGAGCTAGGAACACTTGGAAAGGAAGCTTTGTGACCAGTGTCATTATCTGTCTTCGGTTTGTGTTCTATTAATAAGCTGATGTTGTCTCCAGATTAAGCTTTCTGTAAGATCCAATTGATACCCCTTACTAAGTAGACCAAATAGAAGACTTTGACCAAAAACTTGGACGTCAATGCACACTTTTGGTATTTTTGTCACAACACCAACCACATTAGTCCTTGGCTAAAAAGAGGCAAACAGCAAAGTGTTGTAAAATAATCCGATATGCTAACCCAAAAACAAGCGATAGTAATGGCAGAAAGCCTTACCTCCATAAGGAAGCACAGCAGTACAAGTTATTATCAAATAGAAGAAGTGAGAAAGGTTCTCATGAAACTGTTGCTGAAAGCCACACGTGACTGAATGAGATACCTATGGAGTGACCCGATCATGTACTTATTACGCTTGACTTTGATTTGAAACAATGGACATCGATGTCGTACCTACGCTCAATAAACCTTGATTTATACTTCAGTTCCTGGATGTCCCTAAAGGAAATGTGTATGCTTTGTCATAGTTAATTCTACAGCTACAAAGAAGTTCAGCTTTTCAATAAACTAGTGCTAGTTCCTTGGTGACTCTTAGTTGTTGATTTTGTAGCTTTTGTCTCCCGCTAGGACTAGGTGGGTTACTTTCACATTTTTATGAAAGAGAGACCAAAATGCAAATGTTTGGGAAGAAGCAAACTTTAGTTGCTCGTAAGGTGGCCATGGGGGTTTATAGACGAGAATGGTATTTGTCCGTTTTTTTTGCTTTCCTTTGTTCTCAAATCTGTAGAGAATTTGAGTTGAGTAGATTAACTAACAGGATTGGATGATAGGGAGAAACAGGTGGCTCAGCAGGCAAAAGATGCTCTCATGGGTCAATCTAGCACTTGGATGCGAATGAATTTTTGATGCAAATATCGGCTTCTATTTGAGTATGATAAATGCAGAAAGAAAAATTAAAAGCACTTGCACATAGCTCTTTGTTCTGCTAAGCTATGTTTGCAGATGCCATTTTCTTTTTTTACACACTTGTTATGAGAAGTTAGCTGTAAAATTGATGCTCTTCAATATTAGTTAGCTATTGCCACTTATTTACATTTTGGCTTGTGAAAAATCAGCCCAATCCAGTACAGCCTTCAACACACCATAGGAGGGTTGCTTGCTCCTTCAGGGATCAGTCACTTTTACAGATACTCCAAATATCACTAACTGCTTTATCTCAACTTAAGCATGACGGTAATATGCTTTCATGTTTCCCTTAAATAGTTTTTTAATATCTGTATGGGTTGTTGATAGTTGCTTTTTCCTTTTGCAATTCATTTTCTTCTATTTGAAATGCAGTTGGAAGCAAGTTACAAGAGCTGGCTCTTTCGTTAGCCTTAAAATGCCTGTCATATGATTTTATGGGGACATCTGATGAAAGTTCAGATGACTTTGGCACTATTCAGGTGCTGTTAGAAAGATTCATTTTAGTTATGCTATTAGAAACTTTTAGCTATAGCTGTCCTTGAACTATTTTCTTGTCTAGTTTTCGTTGCTCTTCATTGTAATAATTGTATTTTATTGTATGTAGATCCCATCATCCTGGAAGCCAATCATTGAAGAACCCTCAACACTGCAGTTATTTTTTGATTATTATGCTGTCAATATACCGCCTATATCAAGAGAGGTTAGATGTCCATCTACTTCCTTTATTAAATATTCGAGGAGCACTATTTTGTAATTGACTGAAAGACCTTTTTTTGACGTCGACGTTTTCTTATTTAATGAGTTGCATTTTGTTTTTCTATGTCCTTGGTTCCTTGGATACAATTTGGTCATGTCCAACATATAGTGGACCAGTTATGAATAGCAAAGTTAATCGAACATTCTATTTTTGGATTAGAATGTCTTTTGACTATGTCATGCAATATGTGGATTGTATTTTCTATCATGTTATTTATCCTCCTCCTATATCCATTTCTTAAAGTAAAGGTATACCTCTTATTCTCCTTACCCCATGTTTGGATTCGTATAGTAAACTTTCTCTGTGGTTATTTATTATAATTTTCTTATAGCATTTGATATAATGCCATCTGTTGCTAATACTCTTTTTCATCCTTATATCTTTAGCTTCCAAAACTTGCACTCATTCTTGACTTCACCAATCAGATGTCAGCTAATTATGTATCGTTGTATTTAGATTATTGTTGGCATACGCTGGTTGATGCCTGAATTTGAATTTGTGAATCTCTTCTATTGTCCTTTTTGGACGTATTGCTATTCTGGGTATCTTCAACCTTTGCCGTCATTGGTGTCGTTATTGTGGCTAATTTGGTTACCTCTTTGAAGGTGAATTCACCAAAAATGTGCTACTCAAGTTGTTAGGATATTAGTAGTTCGTTTGGGAGCTTCATAATAATTACTTTTGCACCCTAACCTTATTTTGAAACATTTTGTTTAAATCCCTCTTTCAGGCTTTGGAGTGCCTGGTTCGACTGGCTTCCATTAGAAGATCCCTGTTCACCAATGAAGCTGAACGCTTGAAATATTTAGGGCTTCTAATGAAAGGAACCAAAGAAATCCTACAAACAGGGATAGGTAAACGTCCTGCCGTTGTTATATTTGCATATTCTACAAATGTTCAACATTTTGGGCATTCCTTTTCTCCATGGTACATAACCTTCTTTCCGGTTTCTTGTTTTTGTTTTGTTTTGTTCTTTTTTGGGGGTGTTTTTTTTTTTGGGGGGGGGGGGGGGGGTTAGCAGGAATTGTCTTTGTTATTCAACTTAATACATGTTGCAGCCCATTTTGGATATGTCCACGTGGTCATATTCAGGACCTGCTTTTTGAGACGCGTTGCTAGTTTGTAATGCTAAGACATAAACAGCACCGATTGGCCCTAAGCAGAACATGTCCTCCACGCCAAGCGTGTCAAAAAATGCCTAAAGCAGAAACAAGCTCGAAGGAGTGCCTGGCCACGAAATGGGTTGCCTCAGTAGGTCACCCGCTAAAAGGTTTCCCATCTGGAGTACTCCTCTCCAGATACACTACCTTTAGCCTCCGACCTCTTCACCCTGTTTGTGAGTTGTTTGTAGGAGAGGAAATGGATGGAAATAGGCCCATTTCTGTCGTTTCTTTAGGTTGTGAGTTTTTGTCTGGAGGGATAAGAGGAAAAAGGGAAGAAAACTTGTGCTTCTTGCTCTCCAAATCTTTCTTCCCAATCTTAAAAGTGAGAAGTAATATAGAGAAAGGAAAACTATTGTAAGCCACTCTTTTCAATACCCATGTTACCCTTCAAACAACGAAGGCCATTGTTCTAATGCCCTTCATGTCCGAAGGCTCTAATATAAAAGGTTGACGTTTTGCAAGAGCTAAACAAAAATGGGTAGAAGGGTATACAATATCACCGTTTAAACAATGAAGCAACACTTCCATTTTACCCGTATTATGCACAAAAACCATATCTTCTTTGTTAGAATCATGGAGAGGCAGTAAAGTGGTATGATAGTAATCTTTTGTATTTTCTTTTGTTTTCTTCTGCACTTACAAACAAGAGGAATGAGAGATGCTTTCTTTCCTTTTTCTCCTGAACTCGCAAAAATGACAAACAAAAATTGTTTTCTCTTCTCTTCCCTCCCTTCCTTTCTCTCCTCTCAAAACTCACAAACAAGCTGCTTCTGTCTTTGCCCTTCATGTTCGTTCGTCACTACAACCTTGGGGGTGCACTTAATGAGTTGGTCTGTGAGGTGGGGTTGTCGTCGACCTCTATTGGGCACTTGTGGTACTTGGCCATTTTTGAGACGTGGATATCCCATGACATTAGTCGCTGCACCCACGCACCACTTCCATGCGTCGTGCCTATCCAGCACATCCTTACGGCCATGCCCATGCACCGTACCCCCGACACCACATTTTCATCGTGCCTTGTAGTAGGCAAAGGCAACTGCATCTCTGTACTGCGCCCCCATTCACTTGTTCATATCCTCGGCACACTGTGTCCTTGGCCTTGATATGCAGCATTCAAGGGGTTATGCTCGCAGTTTCGGAAGTTGAGACACCTCTTCTTGGTCGAGGTATCATTTCTGCCACTTATTGACACCGGGACACCCCTCGGACGCCTCTAGAATGTGTTAGACACCTCAGAGTGGTGTCCAGTTTTTTGTTCATCTAGCTTCAGTTATCTGTCACCGTGTTGGCAGGGCTGTAAATGAAAGTACTTGGCTTTTTAAGGAGAGCGCGGGCTTGTTTCTGATAGTTCAGACGATTGTTCAAGCTTAGCTCGTGTTCGTCACAGGCTCCAAATCCGCATGTTCGCCAAATTTACATGAACACGAGTAAAGCGCGGCTTGGCTCATGAAAAGGAAATTCGGAAGATAATTTGAACAGTTACATCCAATTTTTCCAAAACCAAGCCCTAATGTCTTATCACCAAATTGCCCAAAGAACAAAAACAAAATCAAGCCTGAAGATATAAAAAAACTCAAAGCCAGCAATTTTCTAGAACTATATCAAAAGGAGGCCATTACTTGTTGTACAGACCTTTAATCTTCAGATTTCTTTAATGGAATACATGTTTTCAAATCTTAACACCAATATGTCCTTAATACGACACAAGAGACCAAATGGTACCTCTTCATCAACGGGATCCACCTTTTGCATTGCCACTTGCCGACGTAGACCGTTACTCGTCATTCATTGTTGATTGTTTTCTGTGGAACTAGAAGATGGGAATTTTTTGTGGAACCAGAAGAAGAGAAAGGAACGAGTAAGCTTCGGAATGCAACCAGAAAGAGAAAGGAGAGGAAGGTTCAGACTTTATAATTAGGTTAAGATGTATGTGATAGGCTTTAAGTCTTGAGTTTTGGTTTGGGCTTTGTGGCTATGTTTTATTGGGCTTATATTTGGTTTGGGTTCATGGCGATTTTGGATTGGGCTTGTATAGTTACGTCCAATACCACATTTATATACAAATCACAAAGCATACAAGTTTTTCATAAGCTCGTTCGTGAACGATTATATCTGCTCATGTTCGGCTTGTTTATTAAACGAGCTCAATTTTAGTGATCAAGCTTCGGCTCATTTGTTTAATGTCCAATCAAACGAGCTTTTTAATGAATGAACAACAAGCTTGTTCACGAGAAGCTCGGTTCGCTTGTAGCCCTACGTGTTGGACACCTTATGCAGTAACTCTATGGCGCGGAACTGCAATTCCTTGAACTTAATTTGGGGGTCATGATGGAATAGTAGGGTAGGTTCCCCCTCTTTTCACAATAGGAAGATTAGGGGAAACCCTAAAATTCTATTCTTACCTTTTGCTATCCGACGAAGGTAATCTTATGAAGGAGACGGATCTCTCACTTGATAGGCATATTCAGGGCAGATGTTGACAATGATGGTCCAGAGGGTAACGAACCTGATAAGGCACTTGATGTTGAGGATAAAAGCTGTTTAGGTTTTCCTTTCAGCTTGTTTTTAGGGGATCTTCATCACCTTATTAACTATGTTTTGTAATTTAACTCCAAGTATGACTGCAACTTGTGGTTTATTAGTTGGTGTTTTACTGTCTTACGAGGGTGGCATGGGCTTGAGACAGAGATGAACATGCATGTACATAAAGAGTATATAATATTCAGCGATGACTGAATTGGTTTTTCCGATATTGGGGTGTCAGGTGTTCTAGTTGGTGTTCGTGTCGGACAAGGTGTCTGTTTCCGTGCTACTTAGCTCGCGGTACTAGAACAGGTATACTATTCCCTATCTTGGTTAGGCGACTCCTCCGGTACACTGCCTCAGAGAATTCTAAGTGCTTTTGCACGAGGACTTCTCTTTCTAGGGTGGGTTATTCCTCCAGGACAGTATCTGTCATCTGCTATGCCGGATTGGTCTACGTGGGTCGACACTCGGGCGCACCCTTCGAAAGGTGGTACCTTCAGGGAGAGTCACGTGACAAGCTATCATCAGCTGCCTATAAATAGATTAAAAACTATTTCCGCAATACCTCTCATCTCCATTCTCTCACTCTAGAATCTTAGTGCAAGAGAATTCCATAGAGAGAAGAAAGCACTTTGGTCGCATACCTGACTCTGGACCTAAGCTTCACACCAAATTCTTAAGTCCAAGCTAATTTTCCGTCTTTGTACCCCTCTTACGTCTTTTGCACATGCACCGTCTTGTGCGTCGTGCCCGTGCACTGCATCCTCATGATCTTGCACATGCACCGTCTTCATGTTTCACCGCATCCATACGTCGCACCGTCACGCCATGCTTATGCACGAATCTCTCTACCGTAAACTTTCACGAACTCATATCTTCACCACAGCATGTGCCCTTGGCCTTGGAACATGCGTTTTGGCATTGTGGCTGTTCAGCTTCGGGTTTTGTCCATGTGTGATTAGTCTACTTGCTCTGGCATCCGGGGTCTTTCCTTCCACTATCGCCCATGCTCTAGCACCGGGGTTCTCTTCTCCGGTACTACCTGTGTGTGAATAGTTTACGTGCTCTGGCGTTGGGGCTCTTTTCCATCGGTCATGTTCCATGTTGTATTGGTCTACGTGCTCCGGCATTGGGCGCCTCTTTGTCAGGGTTAGGATGACTGCCTCATTTGTCAATGTGCTTCCGTGTTGGGGCTTTTATGGGCATTCAAGTATCATGACCATCTGGTTACTCCTAGGAGGGAGCAGGTCTTTGAAGAGCATCGCCTCTAGTTTGCCTGATAGCTGGGCGTTGAGCTTTCCCTAGCACTTCGGTGCCTTTGCGGCACTTGGCAACGGTATTGAACAGGTGGCTGGATCGAGGGCTTACGCTGACTGCTTCGGCATTGTGTGACTTGGACTTCTTAGGCAGGGAACACGACGATGTTGTGCAGGACAGGCCAAGTGAGTACGGCAGTTTGGCGGTATTGAACATCGACATATGGCACACCCTCATTGATTTGGCACCTGCAGGGAGCGCTATGTGACAAGCTATTCAAAGCTTCCTATAATTCAAGGACATGAGAACTCATTTGCACAACACTTCATCTTTCCATGTTCTTGCTCTAAATCTCAAAGCTAGAGAATTCTAAAGAGAGAAAGCACCTTGGTTTGCATACCTACCTTGACTATGGACCTAAGCATTGAAAGTTGAAATTGAATATTGGGCTTGTGTGTGCCACCTCTGTACTCGATCCGGGCCTCCGCCTTTTGCAGCACTACTTGTCCCGGGGCTCTTTTTGGTTGCCTCGCTTACTACCCTTGCTCTGTCCCACACCTTTATACTTGGCATCAGACTTGGACTATACTCCTTTTGGCACCTCTGCTTGTATCGCTAACCCATCTCCTTGACATCAGTGCACATTGACCTGTATACATCGGGTTACATTTAAGATAGGTGAGGAGAAGAAGAGAGAATTAACATTATTTTACAAATTGTTATCTGATTTATTCATATTAAATTAAGAGTCACCGGTTTTACAAAGTTTGGTATAGAATACTAAATTAACTACCGCCGGTAATCCCACTTTCTGTTTCTACTGTATTGAACACAAAATGATTTACACATTTTCCATTCCCTAGAATTACAGTACTAGTACTCCGAAGTACTGTTTTTCTGGCTGCAGATATCAATAAGAGGGACACTGGGGGAGGGGAGTTAGGTACTCTGGTACTGAGTTGAGATGCTGTTAATCTGCAACTTCTTATAACTCTACACCAAGCGTTATCACACCATATTGTGTTCGATGCACTGGAATACAACTGTGCATAAAGTTAAAGAATTTCATGATCCAGAAAATTCTACTTGCCTCATGCATATCCATGTGCCTCCCCTAGCATGGCAACCACCACTTATAACCTTTCTATCCTTGCAAAGCATTCATCATATCATTTTCACTTTTAGTATCGTTTTTCAGCTTAAGCTATAATGCCCTCATATGGTTTTTTTAAATAATTTTTATTGGAAGAAATACATCAAAGGTAGGGTTTCTGCCCACATTTCCTGATGGTGCTAAAACACTTCTATGATGGTGCTAAAATACTCTTTTCACTTTTTTGCGACTTTATATCCAACCTTTATCGACTCTTTCTACACGAGATGTCCTAATACTTGTGGAGCCATGTACTGTTCATCGATCCTGAAATCCCATACTATTGCCTTCATCTTGTTTTATCTGTTTATTGTTTGTCTTTCTCTAAAGCTGATTCCTGACGTTTTGCTTGGGAGACAGGTCTTGCTGATCATGAGAACTACCATGAGTTTTGTCGCCTTCTTGGACGCTTTAAGATTAATTATCAGGTAATTTTTTCTGTCATTATCTTTACTGCCTCCATCTTAAAGCATTTTGATGTTTTAGATGTAGTTAAATTTGCATTTATAGCTTCTATTCCACTGTGCTGTTTAACCAATGACTGTTATTTGCACTTATTGTCAATGTTATTTTTCACATTGACTGCTCCCTCATTTAATGTCATTCCCCTTAATATAGCCCATTCTTCAACGTTCTTGACATTTTCATACTCTTTTTAGCATCGTCTGAGGTTTTACCTGGCGGGATGACAAATGGTCATCTGTCCAAGCCGTATCGATTTTTGGGATAAGCCTCTCACGGGATTGAGGCTTGTCTACCGGAGTCTTCCTCAGACGATTCTAAGTTGAGCTAGTGCCCCTTCCTTTTGTTTGTCATGGCAGAGTGGCAGAGCTGGTACTTCGTTGGTTAATTATCCCAGGGTGGACATATAAGAACCTGTCTGCTATTAGGAAGTTAGGCTCATTGCTTGGTAGAAGGGTAAAAGCTAGAACCTTGAAAGCATGGATTCAAGTCCTGGACAACCACTTGGCTTATACACTTTTGCAGTTATGAGTTGACATGTCAATCGGCTGCAGTTGGTATTCCAATTACCGTCGCTGCATTTCATTTGCGTAACCGCACTGCCAATCTTCGAGCAGGTAGGGAACACTTCCGTACCTGGTCAGGAGTCATGACGCGTTTTTGCCGGCGTTGTAGGTTCGGGTTAGTTTACTAACCTGCTTGTTTTGTAAGCAGTGAACGTGAGAACGAGCTATTTGGAGTTTGGTTTTAGCAGAAAGATGCAAGTCTTGGTGTTAGACTTGGTCACTGACTCACTGGTTCTTTTCAAATAGTGAAAGGCTTATTGCTCTATTATTATTATTGGGAGGTGGTCTTTCAGATCAGGAGAATGCTTCTGGATAGTCGTTGCTCCTGGTCCCTGGGAAATGGCATTGACTGCAGTCTAGACAAAATGCTAAGAAGAAGAATAAAATATTTATGTAAGTTGTGACATGATACTCTGTATCACATGTTGTTGCATTGTTCAGTGCCGGAGGTTGTGGGTTTTTTAGTCTAGTTTCTTACAGTGTTAAATTGGTTATGTTGGGATCTGGTATCAGATTTGCAGCCGAATCTTATGAAGCAAATATGAAGGAAGGTGAAGCTCATGGCTTAGCTCTAATATGGCTTTATCTCCCTCTGTCCCAAATTTTTTGCTCATTTTTATCTTGATTGTCTCAAAATCACTTCTCACTTTCTGAATCTGGATTGTTATTTTTTTTCCCAACTTTGCTGTTTGTTTATTTTTTTATTCTCTTTCTCCCTCCATCCACTTTTCTCTCTCTACTCATCCCTTTTCTCTCTATTCTCTCACGGTACGAGATCATACTCTTTGTTTCTTGTGCAACAACCATTCCACTTCCATCAATGACCACCATCAGCTCCCTTCAACCACCGCCACCTCCGCTTTCCTTCAACCACTACCGCCACCAGTTCCTCCAATCAACCACCCTTGTTGACGTACGTCAGCCTCCACTGACTAGCACCGCTGCTGCCTTTTAGTTGAAGACGACAATGGTCAACAGATTCTGCAGAACTTTAACTTGATTTCAACAAACGCTTACTTTCAGATTTCATTTCATCAGAAACATTAACTTTTTATGAGATCTGATTCCTTCGACAATTCAATCTAATTCTGAAGCTGATTCAGCAAAATATTACTCCCTCCGTCCCCAAAAGAGTGATCCATTTGACTTTGCACGTATATTAAGAATTTAGGTTATATATTATGTGTCCTTCCCATTTTACCCTTTAGAGAAGAGAGAGTGGGCCATGAGAGAGAAAATTGGTTGGTAGAGTGTTATATGTAGAGAGAAATAAAATAAAAAAGTGTAAAGTGGTGGGCCAGGAGAGAGAAAATAAATTGGTAGAGAATTAAATATGGTGAGAGAAATAGAATAAAAAAAGTATAAAAAGGGTAAATATGTAAAAATACCTACAAAAACTTTCCTAATTTAGAAGTGATCAATTTTTGTGGGACGGCCCAAAAAGGAAATATGATCAGTTTTTTAGGGACGGAGGGAGTATTTGATTTCGTGTCAGAAAGAGAGAACTAAGCTAACCGCCATTGTAGTCTGGGGTAAATTTCAAATTGACCACTGAACTTCTACTTGTGTCATAATGTTCATTGAACCGTTCGATTGCGTCAATCAAGTCACTCTGTTAGCCACTGTCAACATTACCACCGTTTGATGGTCAAATGCCTCTCATGCACTAAACTTAATGGCATTTGCCTAACTATGTCCTGTAAAGTCAAAAATTTTAATCTCCATCTTCTTCCTTCCTTCCACCACGCAACGAGACTACCATTGTCACCACAACAACCCAAACAAATCCAAAACAAATTCACCACCACCATGATTTCACAGGCCCCTGTCCCACCAAAGCCATCACCAACCATTACCACCACCACGCCAGCATCATCACTACCCCCACTCTGATCCCATCGGATCTGAAATCAACTCTGAAATCCACAAATTACCAATCAAAGAAAAACCCAATGAATAATCAATCATCAAACCCTTTACTTAATTCACAGATCAGAGAACCATAAATTCGACAACGCCAGCATATACTTATTGAGATCAATCAATGAAGATGGATTCTTTTCCATGCTCGAGCAGAAGTTTTAAACCACCAGTTCACAGTCTTCCTTCATGAAAGTGCATTATCCTCATTTTCTGCCTCTAAAATTGTGCCAATTTTAGGTCTTGTTTGGTTCCTGCCGTTTTGTTTTATTGCTGATGAAATACCCTTACTCAAGGGTACACAAGATCTGATCAAGTCCCATTAATCGATTCAAGCAACCCATGGGGCTTCCTGGTTAGTGGTGTATCCACCTTTGTGGAAAATTTCGTGATTTTACTTAGATTGGATAAGTGGTTGACCTTTAAGATTTACATGAATGGGTTAATGGAGTTCTTTCCAGCTGCCGTCAATATAACAAGCCATCACATGAAGGATGTAAAAGTTGAGAAGATGAGATTCTGGAAGATGAGAAAGAGGAGAGAAAACAAAATTAACGTAAACATAAAAAACAGGTTAAAGTCCTTCATATTTTTTGACACTTTTGCCACTCACTTCCGCCCCATGTGCATGGCAAAATGGTGAGTTAGCGAACTTATTATTGACGGCAGCTGACAGAAGGACTGAAGTGATCAAATTGAAAGGGCCAATGAACACAATTTATAAGTCGAGCGACCGAATTGAAATTTATTCCAAAGTACAATCTGCAGTGCTGTAATTCTTTCTATAAAAAATGTAGATATGGTGGTAATGCGCCGCTGTGGTTGATGGGGTGAGGATGGTGATGGCTGTAAGTGGTCGGTTGAGGCGGTGACAAGGTTTGATGGTTTTTTGAAAGCAGCCCATCACCTTGGCAACCTAGTGATAAAGCCGGACTATTAGGTGAAAAATGGAGGACTAGAGGGCTATCACGGTTGGGTTTTTTCATAATGTGTATTTTCAGCAGCGGCGAATGCTGAGGACGAAGATGTCACCGTCTTGATTTCAACTGGTTAAAACGCCTCAATGAATTTGAAGATCTAAATATCGGTTCACAATGTACCGAACCTTAAGACCTCTAACTTCACCCAAAAAAAATATTCTTAACATTTCTACACAAGTGGGTTTCTTCGGTTCCAGTTTTAGAATGAGTTAAAGAAAAGTTTAAGGAAAATGACGGAGTGAAAATACGTGCATATGTAGATATGTGTGTGCACGCATAGAGAGAATGAGAGAACAAGCGGCAGAAATGGGGGAGGCGGAAGCATGCCAGATTCGTTAAGGAGGATGAAATGGAAAATCTACAAACTGTGATGAATAATCTCAGGACACAGGGAGTAAGAAAGAGGAGAACAACTAATGAGGAGGATTGTCTACAGGTTTAATGGTTTTGTTTTGCTTATATATGTGCGCGTGAGACTTATGGGTCTTGTGACACTCATCTGCCCCCTTTTAGTCAGTTCTTTGCTGTGCATATAATAATGATACTGTATAGTTTCTGTATGCATGGTTTTTTCGACGGTGTTTTTAGCAGTTTCTAGTATATCATCGTCTTTGAAGGAAATGTTTAATCTTATAATAATAATAATTGTCTTACCTTTAACTTGTCATCACCATACATTTAGCTATAGGGAAAACAGTGAAAAGAGACAGCTGATCTCTATAATACGTGTATTGATTTGATTTTGTCCTTATTAATCCTTCAAATAATTTATGATGCATCCTGCTACATATGATTATTTGGTCCTAAAATCTATTGCAGTTATCAGAGCTTGTAAACATGGAGAGCTATAGTGAGTGGATACACGCAGTGGCAGAGTTCACATTGAGGTCTCTGCAGTCGTGGCAGGTTTGTTGGTCTTTCTAATTTTAAAGTTGGTGAGAAAGAGGTCTTCCATTAGTGCTTTGCCTATGTGCAAGAAATTCTTCTCCATTTAAAACTGATTTGATCATCGATCCTTCAGTGGGCCAGCAGCAGTATCTACTACCTTCTAGGCTTGTGGTCTAGATTGGTGTCATCTGTACGGTATATGAAGGGAGACATGCCAACCATGCTAGATAAGTTTGTGCCAGATATTATAGATCGTTTTCTCTCATCAAAGTTTGAGTCCTTTCAGGTTATGCGTGCTTTCTCAGCTTAACTTAATTAGAAGTTTAAGCGTTACGCTTTCTCTTATATTTCGGTTGTGGTTGCAGGCTGGATTATCAGACGATCTCTCTGAGAACCCCCTTGATAATGCTGAACTTCTTCAGGATCAGCTTGATTTCATTCCATACCTTTGCAGATTTCAGGTTCAGATTTGAAGATATTCGATATTAAAAAGAGTGGAACAGTAGTTATGCTTAATACTGCATCCTCCTGCCCTTGACTCATTATATTTATCTGAAAGGGATATGAGGAGCGTCTTTGACTCTGTCCTGCAATTGTGAATATTTGAACTTGTTCCATGCTAAGAGCCTAAGACTTTATCCTTTTTTCCCTGCATTTCAGTATGAGAGCTGTAGCAAGCACATATTGCAGATTAGTGATCCTGTCCTGCAAACCTACTTGGTATTCTCTAATGTCCTTTTTCAGTGATTCCTTCACATCAGTTCAGATTTTTGCAGAATTTCTCCTTGCAGGGTTACGAGCATTGAAAATTGTTTTTATTTGATTAAACAGGAAGCAGTTACTCTGGAGGTTCCTATGGATAAGAGTAAACTGTTTTTGATCGAAACCAAACTCGCTTGGATAGTGCATGTAGTGGCGGCCATTCTGAAGACAAAATATAGGTGCTTTCACTTATTTTTGTGGAGTGAATCAAATTTGGTGGACTATGCTTCTCATTTCTCTCTCTTTTTCTTCCATCAGTGGGGAAACACAGGAAATACATGATGCAGACCTTTCAGCACGTGTATTCCGCTTGATAAACATTACCGACAGTGGTTTCCAAAGTCAGGTATATTAGTAAGAGGATACTATCTATATTGTTCTGAAGAAATGTTGAGTTTTTTGTTCTTTAACCAACATGCTGTCCTCATGCATACACACGTGCATGAATACTTCATGTGATGTCCAATTGGAAAATGGAGCCGATTGTCATCTTGTACTTGACAAACCCTTTTTCTAAGTGAATATGGAAGTTCGCAACACATTCAGCAGTTTTCTTTTCAGATTGTTTTGTCATTTCATTCCCAATGCATCAGTTTTCTGACTTAGTTTCTCGGTCAGTGTAGTTAGTTGGTAAAGCATTTAGTACTTGGGCATCTATGTGTTTAGGATGCTTGATAAATAAGGGCCTGAAAATAGAGTTTATGTAATTGGTTGATGGACATGGCTCTGACAGGTGACCTTAAAGTGTTCTGTCCAACATGTGTTCAACATGGACACTTCTTTGTTCCAGTTAAATCACGGAAACCTTGGTGTAAAAGTTTAATACAAGACGAGAGCGTATGCTAAGACCCTGGGGGGATGGGGAATTCACTAGTGCAATATTCCTACTGGTGAAGATCATACCAAATACAAGAGATTCTGGGGGCTATTAATTGCACCCCTGATGTAAATTCATCAGAGTCTACTGCAAATGTTGCAATTATACTAAATACCACAGTCAACTGTTCATGACATCTGATATTCAAAACACAATAAAAGCTAAATGCTGATCTCTCAAAGCATGTTATATGGTGTTCTGCAGTCAATTGTAGGTCAAATTAATCTGTGCAATAAGTGCACTGAGACTATGTACGAAGTAAATACCAATTTAGAATGGAATTGAAAAAGCAACTCAGTCTAGTCTTGACTTAGGCTTGAAGCTGCTTCTGAAGATCCACTTTAAAGCTCTATAAATGTGTAGTGTAGAATATAGTCACCAAAGTTTTATAAACTTAACTTGCACGTTATTTAACACACTCAACTGTTGGTCACCACTAAAATGGATGGAAACCCAGGTTAATTAAGCTTACGGCTGACAATAGAACATACCCAACTGGAATCAGGTTACACATAATTTTACATGTAAAACTGTATAATGGAATCATGCATCAGTTCCAGGTTTCTCAATACGAATTGTCCATGAGGATGAGCCTAGTTGTTATGTGGGAAAACAAAGGAACATTTTCCTGACAAAAGTGGGGGCAAGGCTGCATAACTCAACCATTTCCGACCCGCATAATGGCGGGAGCCTTGTGCACTTTGGACACCCTTTTTTGTAACAATATTTGATAAACCTAGAGCCAGATATCTGGCAACTTCAATCCGTCTGACTGATTTTTGCATGTTCAGATTGGATGGATTAGATAATAACAAGTAGAACTGCTGCTGACATAATATACTCAGGCATAATGTTCCCTAATTGAACAGTATATAATGTAGTCCCATAACTTTAGTGTTCTTATGCATCATCTCACAATGATTACATGCTTGTTGTACGTCCTCTTACGTAAGAGAGAGAGAGAGAGAGAGAGAGAGATTACCATCTTACTGATTTAATCTTCCCTCTTTATTTTTTGTACCTTTTCTCCCTTTGTGTTTTGACGTCATCATTTGTTCCTCCTACACTTGGCAGAGGTATGCTGAAATTAGTAAGCAAAGACTGGATCATGCAATTCTCATATTTTTTCAGCATTTTAAAAGGTCCTATGTAGGAGATCAAGCTATGCAATCTTCCAAGGTAAACTCATTTGACTTTTGAACCCTCACTGATATGAGAAGGTGGATGGGAACAGGAATCTCGTCCTTTTAAATAACAGAAGGGTTTTTACGTATTCCTTGATGCTTTTTTCTTGCAGCAACTATATACTCGATTTTCTGAGCTGCTTGGACTAAATGACCACTTACTAGTCCTAAATGTAATTGTGGGAAAGATTGCAACGAATTTGAAGTGCTATCCCGAGGTAACTGTTTGTTGTTTATATTCCTAGTAACTAGTTTCGCTGTTACAACTAAGTGGATGCTTTTGTTGGACCAAATGTGCAGAGTGATGAAGTTATCAATCATACTTTGAATCTCTTTTTGGAAATGGCAACTGGGTTAGTTTTATTTTTACATGGTTTTGGCAGTAGAACCATAGTTGTTTCATTTCTAGTATTCTAAATCACGTGGAACCTTGTGCAGATACATGACTGGGAAATTGCTTCTGAAATTGGATACTGTTCAGTTGATAATTTCCCATCATAACGTAAGTTTAACTTGACACATCCGGACAAATGTACACACATATATATGCACCCTCTTGTACACAAAGTTCATTAACATCCTGAGAAGGCCCAACGTCTGGATTGACTTGTTTCGTATTCATATTTTCAGAGGGAGCACTTCTCATTTCTAAAAGATTACAGATGTTCTCGTAGCAGAACAAGTTTCTTTTATATCATTGGCTTGTTGGTCTTCATGGAAGATAGCTTCTTAAAATTCAAATCTTCAATGGATCCTCTTCTTCAGGTATGCTGTAAAGTAATTTAAATAGTTGAAGTAAGTAATTCTCTAGGTGTGGCCTCTCTCCCTAAATTTGGGCTTTGCTTACTAATAGAGGCACTTTTTGTTTCTAATAAAAGGATTTTGTCGGTCTGGAATCAACACCTGACGCGATATTTCGCACAGACACTGCCAAACAAGCTCTAATTGGTCTGATGCGGGATCTTAGGGGAATTGCAATGGCTACAAATAGGTGTGTTTATAAACAAGCTTACCAAAAAAAAATGGGATGCTAATAAGTTGGTGGCATGCTCTGATTTCTTACTCCTCTCTTTCTGTCCCATTATTTGCAGTCGCAAAACATATACTTTCTTGTTTGACTGGCTATATCCGGCGCACATGCCACTCTTCCTGAAGGCGATCTTGCATTGGGCAGACACTCCTGAGGTAAGGTTCCACTTAGAATTTCGCTGTGCTTGTATGAGGCGGATTTTCGGTTTGTCATACAATCATTTGTCCTTGGATGGGCAAATAAGGGAGAGCCATCTTATTCTTAGCCAGTCTTGAATCCAAGCAGGTTGATGATTTTACTTGATGATTTTCTGCTTCTTCTTTATCATTCTGGAGAATGATATCTTATAAGTAGTGATTTATGCGGTCTATTCAGTCATTAAGCCTTCTAATCATTTTTAAGGGCTTATAAGTGCTGTCTGCTTCATGAACACCTGAGTGTACACCAACATACTCACACGCATGATATGACACGATCTAAATCAACCATTTCATCAAACAAAAAAAGTACTTGGGCACTGTATTCGTATCGAAGAGATGCAGAAAGTGTCGGATCATTGTGTAATGTCTTAATGAGGTGGAGGTGTATTCAATTGAGTTGGGCCTTGCCCTGGTGTGGCCGTGGATACCTTTCAGATTTGACATCTTGAAACTGGCTTGTGTTTCAAACCTAAAACCAGTTGCTGGAAAATCTTGGGGGATTGTCGCCAGAGTTGCTACCTGGGGGCAATCTAGTTTCACTCTTCACTCTTGGGCATAGAGTTGAATTTTAAGTTTGTAGTAGCTGTCTTTGTCCTGCATAAGATATCTACTTGTTCTTAAGCTTAATGTCCACTAGGCTTCTATATTTTTGGACGAGTTTAGGCCTTTTTGCTGCTCTAACGTAATAGTTAATGAAAAGAACACTGCTTCTGCATATGTTATCCAGACTTGGTAGTTTGCCGAATATGAAGCAGAATTTTAGATGGTGATCGTATTAATCAGTTTGGGCAATGTAAAAACACAGTAGAGATTATTAAGTACCCATAAGTAGTGCAGGTTGTGTACTCTGAAAGATTCGTAAATAATAGGAATTGCCAAAATGGAAGATCCCACTGTGAAGGTTTCTTTAGGAAAATGAAGGTCAAAGTAAAGGCCTAATTTGCCGAGATGGAGATTTTCTTACAAGATGGACATGCAGTGGGGAATTTTTGGAGCTCGAGTTGCCTATGCATATTTTTTTCTCGCACCCCTTTCGTCTTTTTTGAAATTTCTAAATTATTCAAAAATTGCATAGATGCTTTGTGGAATTGCACATGCATAATTGACCAATTTCAGCTCCTTTCCTTGTACCAGGGGAATTCAAACTATTACAAAAGTAAAGCCCCACTCAAATATTCTGTGATTAACATGCGTATTGCCGATAATCATAGGCTTTGACGCATTCAGTTATGCATACACGCCCGATTTCAGATCATTCTTTTGTTCGGGGTTGAAAATTTGTTTAGCTGTCTCTGCCTTTTCATGTTTCATGGTTGTTTCATGTAAATATATATGTACTTAATTGGCATAGGTAACAAATCCCTTACTAAAGTTCGTGGCCGAGTTTGTGTGGAACAAGTCCCAGCGATTAACATTTGATGCATCATCTCCAAATGGAATACTTCTTTTCCGAGAAGTAAGCAAATTAGTTGTTTCTTATGGATCAAGGATTTTGTCTCTTCCTAATCATGCGGATATGTATTCGTCCAAGTACAAGGGAACATGGATTGTTTTGACCATTATATCAAGAGGTACTCATATGTTTAACTTTGTCTGTTCTTTGAGCTCTGCTGATTTCATAAAGGGAAAACGTATACTCTCGTTTAGGCGTTGTATATTGCTTTTGAAGGTAGTGTCAGTACTTCAGCTTGATGCTGAGGTCAAGTGAGTTTTTAAATTGCATACCCTGTTTGACCTTTTTTCTTTTTCCAATAAGGTTTCTGCTGGACATATAACTAGTCACTGGCATTTAATTTTATTACCCATTTATAAGGGTACTCTGAATTTCTTCAGGATGCCATTAACTCAATTGATGTGACATTTGTCATTTTATTCTTTCTTTCATTTAAATAGTGGATGAGCCTTGGCACAACGGTAAGGTTGATGCACTGTGACTGTAGGTCACACCTTCAATGCTCGTAAACAGTCTCTCGCCAATGGTTGAGGTGAGGCTGCATACATAAACCCCCACAGGTCCTGCAATGCGGGTACCTTGTGTACTCGCCCGATATATACATATGCCAATGCATGTCCTCCATTCTGCTAAGATATCTGAAAACTTGTTCTCGTTTACGCATCTTTTGGAATGTTTGGATGTAGTGTACGTGGCACCAAATTGAGCTTTCCCTGTGACTACATATATCACGTGTAATATCTGACCAAACACCTAATGATCGCTTGAAATAATTTCTTGCTCTCTCTCTCTCTCTCTCTCTCTCTCTCACTTTTGCTCCCTTTGAATCAGTTCCAAGTCATCACTAGGACTCCCACCCTTCTTTTTAAATAAGATGCTACCACTATGTAATAACAGTGGTAATGCACTATTAGTAGTTAAAGTTTGGTTGCTTATAACTAATTTACAATTATGTTACAGCATTAGCTGGTAACTACGTCAACTTTGGCGTGTTTGAAATTTATGGTGATAGAGCACTTGCTGATGCTTTAGACATTGCGTTGAAGATGGCACTATCAATCCCTTTGGCTGATTTACTGGCGTATCGGAAGGTGCGATTGGCTGCTGTTACTTTTTTAAAAGTATTTATATTTTGCTCATTGGACACATCAATGTTATTTTACAATGATGAAAATATCTGCTGTAAATAAGCAAGCATTTTCCTATTCTTCTTGAATGAGCCTTGGTGCAACGCTAAAGGTTAGGTTGCCCCATTTTGACCAGGAGGTTACAGGTTCAACAGATAGCAACAGCTTCTTCACCAAATGGGGGGTGAATTTGCATATGAACGCTCCCCAAACCCCGCAATGGTGGGAGCCTCGTGCATTTTGGCTGCCCCAAAATAAGCAAGCATATTCTTTTGTTTATCTCTTGGGGGAGTTGGGATTGTTTTACATGATTAGTCCTTGTGATCGAAGCTCGTTAACATCGAGGGGCTTTTACGCTGTGTTATGTGTTGGTTATTGTTGGAAAATATTCCAAAATGGATTAAGCGTGAGGGTATTATGGTAATGTACTTTACTCCAAGGTTATATACAAACCCATTAGAATTGCTCAGTAATGCAATCTCTGCCATTTTTCTCTAAACTTAACATGGTATCAAAGCCTGTGGTGGTGACCTGGGGCTCGGAATCGTTTCAGTGGCTCTTGGAAGAACAATGATTCTTGGCAGAGCAGGGGTGGGGGGTGGGGGGTGGGGGGTGCTTTGTTGGTCATGTAAGGGGGAGATTGTTGAGGTGCACGTGTGGAGTCATGTTAGTCCCAAATTGAGCTAGTGTGTAAAGTAAGTTGGCATATATACATGGATTGACCAAGTCCTACAGGCTTTAGCTTTTGGGTTGAGTTGGGCTCATCTTGTATACGTGTGCCATCTTGATGATGGGAATTGGGCACCCGGTTATCTCTCTAACATGGTATCAGAGCTCTTGTTGTGTAAGGACTTGCTTTTGATTCTTCCAGCTTGCTATTTGGTCCCCCCTTCATATGTGCACTTGGTGGAGGTGCATTTTTATTTATTTCTCATTGATTGATTTGTCTCTCAACGTGCAATCAGGGGGTTGCACGTGAGTGGGGTCTTAAAGCATGATAGCATTCTTGGGCCCTTTCTCTAACAACATAAGCTTTTAGAACAAGCTTAGTGGTTTGCAGATTATCGTATCAATTATACAAAACATTCTTATTCACATATATTTGATTAATTTCTTCTACCTAGTTTATCTCCACTCGTGCATCTTTGCTATACAATAGAACGACATCCAACAAATCAAGCCTTCGAATTTAGTTTACAAGCCATGTGGGTATCTCTAGGCATTTCCTGTTAGCATGGATTGGATGCTTCCAACACATAATTGAACCAGCTTGATCTGACCTCTAATAACTGCTGAGAGTTGTGACACATTGCAATTTGACATTGCTACCTTCCATAACTTCTTTGTTGGCCATTCAATGTTATGCTGACTCTTAGCACATACCACTCTTATGTGATGTGTCGGGTACTTGAACATATCTTAATAAGTGGATGTAAATGAAGATGAACAATAAGAAAGAGGTAGATTAGAGAACGTCTCAGATCAGGCCCACCTTTTTGTCTGAACTTACCACCTAGCAAGATGGCAAGAAATCTTGATTTGGGGTTTGCACTTTTTAATGCTTTTACGCCCGGAGAACTAGTTGGGTTGTCGCTAGCACATCGAGTGGTGCTAATCCATGTATCTGGATGATTTAGGTCTGCACATCTTCTTCAGGGGATTAAAAGTGTCAAAAGCTTAGAGACAGATGGAGGAAGTTAGGGTGGTGGTCAGCTGGTGCTTTCTGCCGGAGTGTCGGTTTGTTTCGATGTGCCTAGTTGTGGTTATTCTTGGATAGCTGTGGGTTGGATGGGAGACAGAGGAACATTACACGAATCTATTTGCTTGGCATTTCTAGTTCTTGTTCCCTGACAATTTCATGTTAAACTTCAATATCATAGCTGTTAAGTCATTTGCCAGTTGAACACGCTTGCGTAGTTGGTTTTAGGCAGAGAAGTATCCACAGGGACTCGAGAGTTTCTAACTATGTTCAATATCTTTTAGGATTCTATTCCCAAGTATTTTAAAACACATTGTTGGACATTATTTTATGCCAAAGTCCCCATATCCCAAAAATCTAAGACTTATCTGGACTGGATGCTTGGCTATCTATCTGTGTGCCACGTCAATGTATCACTGAACCTTCTAATTGCGAGAAAACATTCTTTTAAGAAGGCAAAAATATACTGGTGGGTTCAGTCGGACGGCAGAGGGTATTACACTTACACTGTTCAAGTCTCTTCTTTTCAGAAATTTTGCTGAACTGTTTTACATGATACATATTCTAGACAAGCCACCAGAAGAATAAAGAGCTTTTCATGAAATGTGAGCTTATGTAAGTGGCATATGTCTCTATATATATCCATGGTATATTCATTAAAAAATTTATGTGCATCAAATATAGGTTTTCCCATCTTCCCCATACAAGTGCACATATATGTGTTATATTGTTTGGTGCCAGAAGAGCTGCTGTTAGTTTTCTTGCCACAGGGGCCTTCTAGCTTGAGTTGGTTCCCTGGGAGTCCTTTGTGCTCAACTGGAGCACCCTTGGTTGTGTGGTTTTCAATGTCCCATTGCGCGGGCATCAGTCTAACAACATAAGATACGGACACTTATGTTAGACTCGTGGATGTTTGTTGCTACTGCATTGGATAGCTTGCACATGTGACTCCAGAAATACAAACCCCCCCTTCCCCCCGGTTCATTCCTTACAAGATTTTCATAGCACACTCAATGGTAATCTTCCCTGTATCATGTCTCCAAATCTTGATCACTCTCAAGGTGGTCTATGGTCACTTCACAATGCATAAAAGGCTTTTCTGTCTTTAGTTCTTCTGCGTAAAGTAGGTGCTACATTTTTTTGTCTAAAAGGGTTACATTAGTTTCTCTTGTTGTCTGTAGGTTACAGTAGCCTACTTTACTTTTTTGGAGGTTCTAATCAAGTCTCAGATTACCTTTATATTGAATCTGGATTCGACCACCTTTATGTTGATTGCTGGATCTATTCAATCTGGCCTCCAATTATCAGATACAAATATCTTGTCACAGGTTTGTGTTTGCCTTGCATGTTTAAGAACCTTAATATAGTGTTGTCTGGAATTTTGTACTGATCTCATTCTTATAGTGTGGCTTTCATATCTGTTGTGTGGTGTATGATACTGGAAGAGCCACTGTATATAGTTTAACTTGGTAATCTAACATTATATATGCTATTGCAGTGTGCATCTGCTGTGGATTATTTGTCTAGTTTCTATTTCCATCATATAACACTTGGAGAGCCACCCACTTCTCCAGCGTCGCTTAATCTTGCTCGGCATGTTGCAGATTCTCCCAGTATATTTCCCGAAGTATGTTGGCTTTTCTTCTTTTCTTTTTATGTTTTTCACCGTCCATTTTAGAGGAATATATTCATGTCAAGCATTCTGGATGTATCCACCCATAAACTTAATACCTCGAATGTATGTGCGGCATAGGGAAGAGGGAGAGGATTTGTGGTGTTTGAGTTTGTACTTTCTCTCTCTTATCCTAGTATTGATCCTGGATTCCCATTGTGTACAGAAAATCCTAGATGAGTAATGTTCATAATCTGTTATTAGTGCAGAGGCATACTGTAGTAGTGGACTTTAGGTCTAGGTTATTATGTATAACCCTGGAGGTTTACTCATGAATTTTTATATCTAACTTTGATCAATAGAGTTAATATGGTATTGGAGCTCTAGGTTTTAGATTCTAGGCTTTTGAGAAATGTTAAAATTTCTTCTTCCGTTCCGGCGCAAGTGGCATTCTTCTGTTCTCCCGGCTAATTGCTTTTAAACAGTCTCTTTGTTTTGTTTGTTCGTTGTTATTTCTGGTTCCTGATAGGTCGGGTAGGTATTCATGTTGTGGTAGACTTATCTGGTGCGGTGTTTGACCAGCCTGCTATTGTTCTTGAGGTTGTTCGTATTTCCTTGTTTCATGCCTCTTCCATTTCAATCTCGTGTGTAATTCGTTTAACGGTGTCTCATTCGTCCACGGTTGTTCAGTTGCTGTTGGGCTACGCTTAGGTGTTTACTTTTTTTTTCCTGTGATGTCAATAGTGGTGTATTAGTGATTGTCGTGCTGTTCTGAAGTGCATCTAGGGTCCTTTATAGAAAGAAAAAATATGGGTGTTTCAATCTTGTGTTTCCGGATGTTGTTGGAGCCTTGATGACGAGATTTACTGGAGTTGTCCAGTTTATCTGGTTGGGGTTCATTGCCAAGTACCGTTGCGGTGAATGATCCAGAGCTTCAGTTGTTGTCAATGGCTGGCAGTGGTTAAGAAGACCTTCTTGGGTAAGTTTGGCGTTTGATTTCAAGCTTTATATGGTTTTATGTTGCTAGGTCCTGGGTCTTTGTTCACACTGTTGTGAAGTCTTTGACTCCTGGAAATTAAAGCAGCTTTGAAGACTTTTACCCACCAATTAAGAGTGGCTATGTTTTTAAAAATACACGGTAACAGGCCAAACAGTCTTTTGCCCACCACTGGTTGAAGGATCACGTGGCACTGCCAGAACATCGACGTGGCAGCATCTTGGCCCCTCTTTACTACACGGTGCACAGTCGTCCACGTGGGCACTCATTCAACCACCGATCCAGGATGGTGGCTGCCCAAGCAGATGCATTTAAGTGGGACCTACGAGCCCAAAATTTCCTCAAGAAGTCAATTTGTGACTTGTGAAACGGTTCACACTCCGAGCGGCATCAACCGGCCATGGGTAGATGTTCTTAGAGATCCTCGTCTCCCAAAGTTCATAGGGTTCCTTTGGTACCATGACAGGCTTACTCAGAGCCATGGTTTTCTATGTCAAAGTAAACCATATTCAAAGAGTTGGTCTGGACTTAGATGCATGGACAGGGAGCGGGGGCAGAAGCACCTAGAAGAGTCCGATTTAGGAGCAGGTTTGCTAAATGTACTTACAGAATATATACACATACACGTAAGAATTGTGTTTGTTTAATATTAGAGTTAACTACTCGGTTGACTATTATACTGTTAGGCATTTTCAATTTTGGTCACGGGATATCGATTTGTGTCAAAGTGACCACTAAATTCTTAAGTCCATTATATTTCTGTGAATCTGTGTTTGCCGCCACCCTGTTAAGTCCCTTTTGTGGGGGTAAATTGGTCTTTTAGGCCTCTTATTGCCCTCTCTTCCCTTCTTCTTTCCCGCTTGTTTCCTCTCTTCTTTCACTCTTCCTTCTTCCTCCTCCCCAAAACTGCTTTCTCCCTTCTTCCTCCCTCCCCCACCCCCCCACACCCACACAGAGAAAACTCTCTCTCTCTCAGTCACACACACACACACTGTCACCCCCCCCCCCCCCCCCAAATACGACACACACACACATAACACTGAGCATCACATAACATGCACACAACACATCGTCACACACAAGTTGTCACTCATAGCCCCCCCTCACCCCCCCCACCCCCTTTTTCTTCTTCTGTATGTAAAAAGGGAATAAATAAATCAATCAAATTCCGGGAGGCTTCATGAAGTGCTTCTTTAGGAGTTAAACTTCCACTTGTCCATATTTGAAGAAAGAGTATCTCTTCTTTCCCATTCCCATACACACACAACATCTATGAAGCACAAATACGGGTGCGGGTGCGGATACGCGGACTTTGCTCCTTCCTCGTAAGACCTTCATCTTCCATATCCATGGCGACAGATTTCCAAAGATCCTCTCCAATCGGCGACGTGGCGTGTTCGTCCTGCAAATGGCTTGTCTGGTACGGATCCCATACCCGGATCTGTGTCGTGTTGTGTGGACACGATATTTTGACCCAAAGTGCCGATTCCTAGTCACACACAAGTTCACACACCCACCCCCCACAAAAAAAAAGAAAAAAACACATTGGTACCCACACCCCCACACACAACACCTATGAAGCACAGATACGAGTGCGGGTGCGGATACGCAGATACGACGTTTTTGAAAATTTTAGGATACGGGTACGGGGATATGGAAAATTATATATATATATATATATATTAATTATATACTTGATATTTAGTTTCTAAACAAAATAGGGATGATTTGAATTTTAAGAAAGCAGGTATATAGTGCAATTTAATTTATCAAGAGCTGTCATATAATTGCATGTGATTATTAGGAGCTATTATAATCATTGGGCTTGAAAATGCACAGACCCACTTACATGTATCTGCATGGGAGCTATTAATATTGGTGATGTGGACTTGCATGTGTATAATTAGTGGGCTTGCATGTGATTATGGAGCTTAGTTGCAGGAAACTCCTAATATGGTGACGTTTCTCTCTCGGAAACTCGCTTTTGCGATCCCAAGTTAGGAGCTCCATGGGATCTCGTCCCAAGCTAAGATGGGAACTCGATCCCGCTAGTTGAATAGAGATGCATGGAACAAGTGATAGAATACATGAAAATCAAGCTCTTTTCAACTCAATTCCTTATCTCTCTTCCTTCAAGTCCTTAAAGTCTCTTTGTCTGTTGTTGCTCTCTATGTAAACTATGCTAAACAAATGATAATACTCTTTACGCATTTATTTATTCAAGCCGCTCCCAACCTTAGATTCTTCTTGGTGCTTACGCTTCCCCGCCCCCGCCCCCGCCCCCGCTTTGTGCAACTAAGTTATGGAGTGCCATGTGGCTAAAAAAGAACCTGTTGGGTCAGTCCAATAAATCTTAACCCATCTTCACAAAAGGGAGAAGAAAATTGTAACAGAAGAGAGGAGAATAAACAGCTCCAGTGCCGAGTGGCCTCGTGGAGGTCGCAAGTGGTCCTGATCGTCGCCAGTGGTTACTGGTGGTTCCCTTCGTCGGTGGTGGTTGCTGGTTGTCGTTTCCGGTGGTTGCAGGTTGTCGCTGTCGTCGCCGACGCTCTCTCTCTCTCTCGCTGACAGATCAAGCCCTACCCGTAAAGGATCTGCCATTTATTAGGTTAGTATGATTTTTATTATTTTAGGATTTGACCCAAATCTTCTGTTTTTGTGTCTTAACCCCAGAAAATTCTTTTGAAAATTGTACTTTTCACCCCTAAGTATTGGATCCGCACCTGATCCGTATCCTATCCGCACCCAGTGCCCGTGCTTCATAGCACAACACCCACTGTCACACAAACGCAACACCGACTCTCACAAACACACACACATGGTCGTGACACCCCCCCCCCCCCCCCCCCAAAACAAAAAAACAAAAAAAAAACACCCACCCACCACATTGTCACGACTGTGTACGTGACAGTGTTGTGTGTGAAAATAGGTGTTGTGTGTGTTGGGATGGGGGTGTCACAAAAGTGTGTGTGTGTGTGTGTGTGTTAATGGGTGCTGTGTCTGGGGTGGGTGGTGTGTTACGCAGTGTCAGTGAGTGTGTGCGCACTATAGTGTGTGCTTCGTGGTTGGAGGAGCTGTGGTGGTGGTGGTTGATGGCGGTTTTGGACTTGGGAGGGAGAAGGAGAAAGAAGAAGGGGAATCTGGGGGGAAGAAGAAAGAAGAACGGGAATAGGGGAAGGACAATTTTGCTCCTAAATTAATGGACTTGGATTAACAGAAGCTAACGGAATGACTTGATTGAAATGAATTTAAGAGTTTAGTGGTCACTTTGACACAAGTTGATGTCTAGGAAAAAAAGTTGAATTTGCCTAATAGTATAGTAGTCAACCTCAGTTACACTATGTTTTCGTTCTGCAGTAAACTAATATTATGTGTGAAGTACTTGTGGCCTGACGTGGCCACCCCACAGCCCGATTGTTTTGACAAAAAGACTACGAAAGACCCACTCTCTGCCTCCCTGTCAACTGACCAGGCCTAGTAAATATTAGAACCAAGAACAGCTTGGCTTTCTCTTAGCCCAATTCCTGGTTAGCCATCTCTTCCTTTCTGACTACCGTAATGTTGCATTAACAATGACATTATAAAAATTATGCCACCTGGAGGGAAGAATCTGTGACTACTTAAGTTCGCGATCCCAACAAGCTTCCAAGTTGGAAGCACAAATTCAAGAATCTCTGTGAGACTCGTGGCCTACCTACAAGAATTTTGCAACTTAGTTTGGATTAAGAGCAATAATCCCAAAGATCACTTAATCCAAGTATGGCGGGGACTCTTGAGTGCCTTGGTATCGTTGGGAATGGGTTCAAGGTCGATGGCACAAAGGATGAATGTAGGGCTAAATAGGGCAAGATACATTTCTTGCTCCAGTTAGTTGGAGAGTCAGTCCAGTGTAAAGCCCAAAATTGAAAGAGCTACATGTTCTCCTCATGCTCGACAGTCACCTGACATGGTAACTTGTGTCTCCACGTGCTACTTCAAGGGTGCACTTTAGTTACAAACAATATGTCATCGCTGTGAAGGATCCATTCCCCAAGGAAACTAATACTATAAATATGGGTCTTTCATTTGTTTGATGGGCAGAAAAGTATCTTGGTCGGAAGTTAGCACTCCCGAATGCAATAAACACTACGTCCACTTTCTTTGTACCCCTATCTTCTCAAGCACTCGTCTCTGGGGGCTTACTTGCAATAAACAGTTTTTTTTTTTTTTACTTTAACAGGTTACTGCCTTGCAGGTCAGCCCCTAATCCAACTTGGCCTGAGAGAATTGTGTTTGCTTCCTAGTACGAATCACCCCAGGAATCAAATACATTAATTATGTGTTTGTTTGTATTCTCTGGGTGAAACAAAAATTCACTTGTGGGTTCTCTTTTGTGTGGTTCTGCACTAGTAGTTGCTTGCTGGTAAATAGAAAAACAAAATCGTGGGTGGTTTACGTGCATAGAATACAAAATACCGTAATTTGATTGCTTACAAAACATGGGACTTTAGGCGACGAGGGTGGAATGTGATGATTCATGTAGTTGAGCCATACTAGCTTGGGACAAAGCTTGAGTCGTTTGAATGGTAGATGTAGAGATACGAATTGTAGCTTTTTATGTGAAATTTTAAGGTGGCAAGAGCAGATGGGATACTGAAGAATCAAGTTTATTAGCAGCTGAATCTGTACCTTGTCATATATATCTAATTCTAGTAGGTGTACCTTCACATCCTTATGAAGGACGTCTCTGATATCCCATATCGGATGTGGATAATATGTGATTAGCCTTATAAGACTCTGCCTATAAACTCATAAGTACCTACTTGGCCTAGCCCTTTGGACATTGCCCTGTGATGGGGTCGGGGACTGGGTCGTTTCAGATGGTATCAGAGCCGACTCTCGAAAGCTTAGGCTGGTTATCCAGTCGGGTTGCCAATGGTTGGGGGAAACAAAGGTAAACCGGGGTATATCCCACATCAAGAGGGTGGTTAGGGCAACGAAGGGCGAGTCAGGTATATCTCACAGTGGCTAGAGAGGAAGATTTTGGACTATGTGTGATCGAGCCTTAGCGAAGACGCTAAGGCAGAAGGAGGGGAGATTGTGATATTCCACATCGGATGTGGGATAATATGTGATTGGCCTTATAAGACCCTGCCTACGAACTCATAAATACCTACTTGGCTAGCCCTTTCGAGAGAGGCATTATCCTGTGGTGGAGCCATGGACCGGGTCGTTACAGCATCCATGCTGCAGTGCACTTCCACCGTGCTTTTTTTGGTGGGGGGGGGGGGGAGGGAGGGGGCATGAAGGAGGAGGAAAAGCTTCTGCACCTTTCACAGGACATCCTAAGCCTTAATACTACTCACGTGTTCCTCATTGACTAATTTCTCAAACTTCCTGTCATCACTTGGAAAATCCACCAGGCAATCACGAATATGCTCTAAATCTTGTTGAGCTCTTCTTAAATATTGAGACAGATATCCCCTGTGCTTGGTTTCATGAAACTCAAAAAGCTGGACAAACCATGGTTAGAATCTATGTTACATGGACTCAGTACGACCCGTGTCCAAGTGTTGGATCCGTCCAATTTTGAAAACTCGACACGGAAAAATGTTCTTATTCAATATTGCTTTTTAGTTATTTCCAAGGTGAAATGGTTTTTTCTATCATGCACTTGGGTTTAGTTGACAACTTGTCTTGTCTCAAAGCAATAACAAACTAAACAAAACATTATAAGATAGTGTTCATAATGGCATATCCTATGAGATGTGTCGGACACATATCCCGTACCTATGTCCAAGTGTCGAGTGTCCGACACGGGTACTTCACGCATATTGAAGAGTCCATGTAACATAGGTTGGAATGACACCCCGTTGTTCGTATTGTTACTTTTGAGAAGAGTAGGGTTAGCTTCTTCTATGGTTTAGTCATTGATCTGTGAGCTTTTATAGAGGCTCGTGGAATTAAGTGGGTATCGGGTTACTGCTTCTAGCACTTGCTTGTGAAGATACTGGATGGCTATACAATTAACTAGGTGATGACTGATCTAAGAACAAAAGATATTAGGTGATGGTATGGAGGAGCATGTCTTCAGAGTCCCGTTCTTCTGAATATATAGTTAGTCAATCCTAAATTTCTGGTGGAAATATTTGTCCCTTCTCTTAGCTTTTTCCCCAACCATTTTCAACCTCCTCAGTACTGACTTTTCTTTGAATCCTTTTTTCTAGTGTGTTGCTTGACTTATAATAGCCGAGCACCTTCTAACTTCTTTTTTGACTATGAACTGGGAACTGGGTGGCTTTATTGCACTGTGTACAGAGGTTACTTTGTGATTATGTATGTTTACTTTCTTGCCCCCGTCTGTTTCTTCTCTATTTATAGGATATATATTTTTTTTTTTGTGTAGATATTAAAATCCCTCTTTGAGGTTGTTCTATTTGAGGACTATGGCAATCAATGGAGTCTTAGCAGACCAATGCTGAGTTTGATACTTATCAATGAAGAGGTAATGTATATATGAGTTTTTGAGCTCCTCTTAATTCTTATGTTTACTTTAACTTATGAGCAAAGATATAATAATTGGAAACAAACTTTTCTTTTCTTTTTGTTTATCAAGGCTGGTGTCATTCTTGCATCCATGCTGGTTATGCCTGATTTTTGCATCCCCTTGCAGGGGACTCTTAAGCATGGTTATTGTCAATCAAATATGTCAGTCGAGCACATATGAGTCAAATGGTTATTTGTTGGAAACAACGCTAGTAGATTATTGTCTTAAAAAGTTGAACAGGGGATGTTAAGCACTTCAGGAGTTTTGCAATTCCATGTTTCCTTTTGAGAAAAGTAATTTGTAGGGACTAACAAAATGTTGTCTTGTAAAGTAATACTTATTTTGATTTTGTAAGCCTACTGCTTTCATCAACTAATTCGTGGTTCTAATTTTTATGTTTTATCATCTGAAGAGTCTAGATTGCAGAAAAATAAACAAAGATACATAGTCTAGGACGGACCTGCCCAGTTCGGGGTAAAGAATTTTAGCCGGTCAAATGCGCTTTTGAACCCAAAGTTGGAGATTGAAGTAATGTGCTAAGCTAACTGGATGCAGATGATTAAAGCAATCTAGTCTTTTGCATCTTGGTTTATGTTTCACAGTATTACCTTTAATCCATGGAACTAGATTGGTGCATCTTAAATGCATTCTTGGTTCTAGAATAAGTTGAAATGCGTGTACAGATGCGGTGTATCTTGCATTCAGTATACATTCATCACCTCTTTATTTAAAGCGTAACAAGTGCGTTACCTGCATGTAATTCTTGCATTTTGCTTGCTCTAGATAACCAGCCCAACCGAGGGTGCTTTTGCTAATTCACTAGTTGAGTCTTCTTGGTCGGGCCAGGTTAGAGCCTGCTTAAGACAAGGCTGCCCGTCCCTGCCAAATGTTCAGGTGGAGATGGTTCTATCTCATCTTGTTGCCCAATGATGTGCTGCTGAAAATTTTGAGCTAGGGTTCTTTGCTGAAGGAAAAATTATGTCCTGTGTCTTGGCTTGTATTTGAAATTACATATCTACGTGGTGCCCTAATCATGTTTTCCAACTTTATTATGTATGCTGTACTAACTGGCACCCTGACGTTATTATGCAGATGTTTACAAATGCAAAAGCTCAGATTCTTGCAACACAAGTAAGAATTCTTCTGCTATTTCTGTAGGAGCTCCTTAGTTTTGGTCAAACTTTTGCTTGGAGTCATTTGAAGAGATTGTATGAATGTCTAGTGAACATGAGGATTCTCTTAACCGACTAGAGAACTCATTACAGAAGAGAGAGAGAAATTGGAACACACTTTGTCAATAAAGCTCCACACACTCGTGGCTTATCTAGTTGATAATATTCTGGCTATTGAACTTCATGCTTTCACAAATCTATAGATATTCAACTTGTACTTGCAATTTGAAACCCAATTGATTTTTGTTCATATGCAGCCAATGGATGATCAACAGCGTCTTTCCCTGTGCTTTGACCAACTTATGACAGACATTACTCGGAGCTTGGATCAGAAGAACAGGGACAAGTTCACCCAAAACCTGACCAGATTCAGGACTGAATTCCGATCCAGATAAAGCCCACAATCCTTCTTCTGGCCGGGGGAAGAAGTCCGTGTACATCATCAGGAACAAGAAAGTAATGGTGGAGGTGTACTGTCTTTTGTATGAGATACTGGGCGGATAACGGAGCAGCAATCGTTTTTTAAGGTTGTAGCTCGTGGCCTACGCCCAATATACCGCCGATGTTGTAGTTGATTTTGTTCATTTCGATCGAAGAACGGAGCCATTTGTACTATTGGCAACATATCCTTTTGCTCGTTTTTCTTTCTTTCTTCATTTTGGAGGTTTTAGATGCTCCCTATGTTCCGTAGTATGTGCTCTTTGATAGAAACATACCGTCTTTAATAGAAAAAATATGTTGAAGCTTTGTAAATACTGATATTCCTGAATTTTTTTTCCTGCATAAATGGAATTTTGATTGAACTAGTTACAGAGATCTTTGTACAAATCTACCCCGTAGCTACCACGTTCCTGATATTCTTGACTTAGACGAAGTTGGGTAACAGAACCCAGGATTTCGGCAAATGACTTGCTCACATCCTGGTCATGTGATAAAGCGGGAATCTATGTATATTTATATTTATTTGAAAAAGCTGAAGCATGCTCTTGGAATTACTGTTGCATGATTCATTTCATATGTTGCTAAAAGTGAGAATACGTGATATATGAGGAGGATGGAGAGCTTCTTGAAACTGGAAATCCTCTCTCATATCTAAAATGCGAATAAAGTGTTGGGTCTTTTATCTAATACGGAAATAGGCTTTGAATCAGTCGAATTTAGTCCATCAATACAAGGAAAGAATTTTACAGCCCTTCATGCATTTTGATGATTAATAGCCACTAAACATGATTAGTGATATCTAAGTAGATACGCTAAACAAATACTACTAAGATTGGGGACTGAAGATTTTACAGAAGTGCCTTGAGAGTCGGCGGTGTCGACTGAGGATTGGAGGCGGCGTGGTACAGTCTACAGGGGTAGTGATAGTTGAGTAAGCGAGGTGGTGGGAGCGGCTGAGGGCTGCCTGATCGGATTGGCTGTGGCAGTTGCCGTCTAATAGGCGTAGGGGTCAACGTCTATTCGGGTGATAGAGGGCTGGTGTTGATTACAGCATATGGTGCAAGGCAGTCTAGCATGTCTATATTGATTTTTCGGTGACTCTGGTGTCAGTTCAGAGAGGGAGGTGGAGGATAACGCCTGGCAGGTGGGTGATGCTAAGTAGGGTGTTGTTGCTGATAAAACAGTAATCCAAGTGTCGAGGATACCCAGTGCCAGCAAGGGTCCTCTTTCGACATTGAGAGTGCGGATGGTGGTGAGGGCTCAACAGACGGGCGAGGTTACTTTGGCCGCCGAAGGACCCGAGCCGAAGAGGCCACGAAAGGTATTGGATGATTTTGACTCTGAGATTAGAATTTCTATCTTTACTTTCTTTCTATAGTTTCTATGTATTATTTATAGCTATGTTCTAATATCACTTATTGTTTGCTTGGCAGGGGTTCGATGATGCCAACGGTGATGGGGATGATGAGCTGGGCTATGAGGCCGAGGATCCGAGGCAACAGAGGAGACCGAGGCTGTTGATGTCGAGGCGACTGACGAGGTCGTCCCGATGTATGCCGAGGTGACTGAGGCTGAGGCAGTGAAGTAGGAGGTGTGGTATATTACAGAGCCGGATTGTCGTCTGAGCCCGCCACATAGCCACTGTAGAGTTGGGGGTGCTATTGAGGAGGCTGCGGTAGGGTCTTCATGCGGAGACTAGGTGGGCGATGCCGAGATGTTTGACACCGGGGGAGACTGGTTGACCTGGACAGAGATAGATACTGTAAAAGGGGGCGTGATGAGCCAACAGCTACACATGCGATGGTTACAGGTCTGGTGCCACTGTAAGATGTTCATACTTTGTTATTTGTGGAGCTGTCAGGGTCAACGGTTGATGCTGGTGCTACTCTCTTGGCTATACACTCTAGCACTATTGGCACCAGGCCTGCGGTGTAGCTTTCTGATCCCCTCTCAGCGGGCGTTGAGGTTACAGTGATTGGTGATGCCAGCGAGGGATCCTCTGCTGGGCACCATGACAGGGCACCATGGGAGGGCATTGAGTACCTATTGAGACGGTGCACCAACTGAAGATGGTGAGTGTAAGATTCTGGCAGACGTTTGACGGTTCTACGATAATGAAGACGACGATTCTTCTTAGGATGATGTATGCTACATTTATTGAGTGGCTAGTGGCCTTGCTGGCACGTCGACGTTAGACTGGACCTCGGAGCTTATATCACAGTCCCTTCTGGATCTTGCGCCCTTTATGACTCGATTTGTAGTTGGAATGGTTGGTAGACTTTCAAGGTCGAGGAGCCGGGGCGCTGTGGTGGTGGAGAGGTTAGCCCTTGTGAGCGTCTAAAAGACCGATGGAGAGGCAGTAATGGGTGCTAAACGAGGGGGTGACGGAGATAACGAGCTGGCAGATGTCGACAGACAGCTCGCCGAGTTATAAAAATGGCAGATCGATGTGGAGGGTCGGCGACAGGGATAATGAGGCAGTGTACCAAGCAGGATGCCGATGGTCCGATCTACAGACACAACGACAGACACTTAAGACTTTCAGTTGCAACCTTGTTGCATTGTTACTGGTTGTTCTTCCTCAGATAGTTTGTACTTTATATTTTCTTATAGACATTGAATCCGGTAGTGGTCTGCGAACTTCAATTTGTATTCAATTTGATAATGTTGATGTTTCAGCTGTGTTGCCTTGCACTTGTTGTTCCATGATGTTTAGGTTTCACTATACTTGGGTGAATTGCATGTGTAGGTGACCTCAAATGGTTGTCCTCCCCCCTTCCCCTATCGCAGGGTACTTAATTGACAAGGGTGGAATAAAGTTGTACAAGTATAGACAAAAGTTGAGGCAAAAGAATGATCTTGCATTGAGAGTTTTGAGGCCAAAATGTCGTTACATAAATGAAGTAAGAACTTGTAATAATTAACAAAAGTTAGTCTATAAACAGGTATACATGTACAAAGTGCTAGATTTGAGCCCTGCAGGGGGGAACCCGCAACTGATTATGCGTAATACTTCTTTAGGTACCCGCCGTTGATAGGGGCCATGATCTGTCTGTCATCGGGGTTGAAGACAAGGTAGGACCCGTTGTCTCTTACTGCATGCACTTGGAAAAGACCTTCCTAATTGGAGTGAACTTGGGGGCTAATATGTTGGCGCGTACATGATTGGCAGCTTGAAGAACGAGGTCGCCTTTAACGAACAAACGTGGTCCTATTGACATCCCATAAGCCTTGGTCAGTTGCTCATGGCACTTCTTCATTCGGCGCAAGGCATTAGCTCTTCTTTCATCAAGACCCTCAAGGGCTGCAAGTTTGGTTTCTTCCTTCCCGAGGCTGCTGCACAAGAAGAGTTTGGCAGAGGTGACTATGTGATCTCGGTTGGTAACACGCACTCATCCCTATAGACAAGGGAGAAGGGTGTGGCCTTCGTTTCTGTGTCTCTAGAAGTCCTTGAAACCAAAGTGCCATACTTAGCTTCTCAGACCATGACCTGTTCTCGTTATGGACCATTCGCGATAGAATGTGCCGTAGAGTTTTGTTTGAGGCTTCATCCTGACCATTGCCCTGGAGGTAGTATGAAGTTAATGTAGCATGGTTGATATGGTAACCCTCCATAAGGGCTCAAACGTCCCTGTTGACGAACGGCTTGCCGTTGTCTAAGATGATGGGCCGGGGAATGATGTGGCCACGCAGGAAGTTGGAAATGACTCTTCCCGTAGCTCTCCTAAGAAGTATTGCTTTGACCTACTTCATAAAGTGTTTGGTTGCGGCATAATCCATATGTGGCTCTGGATAGCAGGTGGATAGGATTGACGGCGTCGAGAGTCCAAGAGTGAAATGGCAAGGGGGTCAGGATCATGAGCAGGTCAGACATTGGCGTTTGCATTTTATCAACGTGCTTTTGGCAAGGCTCGCAGTTCTAGACATGAAAGATGGAGTCGGACTCCATAGTCAGCCAATAGTACCTCAACCTTAGCAATTCCGAATACAGCTTTTGAGAGCCCTAGTGCATGCCATAATCACCATTATGCACTTCATTGACTACTTAGACGGCTTGGGCACCCTGCAAGCACCGCAGGGTGCGCCCCCAAAAACCTTTGCAAAATAACTCACTTTCTACCATAAAATACCTGGCTGATTTTTGTTTGATAGACCGGTTTAAACTACAATCAGGGGGAAAATCCCATAATAAGTACTGAATGAAGGCCTGGCCCCATTTATCCTGGACAGTAATTATGATAGCCTCCTCATTGTCTGGTGCGTATAGGCATTCAGGACAATCCCACTGGATATCTGAAGCATCTTTAGCCATGGATAGCCAGAAGATGCCCATGCACTGGAGGTGACGGTAAAGAGGGGGACCATTGAGGCCGCAACATTTTCGATGGCTTACTTCTATCGGTGCCTAACATTTGGCTAGAATTACTCCGGGACAACGTCTGTACACAAAATCTCCCAACATCAAGAAGTCTGTGATGGTAGAAGAATAAGCAAGGGAGGGTGTCTTGAGCTGGTTGACGATCGGTTGCCTCCAATTGTCTGAAGTAGAGTTCTTCTGGACAAGGTCTAAGGCTATGGAAGGTTCGGCCCTCTTTATGATTGTCAGCGTTCTGTTGTTCATCGTCAACCTCTATTTTGGACGTGATCTTGGCCAAGCTGTTTGCATATCTATTGTGTCACCTGTTATGATGTTTATATTGGACATGGCCGAGCCTTCCTCCAAATGATGCACCAAGGTACGATAAAAGTGCCAAGGCTAGCTTTTTAACTGCTTACTCCATGTTAGCCTGATTCATGATCAAGTTTGAGTCCCCTTTTACACATAGTGACCCAGCTCCCATACTAATGGCCAATATGAGACCAAAGACAAGCGCTTCATACTCAGCTTCGTTATTAAACACCAGGAATGCAAGCTTAAAGAAGAGGGAGGTGGTAACACAATGGGCTTCAAGAGGCTATGCTGGCAACCCCCTGCCGAAGGGGTGCTCCACTGGGACCTTTGCTAGTTACTAAGCCATCAAACTCAAATGTCCATAACTCATCAATGTCTATGATCAAGGTCATCTCTTTACCAGGCAATTGGTCCAAGGTTGGCTTATAATGTTGGCATGAGAAGAACGCCAATAGGTCGGCAAGAGCTTAACTTCGTAGAGCTATAGGGTTCTTGATTGTTAGGCCGAACTCAGCCAGGAGCAGTAGCTAGCGGGTTAGTTGCCCAAACAAGGCAGGCTGGGTGAGCATGTACCATAGTGGATCAGCCTTGGTAACGTGTATGATTTGGTGTGCCTAGAAGTAATGTCTAAAACTTCTGTGAGGCATACACCAAGGCTAGGCAGTGCTTATCGAAATTAGAGTAATTGGCTTCAGGTCCTCTAATCATCTAGTTAAGATAATAAACAGGATGCTCCACCCCATCCACCTCTTGGGCCAGTAAAGCCACTATGGATCTAGGTGTGCAGGTCAAGTATATTAAGAGTGGAATGCCCCGTTGAGGCACTATCATGGTCTTGGGTGACATTGGGACCGATTTGAACTGTTCAAAGGTTTGTTGCTAGGGGGCACCCTAACTCCATGGGCACTGTTGCATGTCAAGTGTTGAAATGGTGCAATAAGTTCAACCAATGCGGGAATGAATCGAAAAAGGTATGAAACATTACCAAGGAAGCTCTTCAAGTGCTTATAATTTTAAGGAGGTAGCATATCTTGGATAGAGGCAGTTTTGGAGGGGTCGATATTGAGGCCTTGTCGACTGACTAGAAAGCTGAGGAATTTGCCTGCAAAGACTCTCGAACACACATTTCAGCAGTTTCATCCGCATGTTGTACTGCCAGCACCGACCAAAGATTGCTTGGAGGTCACTGAGGTGATCATTCTCCTTCTTAGACTTGATAGTGAGATCCATGACATAGGCTTCCATTGTCTGATGTATAATGTCATGGAAGATGGCTGTCATTGCCCTTTGATAGGTAGCCGATGCGTTCTTGAGGCTGAAAGGCATGACTTTCCAATAGAAGTTTCCCATAGGAGTGCAAAAGGTTGTCTTGGCAGAGTTGTCGGGGTTCATACATATTTGGTAATATCCGGAAAACCATCCATTAAAGATAAGGTTTCTTGTCCGGCAGCGGCCTTGTCAATGTTAGGTAAGGGAAACTCGTCTTTAGGATATGCCTTGTTCAAGTTTTAAAAGTCAATACAAATAAAGACTTGGCCATTCTTCTTTAGTACAGGGACAACATTCGCCAGCCAGATGGGGTGAGTGATAGGTTCAATGAAGCTGGCCTGCAAAAGGTGTTCAATATCTAGTTTGATCTTTCACTCAACCCCAGGGCAGAAGGTTCACGAGTGTTGTTTATCAAGGATTGACCCGGTAGGAATGTTGAGGTGATGTGTGACAAATGCAGGGTCCAACCCGGGCATTTTGTTATAGCTTTAAGCCAGTACATCGCGATACTTGCGAAGGAAGGCAATCAATTCCTCTCTTCAACCCAGGGCGAGTTTGGTGCCAATGTAAGCCAGTTTGGGTTCCTCCCCTAGGTTAGCCAGGTTAAGTTCATTAGTCTTTGCCTTGATGGTGAGAGCCGTCTTCATAATAGGGTGAATCAGCACCAGGGGTCAGGCCGACAGTGTTCGGGTGCACAACACCATTCAATCTCTTCAGGCAGGTCAGGGTTGAGGGGGTTAGATAATGGACCACCTGAAGTCCCCATGCACCGTCATAGATGTTAGATCACTTTGCCATCTTTGATGATGACCTGGAAGGCCAGTTCAGACTTCTATTCTTGTACTTGGGAGACGAAGGCGGGGTTCTGGCCTTTGGAGCAGGCATGGTAGTTGAGGTCGATGCCTTGTTCTTATTAGTTTTTTTGGTTTTGGAATTGGGCTTACTTTTGTAAAGTTCTTCCCAGTCTGACAATCTGGTTTAGTGGATATGAGTAGAGTTCTCACCATCCTCTGTAAGTTCAGTAAAGAAGGATGCCTCGATAAAGTATGATCCAGCACATTCAAGCGGGGCCCTAGTGGCTGGTATAGTCATGGTCGTCTCGCATCCCACAGGGCCGACCATAAGCTTTAAACACTGATGGTACGTTAAGGGAACAACGATGTTGACAAGGATCCAAGGTCGGCCTAGTAGAAGGTAGAATACGGGCTCATTGTTAATCACGTGAAGTGTAGTGTCATGACATACATGGCTAATCATGAGTTCTATGGTTATGTGACCAAGGGTTGCTTGAGGGCCTTGCCCAAAGCTAGTGACCTTGATCGGGTCATAAATGATCTTTCTTGCTGGGATGCCGACCCTCTGCAAGGTGACAAGGGGGAGAGATGACGGAGCTCAGCCAGAGCAATAAAACAATCGGGATCGAGGCCAATGGTTACCTCAATCAAGCAGTTGGATAGGTGAGTTCGTGCCGCAGGTGAAACCCTATTTCATCAAAGAATCTTTCGATCTTCGTCATTTGAACGAAGATGTGTTTTGGCTGACTGGCTTACGGCACGCGGGGTGCGACCAGGGGAATAGCCTCTGTTGGGACCTCGGTGGTCGTGGGTTCAACATGGTCAGTGATGGCCATAAGGACTTGATGCTCTCTCTTGTTGTTACCATTAGGGGGGTAACACGCACATCATTATTCTTTCGTAGCTTGAGGTCGCTCGAGGCGATTTAGTGGGGTTGTCTTCCTTTCTTGGGTAGACTCCTATACCCAAGGGGGAGCACCTATGCACAAAGGAAATCTAGGCAACTTTTCTTCCAAAGATATCTCTTAGCCCGTTGCAATCTTTTAATTAGTGCCCAACAACTTGGTGATAAAGGCAATAGTTAGGTCGGGCTTGTGACACTCCTTAGCCCAAGTGACGTCATCGGATCTGTGTTGTCGGTCATAAACGCAACTTAAACCTACTGGATTACAAAGAAACTCTAGATACGTAACTTTATATACATAAAGCTTCAAAAAGGTATCCTTACAAAACTTTCACTACAATGTTTAGCACAAACACAGCGGAAGTTTTAAAATAGAACATCTAGATTCCCAAAATACAGCTGACATCATCTTACGTCCCCTTTTATAAGTTAGACCAACTTCTCATTCCCTTTCCCCTACGTCCCACCCAGTTATACCTTACCATCTAAAACAACATAGATAAGGAATGACGGCAAATCGCCCAGCAAAGATAACACGAGGATTAACGTGCATAAACGATGCAATAGCCTCGGGGAAAATAATAGTCAATGCAACGATATCAATAAACAAGAGTTCAATAAATAACGCCACATCAACCTAATGGCCTAGGAATATGTATATTTTTTTATCAGACTGATTGGCTTTAAGGCTCAATCGAACAACATTATCTCCACGTTTTGTGAATAGGACTGACCGACTATGCACATGAACATTAAATCAATAAAGCCAAATTAAATATCAATGAAATACAAGCCATTAGAATCGTTAACATCATAATAAAGTCAAATTACAATGCAGACTCATACCCAACTGACTGGACTTGACTAAATAGGACAGACTCGACTTGCGCGCCATACATCTTTTTTGCCGTTGATCAAATTTCACAAGCCCTCCTTTCATATGATGTCCCTTGTTCTGGGAAGTTCATCTTAGTCTCAGTTAATTAAAACATACGCTAAACACAAGAAGGGAACTAAGGAAGAGTGTTCGTCCCCGACCACGTTACCTCCAAACTACAAGTTACACCAATTGGACAGACTAAGGGAAATGAGTTCAGCTTACGTCCTCAGTCAATCAATTACTCAAACAAGAATTTTTTGTCATGAAACTGACCAGTGTTCAACACAACAACTGAAACTCAGACCAACATCACCCATAGAGTGGACCAGAGAGAGAATTAATGAAAAGTCCTTAACAATATCCAGAGCTAAGGGGGACATTGGCACAACAATCACCGATATCTCATAGCAATCATGCAACCTTCACAACACCACAACGCTATCAACGACAGGCATGCTAAGCAAAGCAATTCATAGCATACAAAGAACGACATTATCCTTACCTGATTGGCTTTTAGCTGATGAGCCAAGCAACCTCAGATTACAACGAGCGGGATCACCTAATCAAATAAGACCTTCCTCGTTATGGGCCAATCAAACATAAATACACAATTATTTATAATGTCTTACGACAGCCAGTTACCCGACCCGATAGCCAGGTCTTTAACCTAGCCTTGATAATGCATGAGTACTAATACTCCTTTATTTAGGCGCACTAACCGCATTCCTCGCTCCCCGTCACTCAGAATGCTTAATCGCGTGTGTTCCCTAAAATTCGGTGTCGTTAGGGTAAATTACCACAACTCCCCTTGATGGTCACTACCCCCCAACACTCCCAAATCGCTTCAAAACAACTTTTTAGATGTCTTACACCCCTTCCCGGACCAAAAAGTCCTTCAAAAAAGTTTATAGAAAAAATTACCAACATACCTCTCAGGGTGGCAAGTTACCAATATCCCCCGACACCAGAAAACTCTAAAAAAAAGTGTGAAACACTATTTTAAACATCCCAAAGTTATTTTTGAGCTAAAAAGTATTTTATGTAATTTTTGCCTAAAAATCTCGAACCAGCATCCGGAGTGAGCGCTTAGAAGCCAGTGCGGCTAAAAATAGCTACTGACTTCATAATGACATGAAATTTTAATAAATGGAACGTCTCTACATTTTAAAGCCCTCCTAAAATTTTCACATGAAACCGCATTAGTTTGCTATTTTTGAATTCACCGCGAGGTTTCTCAACAACCGCATTTGTTAATCCTCTTCCTGACATCGGAAAAATCTGAAATTTTTTCACATTATAGATCTCATAAAAATAACTAGTCTTTTTTTTTTTTTTGCACTTTGACTTAATATGTCTCGAACTATTTTTAAAATTTTCAACAACGGACTGCATTAAACCTAACTAGTTTTAGTGACATTTACAGTCACTATTCATGCATATTTGGATCAAACACACACTGTTACACACCTGCACTTCCTTCTTCCCCCGCTCTCACCCTTCATAGCCATGGAATTCAACCCTCTCCCCCCACCTACCTAATTTCATCTACACACACCCTGTTACACCTACAAAATTCCACTCCAGCAACACGCACATCGCCCCCCCAAGCACCTTCCCCCTGCCTGTCCCTTCACATTCACGCACCCTGCACACGCATGGCAGCAGCACCTACTGCTACTGCACTCTCTCCCCCCTCCATTTTCCCGCTTCATGCACACACAGGGCACCAGCCCACTCAAAGCGCAGCCCAACAGCCTCTATGGCTGCTTCCCCCTTTCGCCTTCACCATTCCCGCACACCCTGGCCACACTCGCGCGTACACAGTACACTCACGCATACACAGAAGGCCACCCCACCCACAGTCACACACATAAATTACACCAATTAAGAAATTCATCAAGAGGAAGAGATTACCCTTTTTCTCTTTTGAGTTTGATTTCCTTCTTCTTCCTTCTTTCCCTCCTTTTTTTCCTCTTCTCTTCCCCCGTTTTCTTCCTTCTACTGAGACCCTGCTTCTTCTCTCTTTCTTTTTTTTCTTTTCTCTTTAATATAAGTTCACATTATTATTTTTTAACAAAATGCTTAGTCACCTTTATAAGTAGGATGTGGCCAACATCCCTTAAATCTTCCCTTCCTCGTGACACTCAACCCAGTCCTTTAATAGCTCTCTCACTATCTTGAGGTCGCATGCGTATTTGGGGGTAGGCTCCCGTTATCTCATCTTGTCGAGGCATCAGTCCCCCTCATAGGACTGACACTTGCGGTCGTTGTAATTGTTGTTGTTGTTATTGTTACAGTTGGTTGGAGTCTTGGATGGGTCCATCGTGCCAAGAAGAGCATTTTGGGGGCGGGGCTTTCATGGCTTAACAGGAACGATCGGCTCGTAAGTGCGGCGAACTATCTCCTTGAGGTGCTCCCAAGATTTTAGCTACAAGTTCTCGAGATGAACACGATATACATCACTCATGTTTTTTTATATAGATGAGGACCAATGTCTCATCCTTGCTAAAATTTATGCCCTCAAGGAATTTGAGGTGGAAGTAGTGCACGTATTTGTTTAAGTCCTCCCTAGGGTTTTTGAGTATCCCAGCAATATCGATGATGGTGACTCTTTCAGCTTCATAGTGGAATTTATTTAGGAAGAGTCACACCATGTCACTCCATGAATGTACAGCCCCTTAGGAATCTAGTGGTACCAAGTGGTAGGTAAGACCTATGAGGGATTTGCAAAATTCCTTAAGCTTTAAACTGTCTCGTGGACCATTTGCTCTAAGAAGCCTGCAAATCTGGTTAAGTGCTCAGGGGCGTTTCCCTCACGTCCGTTGAAGAGCATGAATGGGTTGCTTGTATTTGAGTGGGTAGGGCATGACAGAGATGTCACCGGTATAGGGCGCATGGCCAAGTAGCCGAGTGGAGGAGTTAGGTTCAGACTTCTTTGATAGGAGGTGGATGAAAGCTTCCAAGTTAGACTTGGTGACATAGTACGGAAAGGGCTCTTCGGGGCCTGTAAGATGTGGTAGCCTGTAGGGGCACCGCAAGCCCCTAGCCCCCAGATAAGATCACTTGGCCAGTGGTTTAGGTTGGTGAAGAGAAGGTTCTCTTGCCCCCAGTCTGGGGTAAGAGAAAGTTATTGATATATGACAAGGGATGGCAGTGGCACTTGTGCAAGGGCGTGGGCAATTGGGCGAGATATGTCCACCGCCTAGCCTGTGGTTTGGTGTTGGTCAGCTGGATAGGGTTGGGCTCCATCTCAATGGAGTCATGCATTTTGAAAGAGCTTCGTACTGGCATCGGGCGAGATGGTGCGGTGGTAGGGAGGACCTATTGCAACACTGGTCCAAGATCTGTCTCAGGTTAGCGAAGTGGTACCGTAGAGGAAGGCACATCCGCTGCAGGTCATGAAGATGTCACGAGGCCTACCGCCAAGGGTCTGAATGGTCAAGGTGGCGGTGGCCGTGACACTGGGACCTAGGTGGTTTATAAGGCAAGCCTAAGCTCTAAAGGCTGAATTTGAGAAGTAGCTTGTTAAGAGGCAAGGGTTTGTATTGATTTCTGCATCTCCATGATGGTAGCCATAAAAGTGGACTGGTAGTCTTGTTGACTGGCTATGGTTAGGATAAGCTATTAAACACCTGCATTAACAACAACTTGCACATCCGGTGCAGTGGTTGATGGTTGGTCTTGAAATCGGACAAAATTAGTCTCCTCCGGGGTCATCCAGATGATGCTCCTCTTAGATAGCCGAGCTGAGGCCTTGGTTGGTTGTCGTGGTAACTCTCCGTTATAGAGGCATGATGGCTAAGTGTGTCAGATAAGCAGAATGTACTACGATACTCACCTCCCTAATAGAGTTGCTAAAATGATGCCAAGAAAGTGGGTTCGTAGCTTACGTAGAGGTGTCACAAAGGATACAGTCCAGTTAGCTACCAAATAGTCAATAGTGAGACACAGTGAGGGTAGAGTAAGCAAAGAGCAAGGCTTTACAGACAGGCCATGAGGAGTGGCAGTGCAGTGAAGGCAAGGGCTGAGACGAATAGGCTGATAGTCGACAGTCCAAAGTAAGGTCCAAGTCACGGTCCAATGTTATGTCCAATGTCACGGTCCAGTTGTGTTTCTCTCTTTACAATTTAACAGCTCTTTAGTTTAGAGTGAGAAAGTGATTTGGTCAAAATAAGAGTTATTGTTCAAATGAAGTCCAAAGTCCTTTATTTATAGGAAAAAGAATGCCAATGTCATCAGTTAACAAGTGTCGTCCACTAGGAGTGACATGTCACCAGGGGATCCATTAATGCTAGTGCTCCTTTAGAATATCAGTTCTGTATTCACAGTTCCTGAATCCTACAGGGTGGCGTCAAGAGACCCTGAGAGAACTTAACAAGGCTGGGGGAGGGTCCCTATGCCTGACTATCAGGTAGACTAGGCTCGATGCACTTTGAAGACCTGTTGCTGTCTCGGAGTGACCCGATAGTCATCGTCTTGGGGCGTCGATGATCAGCAGTAGTGTGAGTGCGACGTGATCATAGTTTAGGAGTGCCTAGTGATATGCAAGTCGCCCAGGTGGAGATAGTGTCTTTTAGATCGAGCCTATCCAATTGTGAAGGGTCCTTATGCTGGAATACTACGAGCAGAGCCTCTCGAAATGTTATACTCTCTGGAGAACAGGTTGAAGCATGTTCTACTTCCATGACAAGGGCACATATAGATGGACCAAGGTCAGGGGGCACGGTAGTGCACCAGAGAGCCAGGGGCGTAACTGTATTAGTGGTGTGGCACATGAGCGCAGTGGTTGTATGGTGCCTAGGGGCACATAACATAGGAGCGACGCAAGGGCATGACGACGGGTGTCACGGAGTTGAGCCTGGTATTAGGGGCATGTAACTTGAAAGCGATACATGGGTGCGGTGAAAAGTGTCACAGAATAGAGCCTGGTGCCAAGGGCATGTAGCTTGAAAGCAACGCATGGGCACGACGACATGTGTTATGCAATAGAGCTTGGGGTCAAAGGCAGGTAACATGAAAACTGCGCATGGGTGCAACAACGGTTGTCGCGTAATCAGGGCATGGATGATGGACGTTGCGGAGGTAGCACACGAGCATGGAAGACAGGTCTTGCAGAGCTGGTATGTGGGCAACGACAGGCATCACGGAGATGGTATTCGGGCGACAATGGCCTCGCAGAGACGACAAGCGGCTGCGGGCGACAGACGTCGTGAAGCGAGCACGCGGGCGACGGCTAGTGTCGCTGAATGGCATACGGCCACAGTTGATGGATATCGTGGAGAGAGAAATGGTGGTTCCAAGGGGAAGGCTGGGGCCAACCCTAGGGGGGAAGGCTGGGGCCAACCCTAGGGGGAAGGCCAAGGCGACCCTCAAGGGAAGGCCAAGGCCGACCACCTCTGGGCAGGCCGAGGTTGACCCTCAAGGGAAGGCCGAGGCCGACGCCCTTTGGGGAAGCCAAAGCTAACCACCTTTGTCAAAGGCCAAGGCGCACCGACGTCACTCACATAACTAAAAAAGGGGTCCGACGGATGAGGCACAACGAGTGCGTTTTCATAAGTCGTGCAAAAATAAATTTTAGCATAAAAGAAATGAAAAAAAGGAAAATGAGAACAAGGAGCACATGACTTGAGCGTGCGTCACTTTGACCATTTCGAGAGCATTGACCGTTGACTATGATTATGTGTCGGGTAAAACGGGACCTACCTTAGGCCCATGGGTGAGACCAAGATAGGTTAAGAACAACTATAATGGTCAAATGGGCATGGTGGAGGAAGAGATGTGAAAGACAATGCTAGAGAACTAGTAAAAGATACGAGAATAATGATGATACTTCATTTTATTATTCCCAGTTTAGACAAAATTAAAAGATAGAAAATCGAGGAGGCAGTAGTGGCAGCTATGGAGGTACAAACATAGCAGTGGTGGTCGTTGTGGAAGATGGTCATTTAGAGGAAGGAGAATGATACTAGCTTAGCTAGAAAAAAAATGTAGCCTTACCTCAACTTTTTTATCTTATATCGTTTGACGAAAGGGTAGCTTTAGGCTTTGAAGTTAGTAAGAGATCTCGACAAGGTATGCCATCAATTGGAAAGGCGAGATAGATGACGTAATGGTGATGACGTAATGGTTGATGGAGTGGTAATGCTTGAAATGCCTAGTAATGGTTGAGGAAAAGTGACGATGGCTATGGAGTTGCAGATGGCAACAAGGGGGGTTGTTATAAATGGCCATGGTCAAGGAAGTGTCATGGCAGATAATGCTAGAGAACCAGTGAGAGAGTGGAGAATGTTGATAATCTTTTGCTTTATTATTTTTACTAAGGGAAGAGAGATAAATCCGTGAAGTGTGACAGAGGCTATGAAGGTACCATATAGAAATGTTAGAGGTAATGGGAGATGGTTATTGGCAAATGAGTAGAGATGGTGATATTTAATTAGAAAAAGGTGTAGCCATACCACCTCAACTTTTTATCTTATTGATTCTTAAGAAGGTATGTGTAGGCTTGGCATTAGTAAGATGTGTATCAATTGGAAATACAACCCTTTTCTATCTTATCCAGTCAAAGCTTTAGAGTTGGTAAAAGATCTCACTTGGTTATGCCATCAACTAGAAACGTAAGATAAATGTGGTAAAGAAGAGAAAGATGAACAAAGAGAGATTGTGAGTTATGAGGGGACTATTGGGTCGGTAAAGTTTGGTTTATAGGAAGAAAGAGTAATGGTGGTGATGCTTTTAGGGTATGGGTTTCTAGAGGTTAAGGTAGTAAGTAATAAGTGTCAAAAGGTTTGAGGATTGAAGATCAACAACCTGCAAGGTTGTGGTAGGCAATGGGTTTTGGGAGATGGAGTGGTGATTGAAGTTTATTGTGATGGTAATTACAACTTAGAGGGATTAAAGGGATGATTGAAGGTGGTGGTGGTTAATGTTATGGCAATGCTTTGAATAAACGGTGATTGAAGGTTAAAGTGATGTGGTGGATATGGAAACGATGGAGGAACAGCGTGCTAGCAATCAAAGGGTTAATAATCTTTTAATCTTTTTTCACTTTAAATCAAAGACATTACATCAGGCAATGTAGAATATTGCCATTGATTGTGGAGGCAAAGATATGGAAACGATGGTGGCTATAGGACATGGCCATTGGTGGAGGCAAAGCATAATAGCAATGTTTAAGGAACTAGCCGGGGGAAAAGGGGGATTGACGATGATCTCATAGATATTGAAATCCTAATGTTAGTCTACAGGTCGAATATTAGATCAGTAGCTCGAGTATATGAAACTGATCCCTTTATTGGCCACAGAGCTTGGAGGTCATTAATAGATTATATTGGCACAGCATTGCTGCACAATCTTAAGATTTACTTTATAGTAACTTTCTATGAAAGCTTCTGATATGTGTATTAAAAAATTCCAACCATATTGCTTCAGCTTTTAGGGATAGAAGTGTGTAGATAGCGAGAAGTGAAGCTCAGTTACCAATTGGGTCACTTACGTACAATACCCTTATGGTTTAGAGTATTTGCAAAAAGCCACCTGGGGTTACAAAAGATTGATAAAGACACATGAAATTGTAAAGGTGTCGCACTGTAAAATTTCCGTAACGAAAGAGTAAAATGTCTAAATTGCCCTCAATATAAATCAGAATGCATTAAATTTTCATTTCTAATTTGTGACTTCCAAATAGACCCGGCAAAAAGTGGCCCGTACCCGAAAAACTACCCGTACCCGCTCAAAAAACCGGGTACGGGTACAAAAAGCTATACCCGTTAAAATTTTACCCGTACCCGGACCGGACCCGTAAATCCCGGTTCGGTCCGGTCCGGGTACGAATTACCCGGGTTACCCAGGTTTTGGGCTATATATATGGTATTTTTAGGGTTTGTGACACTTTAGTCTTTAGGTTACACTTCTCATTTCTCAAACTCAGTTCTCCCTCATCTCAACTCTCTGCCGCGCCGCCTCACTCTCTCTCAGAAGAAAACAACCGGCGGCCGCGACGCCTCACCGCTGCAGATCGACGGCCGCGACCCCTCACCGCCACCTCCATTTCTGTCTCTCACAAACCGACGGCCGCGAAGCCTCACAGCCACCTCTCTTTCTGTCTCTCACAGATCGACGGCCCCGACGCGTCACCACCACCTCTCTCTCTCTCTATCTCTCACAGATCGACAGCTCCAACACCTCCACGCCTCCACAGCCCTACAGATCCACTGCCGAGGACCTATCTCTCTATCCGTCGTCGACGGCCGATGCCCCACCGATCGACAGCCGTTTCAGCTCCATCGTCCCAAATCTTCGATGTTCGACAACATCACCAGGAAGGCCCTCAGTGCACAGATTTTTCGGATTAATTTTTTAATGCACTATAATTTTTAATGTGATGAAACTATCTGTGATGTACCCTTTAATGTATTTTCGGATCTGTGTGGCTATGTCCATTCTTGAGTCTTCTGTTGAATTGTTGGTATTGATTAGCAGATCAGTTGCCATTGTGCCATGCTATTTGATTGGTTGTTATTATGTGCATTTTTCTTCTTTTTATTTTGAGTTTTGTGAAATTAAAACTACTTTTAACAACAAGAGGGGAATAATAATAATAATTTTGTTCAATTAAGTATCAGGAAAATATTTATATAAAAAAATTGAATTTACCCGCGGGTATTACCCGCTATGTGCGGGTAGGGTATGGGTATAGAAAAAGACTACCCGGAAAAATCCGGGTAATTTTTACCCGGACCGGTTTTATCCGGACCCGGCCGGGTATTACCCGGACCCGGCGGGTGTGCCCGTTTGCCAGGTCTACTTCCAAAGGCATAAAAAATTGGTGGCATCTCAATCGAAAAATGACATTAGAAGATTCAGAAGACTAGGATTTTTTTTTGTGACTTCCGAATCCTAATAAAGTCATTTCCCTTAATTGTAGATCTACGGTTTTTTCTTTGAATGGTGTTGGTGTTGGTGTTGGTGGGTGCTTAGGACTAGAGGTGGGGGCAAGTGGTTGGGCTCGATGGCGGGGCGTGCGACAGTGCATGTGGGGATCGATTGGGGCTGGTGGCGGCTTAGATGATGCGTCACACTTGCAAGACCTAGGGATTTTTCTATTGATCTATTTCACAAATAGAGGGGGATGCAGATCGAAAAAACCCACCATTTTAAATGTTTTTGCCGGAGATGTTGTCGATCTTGAGGCCTTGGTAATCGATGTTTGGTTAATTCGATTACGAAGGCACCTGCAGCATTCGGCGGTGATGGTGGTGGCGGGATTGGGTGGGCTGTTGGACGTGACGGGATTGAATTGGATGAGGCAGATGGTGGTGCCGATTTTGGGTGGCGCAGGTGGCAGACGAGGTGGTGGAGGCGGGATTGTGAAGGGAATTACACTGTTAGCGTACGATGACGGGGCTGGCAGAAGTGTAGGCATACAAGGCTGGGGTGGTGGTGGCACCAGTTGTGGGTGGTGCAGATGGCATATGGGGGCGATGGTGGTGAGGGTGGCGGATAGGGTTTTTGTTGCCAAGGGTGGCGGCTAGGGCTAGGGCTAGGTTTTGGTAGAATTGGAGAAGAAATTAGGACTTGTTTGGGAGAAATAAAAAGTGGGAGTGTACTTTATTATTTTTTATGTATAAATTTTTTACTAAACGCATTTTTCAAGAGAGAGAAGAACACGCCTCGTTAATTTGGACGACTTCTCTAACGGTTGAAACAAAATAAGCATTAGAGGGAGGCCTTTGCAACCTTTGTGATAACAAGTGTCTTTTTGCAACTACCCCAAACCGCAAGGGTAGTTTCTGCGATTATCTCTTACCAATTCCTTTCATAATGCACATGTTGCCTTGTTGCGCTGTTGCTCCAAAATCTATACGCATTATGTCTAACCATGTGCCGCTGCATCAAACATTAAATATTAACCGAACAAATTCTTGATCTTTCAAATGTAAAAGGTGCTGTTAGTAGAGAGCTGATGGGTCTCCTATATGCCTGCTCTTTCGTCTTTTCTTGGGGCCCTATCAAGAGCAATACCCAGTCTCAAAACTCAAAAGTTCTGATCATTGATTCCCACCTTCGTCACCCCGTCCTTTTTATAATTTAGGGCTCCAGACTGTATTGATTTGTTTCGAGGTGGAGGAAAACGAAGACGCCGATCGAATCATGACCACACGAGCACGAACATCCATGACGTGCACCAATGATCCGAGGCCTAGTTTCTTGTCATCCTAACACGGGGATCCAAATGATGTGGAGGGAAAGGGTTGAACTCTCTCTTCCTTAAAGTCGAGAGTATCTATCAATCCATCTTCATCAAACCAATGAAGAGCCCCATTTAAAAATGGCACTGGCAGAAACGAACTTGGTGTTCATGTGGTTATCCCTCTACGTCATTTGAGCCAAGTTTTTACAAAACTATTGCCACTTTTATTTGGGTTTTGGTACGTTGTACAACGCAGAACCTCAACGTATAGTCAGTCCTCCGATGGGTATTCCAATCTCTTGGTATTACTTCTAGGCCAATTCGTGCCACAAATTTTTTAGGTCATTACCTCATATTTTTCGTTATGCTTGAAGGTCCACTTTAAAAAATGAAGGTGAAGGTGAAGGTGAAGCATCTACTTTGGAAGAGTGGGAAAATAACGCACACTGCCTCTGAAAGTCTTCTTAGCCAAATAATTGATCTTGTAAATGTATTTATTAGGTTTTGGTTATAAATGTTAATTCTATTGCGACATAACTTACCTTCGTACTATCCCAATTATGTTACACATTAGAATTAGGCTATAAAGTTTGAAGAAAAAATTTATTTGAGCTTCAATTTTCACCACCATTAGAGCTTTATAGTTTAGTGATACTAAACAGCGACACTTTTGAGAGCATTGGGTTTGGGATCATCTCATATTTCACGCTTTGTATGAAGGCCAGTATCAAAGTCTCACATTGACTATACATGAAAATATGGATATGTTCTTTTGCCCACAGAACTTTCTTTCTCTTAGTCAAGCTTTTGAGTTGCACGCCAGGCTTAACCGTTACGCAGTAGGATAATAACATTGCTTCACTATCTGGGCAACAATGTTCCCTTGTGGTTGGCTTGTACACGTGAAAAGTTTCCAAACTTCTGTCCCCGAAATGCAAATCTCACCATCACATGATCGTTTTCGAGTTGATCTAGATTGTCGAGTTGCGCCCATAAGAGAGCTCTATGGGTTGAATCATCAAGCAGAAGATCGGCAAGTGTGGCATCATCAGGTGTTCAAGGGCACTCTTTTACGACATGTAATGTAGTCAATCAGATTCGGCAACATTGTTATTGTTGTGGACTGACAACTTTTGCTTGATCTGTGAAGAATTTGATCTTTTGGATGATTTAATGGAGAGAAAAGTATTGCATGTATAGCACAATACATCATTGCTAATTGCTAAGTTTGGGCTTCCTATCTAAATAAGATAATTTGACTAAGGGATCCTACCTAAATAAGATAATTTGACTTCCTAAAATAACATGAGTTGACTTTGTACATAATGATATAATATATGACCTCCCATAAAATCATGCACTATTATATGGGTTCCATGATTCATGGAGTCTATTTGTCCTCCATTACTCTCCCTCAAGTTGGTGCAGGAAGAGCGGAAATGCCCAACTTGTGAAGTATCACACTAAAAAGATCTCGACTAAGTGCTTTAGTGAAGATGTCCACCAATTGTAGCCAAGAAGAAGTGGATCTTGGAATTAAGATATGTGATTGAATGTATTGGCGGATGAACTGACAGTCAATCTCGATACTTTTGGTTCTTTCATGGAAGACGGCAATGTGGAGAGCAACTTGGTTGTCACAGAAGAGCGGAACTGGTTTATTGCAAGGGACTCAAAAGTCATGCAAAAGATGAATAAGCCAGACGATTTCGTTGGAAGTCGTGGCTATAACACGATACTCAGCTTCAGTAGAAGAGCGAGAGACCACAGATTGTTTCATGGACCACCAGGAAATAGGAGATGCAAGAAACACAATGTAGCTAGTGTTGGATCAGCGTGTCATCGGATAGCCAGCCTAATCGATATGGCAGTAAGCCCACAAGATAAAGGTTCCGCTGAAGGAAAGAAAAAGCCTTGACCAGGAAAACCTTTTAAATAGTGTAAAACAGATAAGTAGCATCATGATGCGATTATCGTGGAGATTGGCTGAGAATATGGTCCGCATAGCTGATGTCAGGTGGTTTAATGGTGAGATAGAGAAATCTGCCCATTAAATGCCTGTAACGACTTGACTCCGAGCGTAAGGGGTCAATGGCAGACTAAATCCTATGTTTATAATTCAAGGAAAAAGAGAGGGCTTTGCACCCAGGAGCCCACCAGCGTGTATTTTCTTTAGCTGATAACAATACCTGGGGGGGGGGGGGGGGGGCGAGGGGAGCATGCCACCTTGATGCTAAGAATATACTTAAGCTTCCCAAGGTCCTTAATGTGAAATTTCTAATACATATAATCCTTGAGCCAGCGAATGCGCACGGTAGCGTTTCCAGTAATAACAACATCATCCAAATAAATAATAATAGTAATGAAAGATGAGCCATTTCTAGAAGTAAAGATAGAATAATGGTCAGTGTGAGACTGATGAAAACCAATGTAAGTAAAGTTGCAAGGAACTTGTTGTACTAATTACGGGAAGCTTGGCGGAGTACATAAAGGGACTTTGCAATTTGCAAGCACCATCGCCCTCTGTTTGGCAAAACCCTATGTGATTTTCATGTAGACTTCCTCATCAAGGTCACCGTGGAGGAATGCGTTATTAACAGATAATTGATGAAGTTCCCATTGGCAAGTAAACAGCGGACCGTAACAAGTTTGGCTACAGGTGCGAATGTCTCATAAAAGTCAACCCCTTCAATTTTTTGTGTAGTCCTTGGCAACGAGGTGGGCTTTGAATCTGTCAATTCTTCCATCCGGATTGTGTTTAACCTTGTAGACCCATCTAGATCATAGCACATTCACCAGGGTATAGCTGTGTGAGGCCCCAAGTTTGATTTGCCTCTAAAGCGGTAATTTCTTTGGCCATAGGGCATCTCTCCAATGCTGGTGTTTCACTGCTGAAAGAAGGAATTGGGCTCATCTGTGGAAGAAATGGCTTCTAAAAAAGTATGATGAGCAGAGAAAAACTTCGAATATGAAATAGTGTTAGAGAGAGAATGTACCATTGAATTAACCGATGAATTGGTTGAATGCGATGGCGAGCTTGTGAGAGCAAGAGAAGGAACAAGTTTACATCAAAACCACAGGGCTTGTGTGATATATCGCACTGCCACTGAGGACGAGTGGTAGCAGTTTCAGAGCAACTGATGCATCAACAGTAGACTGAGCAAGAGAAGGTACCTCATTCGGCAGATGAGGTCGTTCAGCAGAATTGGGCCTCGCAGGATTGTTCAAAATGATAATGTGTGTACCATGAATGTGATTGAGAACTGGTTGCGCTTTAGGCGGGTTAGCTGTGGAGTCACCTATGTGTCTTCAATCTGTCAAGGAACAAAAATTAAGGTTGGGCTTGTGCAGTTGGAGTAGAATTCAAGTCATCCAAATTGGGTGTCGACCCAAGAGGACAAAGAGAGGTTTTTATCTATACCATTTGGCGCTACATTGTCCACAAAATTCGAAATTTAGCTGGTGGGTTGCGGCCATATCAATAGTAAAGGGAAAAGTTTCTTCGAAAAAAATGTATGCCACGAGACATAAATATTCTTGTTGACAAGATCAAAAACCTTGTAGCACTTATTTCCATGTAGATAACCAATGAAATTACCAGGTTGGGAATGGGGTGCGAAGTTATTAAGAGGTTTACTATTTAACATGGTCGTAGCATAAGCACCCAAAAGAACACAAGTGAGCGTAACTAGGTGATTTGACAAATAACATCTCAAATGGTGTTTTGTTACCTAGGACAAAAAGTGGCATCTGGTTGATCAAATAGGCCGCCGTGAGTATACACTCTCCTCAAAATTTGACAGGTATGTTGGCCGGAAATTGCAAAGCACGTGTTACTCCAATAAATGCCGACGTTTACGCTGAACGACCCCATTTTGTTGTGGTGTCTGAGAACAACTGGACTGTCTTTCCATGTCGTGCTCTAGGTAATGAGTTAGAAGATCACTACGTTTGAATTTAAGTCTGATATCTATGCGAATGACTTTTTTTGTAGAGTTGAATTGTGTCTGTACCCACCTAAAAAAATAGAGTGGATAATCATGTGTCTCAGATTTAAATTTCATAAAAAAAAAACCCAAGTGGCTTGGTTGTAATCGTCAACGGTAGTAAAAAAAATAGTGAGCATATGTCATAGATCAATTTTTTACGGTCCCAGAGGATATGTGATGATTTATTCATATGGAAAGGAAAGGGCAGTCTAGTCTGTTTTGCTTTGCAGCAACCATCACAAAATTTTTCTTTCGTTTTACCAGAAGTAGAAGATATGGTTGGGGACAAGAGAAAGACTGGCCATAAGAAGATGCCCCAATCGTCGATGCCATAACCCGGATTTCTTCTAACACTGAGCCATCAATGCGTTGCCTTCTTCTCTAGTCTCCGACTAGTACAGGCCATCCCGCATGTTACCCAGTTCCATCATCGTTATCGATGGCAAGTCGTGTATACCACATCCGACTCAAATATTAGCGCACTATCCAAGTCCTTGTCAGTTTGCTTACGAACAAAGTTAAAACATAAATCCGGCACTCCAAGAGCATTCTTTAGCACAAGTTTCTTATCCAAATTAAAAGTCCGTAATGCATGAACGTAGGCCGAACCACCATTAGGAATCTACATCCGTGGAATGTTAGGATGCATAATGCTATCAGATAATTGATTGATGTCACAAGACACATGAAATGTTGCGCCTGTGTCGATGATCCAAGGTTTAATTTTCTTACGAGACATGTTATTCACCAGATTTACAGAGGGAGAAGTGTCACTAAGGAGAAGAGCCAATAGTTAGGGGTTGTTTTGCTGAGAGTCCAGATATTGGTGAGGTCCTAGCGCTGCCGTCGATGACTTGGGCAAACCCAGATCTTTCCGACGACGCCTGGGAGTTCAGGGACATATTCCCTAACCACCGTCTGCTAGTTCGCCGCGAGAGCAATTACATGTCCTTTTCTGCCAATTCAGATAGCCAATGAGTTCGAAAGACTCTTCGCGGCTGTGATTTCCTCTGCTGTAATGAATGCATTGGTCGCTCGCCATTCTGATTGCCGTCCAATTGTGTCATAGCAGCGCAGTCGTGTTGCCATTGCCTTGTATAAACATTGTGTTCTCTGTGATAGCAGCGCAGTACGTGTTTCACCCTTGGCAGTTTTAAAATGTCCTGCTCCATTCTGTAATTGTTTATTTATCTAGCGCATTTCGTGATCCATGACAATACAATTGCATTGCACTACACCCATGGTTCAAAATCCTAGGAATTTACATCCCCCTTTTCAATTTTTCCACCCATAAAACCTGCCCTTGCTCTTCTCGGCAAGGGCGTTACCGTATTCCTGTGCCACGTAAAATATTATTCGCCAGTCTCTTTGAGAGGATTTTTTACCAAAATTATTCTTGGATGGTCATAAGCAAAGAAAAGTGTGGAGATCTGAGATCAATTGTGGCATTTTGAGGTGCTGCCACAACTGGTACCAAAGCCTCACTATTCTGGTTCGCATTTTCTTCTGTCATACCAATGAACAATATGATAGCAAGGATATCAGCCTTGCTGTGATTATGTGAAGAATTAAAATAATTTGACGTAGGGATCCTGCCTACCTAAGATAATTTGTCTTTCTAAAGTAACATAAGTTGACTTGTACATAATAATACAATATATATGATTTCCCATGAAAAATCATGGACTATAATATTGGTTCCATGATTCATAAAGTCTGTTTGTCCTCCATTAATCTGAGTTTTTTGAACTTTATCCACATTGTGTTACTATCACCAGATGCTACAAGCTACTACTGACAGAATTCTAAGTGACAAAGGGAGTGAGAGAGTAGAGAAACACAAAAAACTGTAGCTTTCAGAGAGAAACTGGTAAAGGTTAGCGAGAATTAGAGAAGAGATAGACGGTGTCGAGCCATCTCAAAGTTAGTTTAAAACTACCAAAGCAGATTTGACTTTTGTCGAAGCAATATCATGCTTTGCATCAAAGGTAGCCCTAATAAACACCGTGGCCGTGTGAATAACCTCGACCGTGATCTACGCCTTGACCATGATAGTCAAGGTTTGGTCTTGTGCCTCAACATAATCATGTGAATAACCTTGACTGTGGTCTAGGCCTTGACCACAGTGGTCGAGGTTTGAGTCTTGTGCTGCAACATAATCATGTGAATAACCTCGACGTGATCTACGCCTTGATAACAGTGGTAGAGGTTTGAGTCTTTGCCTCAACATTACCATGTGAATAACCTCAAAGACTGTGTGTGGAGACAGATGCATATCATGGTTAACCACATACAGGTGTTAAATCAAAGAAATGGACTCCTTGCTCCCAAACTTAAAATTCTGTTCTACCAACATTAAGTTGGTGTTAAAGACCAGGTGCTACATGTTGGCACAGTAAACTGCTTCTACTACCCTTCTGATACGATTTTAGCATATGTCTTACGAGTTACAACCTCAAAGTTGCCAATATAACTCAAGCGTCCAAAACTGCCCACTGTGAGACGGCCTCGTGTAGAGGCGAGGTACCTCGATTTATGAACTGCACAAGAGAAAATTGAAGATCAAATGAAACAAGAGAACAGCATTTACATTCTTCTATTGCCACCTTTTAGGAGCAGCTTTGGTTGACAAATTGCTGCCACTAGCAGATTTTCTCAAACCTGAGAGCCATGAAGAAAGAAAATAAGAATTCAAGCTAGGCCTTAAGAAAAATTTGCCAAGGATGACCTCATTTTGAGCTTCAACACGATAGCAGTTGAAGTGGTAAGGTACTGATTTTGCATACCTGTTGATCCTTTTGTAGAGTCCCTGAGTGACTTCAATGGTGGACGAGGAGCCCTGGGTGCTGTTTTAGGCCTACACAATAATATCGGACGCAGGGTTTAAGAGTTTAAGTTTGATTCCCCAATTTCCACACAGGCCAACCACAAAAGGGTGACCTAAAAGCAAATGATAACCCAGAGATCTGGTTCATACATAACCATAGAGTTATTTTATATCAAGAACGTGATGTCTTTCACGGTTTCACCCTTCTCTTGTATACCTTTCCGCTGTTTCGTGATGTGTCTTTTCTGTTTTTCAGGTCTGAAATTTATATGCTTAGAATTTTATTTTTTTTAAAGTCTCTAAGATGTATCATCAGTGAACTCTGGCAACCGATGCTTGACAGCATTCATCAGCATATCATCGTAGCAGAATCAATATAAACAAGACATACTTACACAAAAAGGTTGGGAGACACTTGAGACTAAACATGTTTCTGTGAAGTTCTGCACTCAAGAGAATCTTAGGAGCCTGATATTACTATGTAATAAGAAAAATATGACACTTTTGCAAATAATTAATAGCATTTCAAAAAAATTGAGATGCTTCAAATATTCTTCTTTGTTTTCCTCAAGTTTCTTGATATGTTTTATCTTCCTTGTCATCAGTTTCAGCACAAATTTGAGGTGGGACATCCTCTACTTGTAACACCCATGTGCACACCTTCCACCTGAGGCTGAGCAGTCTGGCAATGTGCACACTTTCATCTGAGGCTGAGCGGTATGGAAGCTGTAAACCTACCAACTTAAGTTTTGCCTTTGCAGAACTGGGATGTTTCTGCTACAGAGCAATTTTGGGCGCCCAACTGTTGAATTGGCTAGTGTATCTTTCCTTTTTCCTGCACTTACAATTTTTTTCATCTAGGGGTCTGTCCTTTTCTTCTATCCATACATATCAATCTTCCGAAATCTGGTGCCTATCAAGTGAAAGATTACTGATCTTTATTCTTATTGCTACTCTCATTGATTAGTCCTGTTCTGAGAGATGCTCAGTCATTACCAATACCATGGCGAGGTTCAGGTACTTCCTTTCTCACTGACATGTACTGAGCATTCCAACTATGAGTTGGAATGCACACGTGCAAGGATGCTGACTACTATTATAGCTCAATTTCTAACCGGCCCGAGGACAGCTGAGCCAAGGAAGCAGAGGCAACGTTGCAATTAAGTACAGTAGATTAAGTTCCACCATCAGCATAAGTTCAACTATTTGAATTCAAACGCTTGTTATTTCACTATATTTGCCATCTTGTAGTCCTAATGAACTCAAGCACATTAACTACTGTAGTCTCAACGATTCACATACGCAAGGAAGTTGGTCCAACTGCTAAGAGAAATAATGTCCTTTTGTCCTACCATGATTTGGAGAATCAGGACCACTGAGGTGCCTAGTTGCGTGAGGAAGACAAAAGACTACAATGGTCTTAAATTTAAAGTTTTTCATATAATGGTGCCATTAGTACATGCTATTGGTATTTCTTTGCTTCTATTTCAATTTCTAGTGGTAAGTATATGATGCATAAATGCTCTATGTTATAATGGATCACACAAAATAAGCAAAACTTACTTGCCTGAGTCTTCGGTTGGTTTTGCTCCTTCCTGAGAAAAATTGCCTTCTACAGAGACATCAGTGTCTGTTCCCATAGAAAGACCACCATCAGATGTGTCACTCAATCTCTCATCATATTCTGCATCTCCATATGCTAAGCTCTCAGCTTCTGCAGAGAAATTCTGACCTATATTCTCGCTGGAAGAATTAGATTGCCGCAGGGATTCCTTTCGTTGTTTAAAGTCATCTAGAGACTGCTGGGAACTAGCTGCAGAATGCATATCACTGTTCTCTGAGAAGTTGTCGGGATCTGAAGCTCCTTTTTCAATAAGCCCCGAGCCTTTCCCACCAGGCGATTTCATGTTTCGTTGAGGTGTACCCCCTATGGAATTTCGGCTTGGAGAAGATGATCCATACCTCACTAATGCTGCCCCCCGTTTCTCACCATTGACGCCTTGATATACATTTTTGAGATCTTTAAGGATTTGCAGTCGCTCAATCTCCTCGTCTTTCTTTGCAATTGTGTCTTTGAGAGATACGACCTGCATGGTGAAAAAGGTAGAATAAGAAAGGTGGAAAAAAAGGCATGTAATGTGGTTTGAACTTGAAAACTTATATGACGTGTATGGCACATGAACAAGACTTCCAAACGACTAAGTAAGCAGGGATGTAGAGAACATTTTGTGAATCCTTTCACATGAATGGGGGGTTCTTATGCAGTGTAGGTCAAGTGTGAAATGGAAGATGTTTTGTAGTATTTCTGAATCAGCCGATAGCTCACATCAGAATAAGAGTGAAGTAATAGGGGTTCATATTCACCTACGGCCTGAGATCCCCTGGCTTAAGTTTTTAATTGAGCGGAACCAAGTAGAGAGATTGAGCCTGTCTTTCCTTCATCCGAACCTTAGTTGCACAAAGCGGGGGCGGGAGCGGGGAAGCATAAGCACCAAGAAGAATCTGAGGTTGGGAGCGGCTTGAATAAATAAATGCGTAAAGAGTATTATCATTTGTTTAGTATAATTTACATAGACAGCAACAACATACAAGGAAGCTTTAAGGACTTGAAGGAAGAGAGAAACAAGGAATTGAGTTAAAAAGAGCTTGATTTTCATGTATTCTCTCACTTGTTCCATGCATCTCTATCCAGCTCGCAGGATCAAGTTCCCATCTTAGCTTGGGGCGAGATCCCATGGAGCTCCTAACTTGCGAGTTTCAGAGAGAAACGTCACCATATTTGGAGTTTCCTGCAGCTAAGATCCGAACAATCTCTTAGAGGAATGGTAGTAATCGGGGAGGTTCTAAGCAACTTTCCCTTTGTATCCCTTGCAGGTTAATACTCCCATTGAGGGAGGAGGAAAAATAATTCAAGAGTCCTACTGTTCCAAGTGAAGGGTTTTTTCAGGAGAAACCTTCTGGGAGGCCAAATGAAGACCTTCCCTCTAGGGAAGCTATGTGCTGCCATGCCAGCCATCTTCTTTAGATCCTTTCAAGCATCTCTCTTTGCGTATCTGATGATACATCTCCTGCCCCTGTCCCTAACATTCAAAATACTGCTGTAGTGATCTTGCACCAAGGCCAGTATTGTTGGTAAGGGGTTCACTCAATCCTATGGGGTTGTTTGTTCAAGTGACAAAGATGAACTCCATATGAACTCTTCTTTCATATGTCAGATTGGCCTGGATTATGAAACAACCAAGTATGAAGAAAGCATATCCTCACAAGTATTTTAAGAATGAGGTCCCGTACAGATTATTTTTCCAAGCTTCCTAATCACTAAGAATGTGGTTGCCTCTTATTCCTCTTTTAGCATCAATAGGTGCAGTTTCTGCCTCATAAATTCGTCCCAGGCACAAATATCTCATAACGGTCCATACTAGCTTGCATCTCAGGCTGAGTGCGAGGGGAAAATCTGGAACCTTGTGATAGAAATTACGGTTCCAATAATTGGAGACGATGGACTAAGCAAACTTAGCAGAGACCTTACCCCTTCAAGTAGGGTTTCAAAGGTGAATCTTGCATTTTAGTTAAATCAGAAAAGGTTGTAAGGGCAACTCAACTGATTTTTATATTTCAGGTCAACTCAATGTCTCTCAGCTTTCAACAATTAGGTTGTTTTGACACTACTATTTCATCAATTTAGCAAACTAAGCTAACTACTTGTGAAAATGAATTTCATCCAACTTATAGAACATAACGTGATATAACTGTGCCTCACTAAAGTAAAATACCATAAGCAGTAGCATATGCTTGGGGTTCAGATAATTTGTCGATACTGATCAGTATAGCGTTTGAAAGGAACTGGTGGGAACTTTCCAAGTTAAAGATTGACGTCTATGTGTGAAAATCAACTCTTTTTATTTGTTTCAGGTTTGAGGGCCTAGAAAAGATAAGGAGAAGGCAGAGTACAACTTGAGTCAACCATGGTGAAATACAAGAGCACATAGCTTGAAGTTGAGATTATTGTTCCCAAAAAAGATAATTACTTGGAGGGCTCAGCATCAACAATTCAAGTTCAAACAGCATTAAGATTCTGATCACGCACAAAAAGAGTAAGTGACCAGAAAAAGACAGCACCTGGTCCATTAGTTCCCTAACGTCCCTGCCGTCTTTGCTGCTCCTTGCAGCACCCAGCTCAACACCAGAAACTCTTTCAGCAAACTTTAAAGTACTTATGCTTTCAGAAAATGAGCTGACGTCGGGATTTAGCTGCACAAACATAAGCGTCTTTGCTTGCCCACCTGTATGCAGTATACAACCCAAAAATTAGCGCAGTACACTAATGCAAAATAATGGAAAAGCAAAAAAAAGAAGAGAGAGAAAAAGGGATCTGACTAACTACTACTTCATTGGGTTTAACATATTCACTGATATCCTGATAAAAATGAAGGACAGACCGAAAAGACATAGCAAAGGAGGTTTGGAATCATCTCCAAGGGAACACAGTAGCTAGAGATGGGTGCATTACTGTAATTATGAAGGCAGAAACTGATATAGACTCTTAGTCTAAGCTTCAAGATACGCACTAGATTCACTAGACACAAGATCAGGCCTAATGAGGAACTAGTTTAATACAACCCCAGTAAAAATCAAATATACTTTGTACGAATAGTCGAATACATCACAAGACGTATTTAATACTACCCTTATAGTCCTTATTTCTTGAGGGGAAAAAAAGGAAGTTTAAAATCATCTGTGTCCACGCACTCATACAAGTTGATTAAAGCATCTCGAGATAGCAGGGAAGATATGGTAGCAGACCTAGTGAGGTTTGAAGGACTTGCGTAAGCTTGCTGTTTCTGTATGGAACATGAGGACTCTTTTGTGCCAAAGCAAAGATCACATCGCCAAGGGCAGATAAAGATTTGTTTATATGTTGTGCTTCCTTAAGTCTGTCTCCTGTTGCCTCAGAGCGGTCTACTCTTTCGCTTCCTGCAAGGTCTACCAAATGAAGACTACCACGAATATAGGAAGTGGTCTTCAGATCCATCCCACGAACATGAATGGTCAAAACACTGCATGCATTCGCCCAATCACAAAATTGACATGCAGAAAGCACAAGCGTTTTTGTTATGTGTCTTGATGTGCATAAAAAAGAACCTGTGCGAGCGACTGCTTCTTTCATTTAAAGCTGTGGCACCCTTAGCTCTATTCTTTAGTCCAATTTCCATTAGTTCAAGAACGTCAGAAGTTGAATTGACAGGTTGCATGGTAGCGTCGGGGACAGCTAACCCACTGGGTTGGGAGGTTGACAAGATCCCAAGTGTGCGCAAATCAAGGAAACAAAAGCTTTCTACCAAAAACATCAGATAATATGTGCTTCATCAATTAAAAGCAGAATTCAAAAAGAAAAAGCCGCACACAACAACAGTCTGCACAAAAACAAGAATACTGAGATAAGTCGAGAGAATAACACAGAAAATAGCAATTTCTAAAAAGTACTCTCGATGTCAAGAGAGACATATAAGAAGCAAGAGTACATAATCTTTGATGTAACGTAGCAAGTTAAAGCATAATGAAAAGGATATCTTTTCTGAGAGCCACTGCCTGACAATAAATCACGCACTTGCTCGTTATATATCTCCACCATTTGAACAGCGATTTCATACGTGAAGGTACTTTTTCTGGCTTGAGAAATTTGGAAAAGGTCATTTAGGGCTCTATAGTTGACTCCCCAATCTTCTTCAGATGCTCCTTCAGGGCCAGTCTGGAAAAACACGTCGTTTCATTTAAGCAATGATACTTAACAGACATAAATGTTTCTTATGTTTTCCATAGAAATGGTCTTATACCATTGTGTACGTTTTGCCAGATCCAGTTTGACCATATGCAAATATACAAACGTTGTATCCATCCAGCACAGATTGTACTAAGGGCCGGGTATCCGAAAATACTTCCGCTGTCGAATTCAATAGACTCATTTTAGTGAAGCATGTCATCCCATAAATTTGTTACATGGTGGTCCGCTATCAGGCAGGATCCCAGACGACATAAGTGTGCAATATACTAAAAAGAGAAGCAAGCAGAAACAGACATCGTACTAGAGGGATAAGATAGGTCCAACTCTTTCCCCAGTTTACAGTGGCCTGATGAATATAATTCAAAGTAACATATGTAATGTAACGACAAAAACCTTGAGTTGCAGCTGGACCATAGACCTTATTAAACTTGAATGATCGACGACCTTCTTTCCCTTGTTTGGAGGGATTGATAACAGCTAGCTCCCCATTCTCACCTACATATTCTACGATCGATTGCTTTCCCATCTGTCCAGAAAGAAATGGCCTAATCCGGCAATAAACTCGAATATTCCCTATTGAAAATCAATGACTAAAATGTTATGATAGGAAAAGAAACACTAGGCTTATACAAGTTAGAAACATATATCAAGAAGGGACACCTTTTAATTCTTGGACCTCATTATGCAGCTTCCGGTTTTCAGCAAGGACTGCATAATAGCTTTCTGCTGCATTTTTTAATGCTTTAACATTCGTCCCTAAACTAGATAAAAGTAGACTTGATCAGAGCATGCCATCTCAATTAATCTGGGATCATCAAAAAAGTAGGTAGTCAACAGACCCAACCTAAGCGATTAAATTCCTCCGAATAGCTCTTTTGCGTTTCTGTAATTTCTTGCCTGATTGACTGAGAAGCAGACCTTAGTTCCTGAAAATTCCAGCAAAAAGTTGAGAATGGCTTTTTAATCAGAGCATAAGAAGTGACAGGAATTGCGATAATGTACCCGCAGTGCACCAAGCTGGAATCCTGTAAATATTTGGTAGTTGTGCTCCTTCTTGGTCCACCTCTGAAATTTTGACTCAGAATATGCCTCAAGCTCTTTAACTCTACTCCTTGATTCTGTCAGGAGGTGCACTGCTTCCTTTAACCTCTCTTCTAGCTCTTGTTGAGCTCCCTTAGCTTCTGTCTCCATTTGTAAGCAGCGTTGTTCATATGTTTTCTTAGCTACTTCCAGATCACGCTTAAGAGTCGCAATTTCTTGATTGCTGTGTTCTTCTTCTCTCATCAATTTCTCTTTATCCTGCTCCTCAAGTTTCTTTTTCTCATCCATCTTGGTCTTCTCAGTCTGCAAATTTAAGAAATGAATACTAAAGCAAAAAGTCTCCATTATTAACAATGCAAAAGCACTATATATGACCTTACCCATTAACTTTGACATGTTATCATCCGTTAGGTGATGAGCCAAAGCTACATAAAAGAGTAATCACTGATATGCACATGTTTCTAAGGAGCCTAAAAGATGATATTGTAAGGCCACATGAGAGGTGATACTATCTTATGTAAAGGGACATTTTCAGATTCTGTTAGTCTTAATCTTTCATGATCTTCAGATATCTACATTTGGTGAAGTAATTTCAAGGGTAAACCTTGGCATGCTAAACCATGTTGTAGTTGCTGGACTTATTTGTAGGACTTTCAAAGTTTCTAGCATAAATTAATGTCACATAGAATCAGAGTTGAGTTCAATTCCTGCCCCTTGCATTTGGACCCCATGTATATTGGTTCAGTTTCTGTAATTGCTAGCAGTGCACCCTGGTTTAATTTCCTTATCCTTGATGTGCCTCTACGCGTGCAATGGATGGGCTTCCACGTGACTAAGAGTGCTACAGCATGGTGTACATTGTTCTACAGATTCTCTGGTAGCTTAAGCTTGTAAGGGAATACAAATAAATGATAGCCTCATTCTCACGGATGAGAGAAGAGAAAAGAGGGGCCACACCTTAGGGGTCCCTTGTAACATAAAAAGCAAAGAGCCATTGCTGATGAAACCAAAAATGAAGATAGCATCCTCTAATACAAGTCACATTGTCAACTATGATGGCTTGCTCGATTCATATTATTCAGAAGATATAGCCACCAAACTCTATCATCTAAGCGACTATTAAATGGTCAAGTCTTTCATGTGTTTCTTTTTTCCGAAAAAGGAACTATACACTAGAAATCAAAGATCGTCAAAACTAAACAGTTTAGTTTGCTGTAAACTATAAGAGAGGCATGAAATACCACATAAAAGTCAAAAGGTGCAAATTTACTAGGAGAGTATAATCAAGCATTTTAGTAAGTGATAAGAAAGATATGCAGTCTTCCTGCTTGTGTTATCTTCGGTGCTAGCTGTAACATATTATGAGGGTAAAAAAAGAAGACAAGGGTCAAAGAGTAAGTCATACCTTTATCTGCTGGAGCTGGTTCATAACAATCTGCAGAAATATACTTGCATTTAGGGAACACGAAAGGTATAAGTTGGACATCAAAAGATAACTTGTGATACACAAACAATTTGAAGCATAATTGCACTACCTCTGTCTCTTCACTAGTCCCAGTTGCAAGGGCTTCAAGTACTCTAATTCTTGACTGGTATTTCTCCTCACGGGACCTAAAAAGATTATTTTGCTGCAGGTAGAAATGCAATATATAAGATAGATCAGAGAGTCAATGAAAAGGAACACTAGGTCACCACCAACAGCGTATATAACATGTTACAGTTCTCAAATGCTCTGCTTGAGTAGTTATACGCATTTCAATCTCTTGCACAACTTTTCGCAGTAGGCATGCCACCCGCTTAAAAAGGAAAAGACCTCATGTTAGAATATATCTCCATAAAAGTATGTGGAGACGGTTAAAAGTTCTTCAGTTCAACATGCAGAAATGTACTCTTTCTTCTCATACGTGAGGTATTTCAACATTCTTCCTCTCATTGCTTTCATCGAGAATTTGATTCACAAGACTTAAAAGTGACTGCGTCGGGGCATTCTGCACACAAGAAGTTACTGAAATGCATTATAAAGCACAAAGTCAAGATGTATCATACGGATATATAACATTGGCCATATGTTAAGGTTATTTGACAAGAGAAAGACTTACGTCCAAACTGTTTGGTTTCATCATTTCTGAAATCTTTGCAGCAGGAAGATCAGCATAATTTCCCTGCTTCATCTGAAATACTTCATGGAACTTATGTCCAACATGATGTAGTAACGCAGCAGATGGCTCTGTGAGAGAAATTAAATAAAATATCAGAACTTGGATGGTGGAAGGCATTGAAACTCCAGAACAACACGGCAGAAAACTCATTTAGATACTGGAAGGATGACAAAAAATGCAGGAGATAGATTGTAAGTTAGCAAATGTTTTGTGCAAGTGAAGAGAGCATGCTGCTAAAAGTAGCATAGAATGACCCCAAACTTAGTTATTCAAACTTGTGTACAAGCAGTCATGCAGATTTTTAGTCTCAAAAGGGACCTACTATAAAAATGTAAACTTCTAATATCCAAGAAAGTATTAACCGTGTATCTTGCACCCCTATCAAACTTGACAGAGGAAATGCTACGTTACCATATGCTTTAAAATCTTAAGCTTTTGGAGAATGGGGTCAGCAATGGAATCATTCCTAACACTGCCACACGTGCAAGGCCCCCGATTGTACGTGGAGAGACAAATCAAGTGCACAGATAAACTGAGTACAAATTTAACTATAATTAAAGGGGGGACAAAAAATGCAAGCGGGAAGAATCAAACCCCAGACTGACAAGCCAAAGTTGTCATGTCAAGTTACCATCTACTCTAAAAGCTCAAAACTTACTTTTTCCAAAATTAGATCAAGGAACCAATTGTAGAAACAGAAACAGGCCTGGACCAAATACACCGAGAACAAACGTACCTGCCATAACAGGGCTACGTAAAGCACGTTGAAATTTTGAGTCTGATCCACCTTTTCGCCTCTCTTCTCCCGACGGCGCAGAAGGATAAGCTCGAGGAGAAGTTTCTTGTATAGAACCAACACCATTTCCTAAGCGCTCTCCTAGACGCTTCCACTTCATACTAGCATCGCTTTCAGAGTTATTGGCTGAATTGGAGTTGCGAAGATTATATCCCCCAACATTTGGCATAAATTGCTCCCTAAGTGTTAGCAAGCACTCTAAGACAATTTTCATGGATCCCTGGACAATGAAAGCGAAACATTTAAAAGTTTTTTGTCACTTATTCAAGCAGGTTTTCAGTTAAACTTTGTAATACTACCTCCGCTATACTGAACTTTCTCGTTTGACTTTTAGTGAATTCCTAAAAATAATTAATTACTACTTGAATTTCTAATTGAACTCAAACAGCAATCACAAATTTGTACGTATCGTGTAACAAGTCAAGCTAGGGTGACAACGGTGAGTGAAGTTACTAAATCTGTTAAGAGGCATTCACAAATTGTCAAACAAACGGGGAAAATCCAATGGTAACTCTTTAGGTCTAACAGTTGAAGTTTGGGAGGAACAAATAACCTTTTCTAGATCTAAGAGTTGAAACCTCGGCAGCCCTATTTGATCCATGGTCGCCAGAAACTTGCTAACGCTTTCCGAGCGCGACTCCGAGGAGCGATTGGAAGCGCAACACTATCCAATAGGAATACAGATATTGCACCAAAAACGATCAATCTTCAGCTACGGCCTATAACAATAACACGAAAGAGAAAATTCCAAGTCCAAACTACCTCAGTCACCGAACCAGGTCTGAGCTTGTTCAGAATCCGACACAAAACGGCGCCATCAAGCAAGAACGCTCGCAACTCCTCGTCCGAAGCGTTTATCGACAGACTTGTATCCGGAAGCACACTGTTGATCCACTCGATCAAAGAGGCCCGTTGCCTTGCTGCAGCAAACAGAAAAACAAAAAGTTGGGTAACTTAATCAGCACGTCTTGCATACCAAACGACGAGTAAATGAAATATTCTGCTCTTTCGGCCTGCACACACCATTGGTGACTAAAGTGGGCTCAAAGACATCACTGCTAGTAGAGGGATACTCCTTTCCTTGACGATCCATCATTGGCTTCATACGTGAGAAGTCAACAACATGGTGAAATGCGTAGTACTGAAAACATTGCACCAATCACTTCGAGAAAGACAGGAAGGAGTTTTTTGGTCGAAGAAATACGGGGTCAGAAGCCTCTCAATGTCGTGTCGATTCATGGCATCCATCTGGGATTCTGTGGTAAAGAGCTTTATGCGGCAGCCGAATCGGTCAGCAGTTAACTGACGGTGGAATGTGGAGATTGGGTCCATATTTTGGGGGGGAGTTCGGATTGGCCGGTGGAGTGGATGGGCTGAACTCGCGATCAACTTATGTTTGTCGCTATAGCTGGGCACGATGAGCTTCTTTATATAAAAATTTCTGACTGCTATCAGAAGTACCTACAGGTTACTACTCTTCGTACATCGACAATTGAATTTCATTAAATATTTTTATTGACTTTTATTTAGAATCTTAAATAGTACTGTTAAAATCTGTAGTTAAAAGTGTTAGTAAAAAAGTCATTAAAAATATTTAGCGACAATTAATTATCGATATAAGGAGTTATAGGTATTTTCCTACGTTCTATATGACAGCAAAAAAATTTCCAAATTTACAATCATTGCTGCATTTTTGTCCTTGTACTTCAATGTATACGTGCTAGCTTTCGCATACCATATTCATGAATATAAGAATATCACTTTTAATGCCAATGGCATACGACTTCTGATAAAGTAATCTTCAGTTACAGTGATACTATCACCTTGAACACACGAACTGCGTAAGCCATACTTTTAGTTTGTTTTTCTCCCCACCATCTCCAAATTTCCATTTTGTGAGCAACTTCTCTTAAAAAAAATGTTACACCAAAAAAAGTTTGTTGGAATTACAATTATTAGATTAATAGTGAAACTAGCTAAAACTCCAGGCATATCAATGGCCACCACTATTAAGCCAGATACTCTCAAATGGACAAAATTTTGATCCTATCTCCTCTCAAGGAGAAAATATTGTTGCTGAAGCTAATTGGTTAAACTTCACCCAATCGATTTAAGAGACAACGTTCATGTTAATTTTACCATCGTCGCTAAAGTGTTTACCGCAACACCAATAACAAGATTTTAGCACAACTCAGCATTGTATGGATACGATACTGGAGGAAGTCGCTCCAACCTAAAAAGTTTTACCCTTTTCGTAGGCTTCTTTTTTAGAGTAGCATAACATGCGTGCAATTAGATTTTAATTTTCTTTTTCAGCATGACATGTTATCCTTAAAACGGAAAAGTATTTTGCCTGTCTCATTAGAGCAAAGATGACATACAGTAGAAGATCTTAGTCCTTTATAACACATTTTCCTAGAGAATGCACGAAAAGATTAGAGAATTAGCATTATGCAATTGCTTGATACATATAAAATCAAGTTTTTGGCTTCTGAAATGCCAAGGCCTCCGACTTGACTATTATGTCGAAAAAAATTTCCTAACTCCCATCGATGCGTCCAACGAGAAACGTTTTCACTTAATGCGGTTCGTTATGCTCTTTTGCTGACAAAAATATGCATCAAATTAAGCTACGTATTAACAAAATAACCTTAACGATATTCAGTGACATTTTTTGTCAGATGTTTGGGTTTCAAATTAACATATGTACGTTAAGAATGACACATACAAGAGAGTGAAGAGACTATACTCTTCGGTTATACTTATAATAATAATAATAATAATTAGTTAATGAAATTTTGTCCTTTTGCTAATCAAAAGAATTTCTCCAGAAAGCTACATACACGAGACTCTTGGCGTTACACTTCTGGTATATACCTATTTATGTTGACTAATCAAAGAGGAAACTTATCTATCTTCTCACTGGGAATATGAAAAGTAAATATATGAAATGGCCATTAACTTTTATCAGTTAGATAGATAGATTGGGAGTACAAGTAGAGTAACTTCACTTTGGATCACCGATTGTCTTGTGCCCATAATAGTTTCTAAATCTTTTTTGTTCAAACAAGTAACACGCACAACGACAAATTCAACAAGACGTGAGAGTACATGAACGTTAACCGAGTGCAAAAGTAAGGACATCGTTGCTTCAATAATGGGTATTATTAATATCGAATTACGTGGCTTATTCATAACTGTCAAATGAAAGACAAGAGAAACACACATAAAACTTTAGAGATTACAACTTCTTCATGAAATTGGATTACAAAGCACCGACTTATATAGGTGCAAACAAAGATAAAATTGAAAAATCAACAACCTTAATCTTTGCATAATCATATCGATTCAATTTCAAACATGGCATTTATCCCAGTCCAATAATTATCTTCAATAGAGAGTGAAAAGTTTTGTTGACCTGGCCGGAGACTTCTCTCTGTACAAGAAATGAGAGGAGAAATTTGAAGATAAGTAATTGCAAACAGAATGGCACCGGCAACAACCTCACGGAGATCGTCTCGCTTGCAAAGGGCTGTGAAAGATCCTTTCGCAAAAGGAGTACGTACATTGGAGAGGCCAAAAACTCATGATGTCAAGAAATCGGAAAATCTTATAGTAAGATCACAAAATCTTTTAGTGACATTGGGAACTACTGGAATCATGGATGTTGCAGCTAAAAACTGGATCGGGAACCACCCCAAAAATCAGGCCTGCAAAAGAAAACACGGAGTGACTGCCGGGTGGGATTCCGGCGGGGAACGCTCCGATGCTTAAGTCAGAGATGGCTAACAATGTAGAACTCTGAAGAAGCAGTAAGACACAATGCGTGATTGTGTGTGAACTTGTCTTTACCTGAGGGGCTTGACCCCTTTATATAGTGGTAGAAGGAGGAGTCCTAGTAGGACTGGGCTTTGACCAACTCTAATCAGAATCTAATTAGGATCGTAGAGGATCTCATGTCAATCTGAACTGATGGAGTCAGAGCCTCTTTAGGATTCTGCCCGGTGATTAATACGGTACATGCCATATCAGTAATGAGCCAGTATGGGTTACGTGTCATAACTGCCACGTGTCGTCCGTAGATTGGAGGAATATTTTTAGCTATATCAATGGATGTTAAAGGTGTAAGCCCTAAAAATATGAGCAATTCAACTTGTGATTCAGACGGGGATGTAATACTGAAGGAAACTATTGCACAAGTAAAGATGCAATTTGAGAAAATGCAAAAGGAGAATGAAGGATTATGCATGAAAGGTCGCTGAAATCCATGAATTAGGAAGGAAGCGGGAGATGGAGAACCAATGTCAGACAAAATTGGGGTTTGAGCACGGAGAGTTTAATTTGGGGAAAGCGCGGGAATAAGCTTGGAGTGGACATTTTGGGAGATTTCTCGCCTTTAAATTCCTCTAAAAAATAAACAGATTCATAGGTAAATCCCGTTCAATCCCGAGAAAAACAATAGGGGTAAATCGCATGCTGAGACGATGAAACCTAATCCAGATTATGCTCAGAATAAAATTAGTCTTTATTTTATCGCCCTAAAAAAACTTGATGAAAACCTAATCGAGCTTCACGGCAGCGATTACAAGATCTAGCCGTCACCGTGGGACAGGAGCCTAGATGGTTGCGAGTGACTTTAATGTAGTGAGATATGCAAGTGAGAAACAAGGTGGCAGTGGTATTCATAAAAATGATATCCAGGAGTTCACTTGGTGCAGTAAAAAGAGAGAATAACCTTATTTTATGCAGGCTAGACAGAGCCTTTCAAAATGAAGGATGGATGGATAGTTTTCCCAACTCTCAAATGGTGGCTCATGTTCCTGCAATATTTAATCACTCAATGCTCGCAATCAAGGTATTTCAAGGACAACAGCATGATAAGAAACCTTTCAAAAATTTTAACTTCGGGATGAAACACAGTACTTTCAAGCAAAAGCTACAATCTGTTTGGAATGAGCCTGTGGCTGATAGCTAAGCTCGAGCCTATACTGAGGACAATAAATAAGGAGTAGTATAGCAATATTTCTGGTAGAGTGAATGTAGCTTTCAATGAGCTTAAGGACATTTAAACTCAAATCATGCAGCAATCGAATCCATCATTATTACAGAAAGAAAAGGAGATACATAGTCTATACTATCAGTTGATACAAGCTGAAGAAGCTTTCTATTACTAGAATAAAGAAGTTAAGACTGGGCGACAGTAATACAACATATTTTCATAGGAAGATGCAAATGCATAGAAGTCATAATATGATATTGTCTATCCCAACAGTGGAAGGGAATCAGGGTTCTGGAGCTAGGGAAGTGCATAATGTGGCTATCCAGCATTTCTCTAAGTTTTTTGGGACACGTGTACAGTAGTAGCAGCAAACAAAAGCCAGGCTAAGCAGTGTAATATGCAGAAATTTATCTTGATCAGGAGCAATGCAGGTTGATTGCACCAATCTCTAGAGAAGAAATTATAGAAGACATGTTCTCAATCAAACACAATAAAAGTCCAGGTCCAGATGGTTTCACTGTAGAATTCTTCCAAGAAAATTGGGGGATCATCAAATAGAATGTGACTGAGGCAGTACAAGAAATGTTCAACGGGAACAAATGTATCAAGCTTTTTAATAGTACTTCTCTACCTCTGATACCAAAAATTCAATGCCCAAGCACCATGTGTATTTTAGACCCATTCCTTGCTGCAATGTGGTCTATACGTGTGTGTCTAAAATCCTATGTACTAGAATTAAGGAAGTTATTCCAAAGTTGATCAATAGCAGACAATCTACATTTGTGGCAAAAAGACACATAGCTGATAACATATTACCGATGCAAGAGATAGTGAAGAATTATCACAAGATGAGGGTACATAGATGTGTAATCAAAGTGGATATTTAAAAAGCATATGATTCAGTGGGTTGGGGATTCTTACAGGCTGTTATGGAAGTTATGCAGTTTCCAACAGAGTTCATAGGTTAGGCGATGCAGTGTGTTACTACTGCTAGATTCTCAATCAACGTAAATGGATGCATGGAAGGACATTTTGCTGGGGCAAATAGGCTTAGGCAAGGTGATCCAATATCACCCTACCTTTTTCGATTGGTCATAAAATGTAACGCCCCAAAAATTGGGAATGTTAACCGCTCAGTCGTTCAGATACACTAAGACATTAAATACCCTCAAACTTAACAAACGAACGACTATTATCAGAACTGCTAAACCATGAATCATACTCTTAGAAAACTGTCATAAATGAAACACCAATCTAAGTCTGAAAATTTTAAATAACAATATTAAACCACACAGGATTTTAATGATAAATATTAAAACTTATTTTTTCTTGCTCAGCTCTAATCGATACCCAATGCAATCTATTATTGGTTATCACCTGCAGAAAAGCAGTCAAACGAGAGTGAGCTTCTGATGTCCCAATAAGGTCGATTAAGGATTAAAAACAGCATGATTCAAACGATTTTTCATTTACATTCAAATGATAATTTTTTTAAAAGGATTTTCAAATAAAACCACAGTATTTCGATATATACATAGGGAAGAGTATCAACTCAATTTCTCAAATTCAACATTTCAAAAATATTTTAAATACAATAAATTAGAACATAAAACATTGAGTATGAGCAGTACATATTAGCAAAGCTATTCCGTCAGTATTCAGATACACTTTACATATGCATATGTATACTAATTAGCCCATTTAGGTACTAGTTTCAACCCAAACTAAATAGACAATCCTTATAACACCAACACTTCATACCATCCTTATAACGCCTCAGATTACTAACTCATGTTAATATTTAGAAGACATTAACATTTTTCAAAATTTTGTTTCATTCAAAATTTTGTTTCATGATTGAATCAATAAAAAAGATTAGCATTTAAAAGAATTTCAAACGATCACTTTAAGGCTCAAGATAGGATCTCATGGGCAATTCGAAAACATTTTTATGTCGATTGAAAAATCAAATTCCAATGATGTTCAAAAACAAATCAATATAAAACATACGAAGTCAAATTGATGAAATGGAGTTTCTGATAGAATTTTGAATCTGAAGTTAAGCCAGTCTTAACTGGACACTCATTTGTTAACCTAAACAAAACATTTCAATTATCAGAATACAGTTTATTCTATGATATCGAAAATCTTGTACCAACTTATTCTTACTCTGAGAATGACCCGCTCACCGGGTATGTAAAATTATTAAAATACCCTCGCATGGAAAATTACCATAATGCCCCCGAACATGTGCCAAATTACTAAAATATCCCTATTGCATAACACACCACTGCACCCCCCTCAAAAACACTCTTTTGAATGACTAGGTGGGTTTTTTTTCATATAAAAATGACCTTTCTAGGAATTTTCTATTCAGAACCTTTAACCGCTCCTTAAATTGAGCGCTAAGGATCCTATTTCAAAAGTATATCAAACGGTACCGGAATGCCGTGAAATTTCAAAAGCTCAAGTGTCTCAGTAACATCAGATCACTTGTAACGACCCGGTCCACGGCCCCACCATAGGGCATTGCCTCCCTCAAAAGGGCTAGCCAAGTAGGTACTTATGAGTTCATAGGCAGGGTCTTATAAGGCAAATCGCAAACTCTCTCACAACCGATGTGGGATATTACAATCTCCCCACCTTATTCCTTAGCGTCCTCGCTAAGGCTCGATCACACAGCTCAGAATCTTCCTCTCTTAGCCAATGTGGGATATACCCAGCTCACCCTTCGTTGCCCCAACCATCCTCTTGATGTGGGATATACCCGGGCTTGCCTTTGTTTTCCCCAACCATCGACAACTCGACTGGACAGCCCAGCCCGAGCTTTCGAGAGTCGGCTCTGATACCATCTGTAACGACCCGGTCCACGGCCCCACCACAGGGCATTGCCTCCCTCAAAAGGGCTAGCCAAGTAGGTACTTATGAGTTCATAGGCAGGGTCTTATAAGGCCAATCGCAAACTCTCCCACAACCGATGTGGGATATTACAATCTCCCCACCTTATTCCTTAGCATCCTCGCTAAGGCTTGATCACACATAGCCCAGAATCCTCCTCTCTAGCCAATGTGGGATATACCCAGCTCACCCTTCGTTGCCCCAACCATCCTCTTAATGTGGGATATACCCGGGCTTGCCTTCGTTTCCCCCAACCATCGGCAACCCGACGGTATACCCCAGCCCGAGCTTTCGAGAGTCGGCTCTGATACCATCTGTAACGACCCGGTCCACGGCCCCACCATAGGGCATTGCCTCCCTCAAAAGGGCTAGCCAAGTAGGTACTTATGAGTTCATAGGCAGGGTCTTATAAGGCAAATCGCAAACTCTCTCACAACCGATGTGGGATATTACATCACTACAACATTTTTGGCTAAAATAATTTTATTTACTATGCCAATTAATTTGAAAATGTGTTTTTCAAAATAAAATCATTTCAGGCCCTCCACATGCCTAGAAAAATCCTAGAAACTTCTATGTTGAAGGTTCGCAAAAATAGGGGGAGTTTTAGTTCCACACATTGCCCAGATATGCTCAGAGATGTCTTAAAAGGTTTTGAGTAATGGACTGGTCTGTAATTTTAGAAACAACATTTTTTAGCAAATCCTAGTTTTTTATATTGACCATTTTGAATCAGAAAAATGATGAATATAAGAAAACTCTTAACTACGAAGTTAAATTAGACTTGTTGAGGTTTTTAGAAGAATAAGAATCACAAAAATCCAATGAGTAATGATTTTTCTATGCAAATTGAAATGGCTGATAAAAATAGCACATCTCTGCATATAGACCAGTTTTGTTCAATTGTTATTTTGGAGTAGAAATACGATGAATCAGAAAACTCAAAACTACAAAGTTAAAGAAGACTTTCTAAGTTTCTATAAATATAAATTTCACAAAAAAAATTAATGAGTAATGAATTTTCTATGACAAATCGAATTGGCTGCTAGAAACTGAAAATTTTGGACTTTTACAGTGAACTAAATTTAAGGTCATTTTTTGATATGAAAATATAAGATTCTTAGAAAACTCAAAACTAGAAAATTGAATGCAACAAAGTGACGTGTTCAAAAAGTGCAAAATCACCTCAATTGGATTAATAATTAAAAAGATATGACAAAAAACCTAACCCACTCTTATGCAGCTCTGCAGCAGCCTTCTTCTCAAACACAACCACATCTCACCCTCTGAAACACACACAATACAAACCAACTCACACACACTGCTATATCTAAAATACCCAATTACATGGCTAAAATTAGAGATGAAAGATTAGGGATTTACCTTGAAAAAAGTCTTGCCTTAGGTTTTACTTCTCTCTCTGAGTTTCACGTAAAAGAGGCTTACTGAATTGTCTTTGACGGCTAGAGACTATACTAAGGTAGTTATACTAACTCTAATAAGAATTAATTTTGCCTTAAAATTCCTTCCACTTTAGTCAATTCTTCCTAATTTCATCCACAACCTTTAACATTACGAAAGGACCCCAATTTAATTAAATTAAGGTAAAAATGAAATTTATCGACACCTAAAAGTTTCGAGCATTATAATGGAAGTTTTTAAGATTTTATAGATACCTATGTTGCTCAGCCTGGCTTTTCTTATCACCCAAAGTGTAATGAACTCAAAATTAACTATTTAACTTTTGCTAATGACCTGTTCTTGTTGACCAAGGCAAACCAAGCTACAATTAACTTACTCAAACAAGCTTTGGATGAATTTAAGCAATTGTCTGATCTAGCTCTTAATTTGAGCAAAAGCTTAATTTTCTTAGCTAGTGTGGATGAGACTACTACTGCAACTCTGGTAAATCTTATGGGTATTCCGGTTGGGGCATTCGCAATTATCTACCCGGGAGTGCCCCTAATTTTTACAAATTTGCAGTATAGAGATTGCGACGTTGATAGATTGACAAGGAAAATTTACAGCTCGACAACAAGGTATATATCTTATGCTGAAAGAGTACAATTAGCTATATATGTGTTGCTAAGTATGCAAGTGTACTGGTATACAATTTTTATTTTGTCTAAAAGATCATTAAGCAAGTGGAGAGCAAAATTAGATCTTTTATTTGTCATGGGAGGGACTAGAGATGCACTGTGGCCAAGGTAGCATGGAAGGAGCTCTGCTTACCAAAAAAGAAGATGCTCTTGGTATCAAAATCTAGAGGAATAGAATAGGGCAGCCACATTTATAAGCACTTGTGGGGTCTAGCACATAAGAAGGACTCACTTTGGGTAAAATGGTGTATATCATAAAAGTGAAGCACTTATGGACTTTTAAGCCAACAGGGAGTCTCTCATGGACATGGGTTAAGATACTCAAAGTAAGAGGACAATTCAAGAATTTTTTGTAAATCAGATTGGTGATGGGAATATGGCATGGCTGTGGCTAGATACTATATTGGATGCCTGGAGACAGTTTAATGGAGCAGTATGGACAAAAAATTATTTATGATTCAGGTCTGGATATTTCTAATAAGGTGTGTGAGATTATGAATAGCAATGAATGGATGATTCTTGTAATAAGATCACAAGCATTAAGAAACTTTGATCAGGCACTACAGTTTATGCCTAGGCTTAATAGTGAGGAAGTACAGGGTGAGGTCGTCTTTGAATACTACTGGAATTTTCAGTATAAAATTAGCTTGGAATGGTATAAGGGTTAATAAGATTTCTAGGGAGATTTAATCCGGTTTAAAAGGCACATCCCTAGATGTGCGATGATCTTATGGATTGCTTGTAAAGGTGGACTGAGAACCAAAGTAACACTGAAATTCTGGAATCCTTTACAATAGGATAGTTGTGTATTGCGTTCTATGGAGGCTAAAACTTTGGATCACTTGTTTGTCCAATGTCCTTTTGCTCAGGAAATTTGGAAGCTGGTCTCAGAAAGAGTTCAGGTGGTAATGCCTTTCAGATCATGGATTCAAGCTATGCAAATAGCATCCACAAAGTCAGGGGGAAGGGATTAAAGGCAAAGCTAAGGAAACTAGTTTTTTCAACAATAGGATATTTGGTATTTGGATGGAAAGGAATACTCAAATATTTGATAGAAAATGACAAGTCCTCAGGGATGTCTAACAGTTTTCTCATAATGGATAAGATATAGAGTTAGTAGTAAAATAAGAAACATGATAGTGCAAAGAATCAAGAACTACGTACAAGATGGGGCATTTGTACAGAGAGGATCCTGGAATAAGACAAGCTGGAAAACAAAAGATGTTAGGAGTTCTATTTATAAGAAGTTGTGTGTTTGTTTTGATGTACAATGGCTATAGGTAGAATACTGAACATTTAATTGTATCATTTTTGGTGGTTAATACAAACAAGGACTTGTTACTTAAAAAATTCAATAGAGAGAAAAAGTAAGGCCAGGATTATGTTTTATCTTCTCTTTGTTTGCTGAGTCTAGAGGAAATACAAAAATTCGTGATGGAGATTCCTTGAGAGTTTGGCGAGTCACGGACTCAGAGTTTGCAGGTTGATTTTTCCTGAGTGTGGGTGATTGCACTAAGGAAAATCTAGAACAATTCAGCCTAGCAAGACTGATTCATTCTAAGGCCTTAACATGCCACGTCACCAATTGGTTAAGAGACTAACCTAGAAGAGTGTCTTCACTCATGGTGATTTTGTTTTAAGAAAGGGTGTTGGCTAGAGAAACAATGGTTGATTGACATGCCATCAGTCCTGATGAAAGGAGGAACACATGGCTCACCTACACAGGGCATACGAATTCCAACTGTGTAATTTGTCATCAAGAGGAGAAATTGTAAAAATGTGGCAAAGGCTTGATGAAACTTGTAGGTAAAATAAGGCTAATCAGTCTCAGCACTGGCAATGTCAGATCAAATCAAGAAAACATAACGTGAATGAGAAGGTATGTAATGCCCGAAAATTTTCTTTTAGAGTTATTATTACTCGTTCGGACCAGAATAAACTTTTAGCGATGAATTCTTGCCTAGTGTTGGCATATTAATTGGAACGATTTATAGCGACAATTAGCGTTACGGTATTTTTAGAAATTTGATAGTGACCATTAGTGAAGCGAGTTACGCGACAACCTATGAGTAAATTTTTCTGACACGTGATATGTCATAAGTAGTGCTCGGTCTTTCCTTCTGAAATAATATAAAGCCGGGGCAAATACTAAATTACTCATGAAAATTTGGGGGACTTTTATGAAATTTGCCAAAACTAGGTTTTCTATCTTTATATATATATATATATATATGTGTGTGTGTGTGTGTGTGTGTGTGTGTAACATTAGGATCAGCCGACCCTAAAGTGCACACACAACCTGGAAGCGGCAGGACGCAGAGGAAGAGTGAAGGAGGCCTCCGGCGCTTGAGAAATTCGGTAAGCTTACTTGAAATTTAAGTCTATGTGAATATATTTCGGGTATGAATGTAAATGGGTCTCTAGGTGTGTATAAAATCTATATACATATATATGTGGGATGGTTGACAGCCGTGGGAGGGCTGTGTTCGTGGGTTTACAGGTCATTCAAGGTAAGAGGTATGTGGACATGGCATAATGGTTGCAATGATGGGGCTGTTTGCGTAAAAGGGTGGCGACGACAGCCATGTCGCCGTGATGGATTCGTGAGTAGGCAGCCATGGCTGTCGTGGAATGGAGGAGAGTGGAGATGCTAATGGGTTGAGTGATTATGGTGTGTTAATGCGCCAGGTATGAGAGATAAGGGAAGTAACAGCAAGGTTGGTACCTTGCGTGGACAGATTGGTGTGTTTTGTGTGGCTGTGGGTAATGGCTGCAGTGGGAATAATCGAAGTGAGGGGCTGGCACTTTGGGAAGAAAGAGAGAAAGAGAGAGAGAGAGAGAGAGAGGACCATTGGCTGCCGCGAGTAAATACTCCGGCACAGCCACGAATTCGCCAAGGGGAACACGAGGATAACAATGGAGAGGCTGCCAGTGGGGCTGAATTGCAGTAGTAGTGCTGTGTTTGTGGCGTGTGAGAATTAAGGGAAAAAGGGAAGGGAAACGGCTGTAGGACAGCTTGTGCGGCGCGGTATCGTTGGAGTGTGGGCTGCCGTAAGTAAATACTCTGGTGCAACTGAAATTTTGCCAAAGGAAAACATGAGGACAGCCATGTAGAGGTGAATGAGGGGCTGCCAAAACAGCCCCATATGTGTTTGTTCGGGTAGATGAATGTGTGTATGAGTGTGAGTAAGTAGGGCAGCTGTAGGTGTAATGGCTGAGTGCATGTGTGTATATGAAGGTGTGTATTTGTAGAAGGTGAACTGGGCGTGTGTGCTTTAGAGTTGTGGACCTGGGTGTTGGTGCGTCCACAAGTGGGTGTGAGAAGTAGTGTGATTTGGATGTAATGGAGTATATATATGAACCTGTTATGTGTGAAAATGTGTGTTTACATATGGGTGTGAGGGTGTTAAAAGAGAAGAAGAAAGGGAGAGTGATGGCAGTGGACTTGAGGGGATGGAAATGGGTTTGAGATGCTGTACAACTGTGAGTGTGTGCATGCCATGCTGTGTGGGCTGCTGGGCACCCGTGAGTAGGCTCACATTGAGAGTTGGGGTAACTGTATCCATGGTGTGTGCGCGTGTAGGCTGCTGTGCAGCCGTGTATGGCAAGTGTGCGTGTGTTGTGTGCTTTAGTGTGTGTTTTCGGTGGGGCTTGGAGTGTAGTGTTGTTTGGGTGCTCAGTTGTAAAGATGAGCATAGAAAAAGGATATGTAAGTACATGAAGGCGTGTGCATGAGGCATATGTATTGTGAAGCAGGGTGATGTAGTGTGCTGGAAAAGAAATGAGAAGAAGAAAGAAAAGAAAGGAAGAAGAAGAGAACGGAAAGGGTATTTGAGTTAGCGTTAGGTTGTGCACTTGCATATGTTAATGCACACTTATCGTTAGCATGTGAAAATTTACAGTATGATACGTTAAACAATATTAGAATTCTTGGCAAACTTTCATATTTTTCTGGGATCGTGGGAATTGTTAGTATTTTCTGTAATTTCAGAGTTGGAAAATTCTTTCGGAGTCTTTAAACCCTGAAAATGTTCTGGGAAAAATTATAGTAATGTCTTTATGGTATAAGTAAGACTCAGTAAAAGTTTGATGATTTTTGGGGTTGAATTGCTATGGTTTTCCATATCGCATTATTTTAGCAAAACAAATATTTGAAAAATAGTTTTAATGGTTTTTAATTTCTGATTTAAATTTAAATGATTTTTATACATATTTTAAAGCTCTTACAAAAATTATGGGACTTTATTTTCAGGTAGAGGCAATTTTGGCAATTTATGGGTTTTATTGCATTTAATGAAATTATTTTAATTCAAAAATATTCAAAAATTCAGAAAATTCATATTTTGACTTTTATTAATGATTTAAGCCATAAAATTTTAGAGTATCATTACACATTAAGGAGTGTACGGGATTTTCGGGTAAGTTGGCCGCAGGCGAGGCGCGCCTTGAATTGTGCGATTTCGGAGTTAGAAGTGAGCATGGGGTGGATAGTTGATATTAGGTTTATAGTATTATAATATAGATTGTGTTCTAACATATGGAATGTCAATCTAGGTTCATTCAGAGAATATTAATCGAGGTTTGGCAGTATTGCGTAGCTATCCAGGTAAGTACCCCTGTCATGTTCCTCCGTATACTTATTTGCAAAAGCTATAATATGTAATTATGTTTTGATCAATTGAAGTTCAAAGATTTATTCTGCATATGTTTTAATTCTAAAATATTTGATGAGAAATGTAATTTGAAAGAATGCCATGGAATGTCGTGTGAGTCATAAAATTTTACTGAGTACATGTTAACGAGCAAGGAAACTCGTCTTGGTTGCTGTGCCCCATATCCAACGGGGGAATGTTGGATTTCAGGCCCTGGTCAACGGGGCTCATACGTTGATGCATAGTACTATGGCTGGTGGTGCGCCCTTGCGTCCACATGATTATTTTATCCCGGGTGTAGGAGGGATTTCGGGCCCTAGTCAGGGGGGCTCGTACGCTGACCGCAGCATACCTACGAAAAGAAATATATGTTTCTGATGTGAATGGAATAAACGATGGTTGTACTCAGATTTGAACATCTTTTCTTCTGAAATTTCAGGTATATGTGTATATGTATATGAAGGACGTTTTTATGAATGACAATAATCAAATGTTTGATTTGTTGAAAGAAAACCCATGGCATGTTTTAGAAAGTCCAAACTTATTTTAGGAACATGGCTGGTGTATTTGCTGGGCTTTCGCTCATTCCTTATTTTTCAAGTGACTACTCAAGGGAAGCGGAGCCGTATGAGCCACACGGGGGAGTTATGCCCGAAGATAAATTTTAGAATAATGAGGGCCTACTATTCGAATATTTTAGTCTATGTTAATTTATGTTATGCTTGAACTGATGTAAGGAGCTTAGGTCTACTAGAGTTTTCTTTATAAGTTTTAAAGACATGTAATGAGAGTTTTATTTGAATGTTTTGGAGGTCCGTAAATTAGAATTAATTTGGAGTCACAGGATTGCAGTAAGGCCTAGCAGAGCCCTGGCAGGTGTTTGAATGGGCCTGCGGCCGGTCACGTTCCTAGCACACGGGCTTACCCGTGGGTTAGGGTCGTGACAGAAATGGTATCAGAGCATTACGGTTTTGGGATACTAGAGTTTAAGAAATGATTTCGATGATTAGGTATATGACCTTGTATATGAGTATTTAGGTAATAAGTTCAGGAGTAGAAAGGGAGAAAGGAATTCTATTTAAGAGGAGATTAGATTTTTGATGTGCTTTATTGCAGTTTTCAATAATCAACTAAGTCCTTGAGTTGTAGATTGAGAAAACCTTATGTTAACAGACGTTATCTGTGATGTTTGTGTTGTGATAGGACGATGGCAAACAGGAGCGAGGATAGTCTTTCATATGAGATTAGTCAAATGCCCTCTGAAGGATCCAAAGATTCCAGCCAGGCATCCTACATTGGAAAGAAGAAAACTGGGAAGCGCCCTAGAGAGGAAGTGGTAGATTCAGGAAAGAGAATGAGCCCATCAGAAAGGGAGATAAAACTTTTGAAAGAAGAGATTAAGGTACTTGAGACTCAAGTGGAGAGTATGAGGCTTAGCTTCAGCCTCACCTGGGAGCAAAGGCAGAAAGACTACAATTATTATTTTGGAAGCAAAGTCATAGCATTGTAAAACCGGTTGGGAGATGAGGATGAGATGACCTTCTCTCGAGCTGAAGTACAAGAATGGATCCAGGAGTGGGAAACCTACATCCAGCCCGCAAATAATTAGGATGGGAAAGGAACGAGAGATCCTAATAGTTAAATTAAGAAATAAGCAGTGTGTGCCACTGTGTTGGACTCGTTGTATTAGAACGATATCTTTAGAATCGTTTGAAATAAAGTTACTCAATTAAATTATGTAATATTTATGATTTTAATGCATCTGAGTTGTTCGTTTTTAGAAATGTCAACTCGGCGAGAAATTTTGAACCACTTAAGTATGTTGGGTCAATGAAAGAGACCAGTGAAGAGTAAATTACATCAATAATTTGATATTAGTATTAGTATCATTGCAGTGATAAATTGATTGTGATTGGAAAATAAAGACTCTTATGAGAACTCCCTTATAGGTTGAAAAGAAATGGCACGAAGAAACGGAGCTCAAAATGATGACGTGTTTAGGATGGTGGAGAACCTCGCTAGAGTCGTGGAGCACCAGGTGACTGCAACTGGGGGGTCATTGATTGAAAAGTTCAAAAGGATGGACCCGCCATCTTTCTTGGGTACTACTGATCCTTTCAAGGCAGAATCTTGGATATCGGATCTGGAAGACATCTTTGAAGTTCTGGGTTGTACCGAGAGACAGAAGGTCGTGTTTGCAGCATTCATGCTCAAGGATGAAGCCAACCAATGGTGGAAGGCCACAAAAAGGGTGAAGGCGGATGAGGTGGCCAATATGGAATGGGAAGACTTCAAGAAATTGTTCCTCGAGAAATACTTCCCCAAAACCATCAAGGAGCAAATGGAGATCGATTTCATACAGCTGACACAGGGGAACCGTTCGGTTAAGGAATACGAGGCCGAATTCACTAAGTTGTCTCGTTACGCTACCCACTTAGTGGATACAGAAGTCAAACGAGCAAGGAAGTTTGAGAATGGGCTGAGGCTCAGTATCCGGTCTCGCATTTCGACATTAAGGCTAGGGACTTATGCTGAGGTAGTGGATAGAGCCCAAATCACGGAAAGGGATAGTGAGGACTTGTACCGGTTGAGGGACCAACAAAGGAAAAGGGCCAGAAATAACGAATCTCAAGGAAACAACATGTTCGGAGATACCTCCAAGCGCCCGAAACCTCAAGAAGGAAACAGAGGAGTGCAGACTCAACGGTGGACTGAAAAAAGATAGGGATTCGGTAATAGGGCACCACAACAACAAAGAAACGAGCCAAGGTGGAACGTTCAAAGGAATCCGACAACTGAGAAGGGTGGACAAATGGGAGCACCAAAATGTAACAGATGCCAGCGCTTCCATCCAGGGCAACCATGTCGGTGGGGAACGAACATATGTTTTGAATGTGGGCAAGAAGGCCACATAGCTAGGAATTGTCCTAGGGCGCGACCTCAAAATCAGGTGAAGAATGATGCAACAAAGCCTAGGGGAACGGCGAGAGTTTTTGCTATGACTCAGTAGGATGCACAAGCTTCGGACTCGGTGGTTACTGGTACACTTCCTGTTTCCTCCATATTTGCAAAAATATTGTTTGATTCCAGCGCTACACATTCCTTTGCATCACATGCTTTTATTAAACGCTTGGACAAGCAACTAGAACCATTAGACTCACCGTTATGCATCTCTACCCCAATGGGGGACTCAGTTGTAGTGGACCAAGTGGTCAAGAACTGTCTAATAAAAATTAAGGGGAGAGAACTAGCAGTGAACCTGATTTGTTTAGACATGTTGGAGTTTGATGTCATTCTAGGAATGGATTGGTTGGCAACACATCATGCTTCTGTAGATTGTTTTTATAAAAGAGTGACCTTTAACATTCCAGGCCAAGACCAGTTGTTCTTCCAAGGATCTAGTATTGCACCCCCTCCACATATGGTTTCTGCCTTACAGGCAAACTGACTCCTTAGGAAAGGTTGTCGCGGGTACCTGGCGTACGTTATAGATACCCAGCAAAAGGAACAGAAGTTAGAAGACATTTCAGTGGTGAGAGAATTCCCGGAGGTGTTTCCCCAAGATTTGCCAGGGATGCCGCCCGATAGAGAAATTGAATTTCAGATTGATTTGATCCCGGGGACTGTCCCTATATCTAAGGCACCCTATCGTATGGCACCCATGGAGTTAAGAGAACTTAAGACACAATTGCAAGACCTTTTAAACAAAGGGTTCATTCGCCCTAGTGCATCACCCTATGGTGTTCATTGAAGATATATTGATATATTCTAAAACGAGAGAAGAACATGAAGAACACTTAAGGATGGTATTAAAGATTCTAAGAGAAAAGAAGTTGTATGCCAAGCTTAAGAAATGCGAATTTTGGTTGGATAGAGTTGCATTCTTGGGGCATGTGGTATCAAAAGAAGGAATATCGGTCGACCCTAAAAAGATAGAGGCAGTTGTCGATTGGAATAGACCTACTACGGTGATAGAAATTCGGAGCTTCTTAGGGTTGGCGGGATATTACAGAAGATTTGTAGAAGGGTTCTCACGTATAGCAACACCTTTGACTCGCCTGACCCAAAAGGGAGTCAAGTTTGAATGGAGCGAAGATTGTGAGAAAAGCTTTCAAGAGTTGAAGAGAAGGCTAGTCACAGCCCCTATACTCACACTTCCTAGTGGGTCGGGAGGGTTCACGATCTATAGCGATGCCTCCCATAAGGGTCTAGGGTGCGTACTCATGCAAAATGGAAAGGTAATTGCCTACGCTTCTAGACAGCTGAAACCCTATGAGAAGAATTACCCAACCCATGATCTAGAGCTGGCGGCGGTAGTTTTTGCCTTAAAGACCTGGAGGCACTACCTATATGGGGAATCCTGTGAGATTTTTACTGACCATAAGAGCCTGAAGTACATATTCACCCAGAAGGAACTAAACATGAGACAAAGGCGATGGTTAGAACTACTGAAGGATTACGACCTCAACATCCAGTACCACCCAGGAAAGGCGAATGTAGTTGCCGATGCACTTAGCAGGAAGTCGTCTTCGTCAATGGCTACCCTAATTACAAGACAGAAGCATTTATTGGAAGATATGAGAAAGTTGGAATTGGATGTCAAGATCCGAGACTCAGACAAGGACAGTTCATTTAACAACCTAATAGTATGACCCACTCTAATTGATAGAATTAAGACAGCTCAGGAGAACGATGAACATCTACTTAAGATCTTGGAAGAAGTAAAGAAAAGAGACAAATCTGAGTATAAGTTGTAAGATGGAATACTTCGTTTCGGCAATAGGATTTGCGTGCCGAGTAATCCCAGTTTAAAAAGAGAATCTTAGAAGAAGCTCACAGATCAGGTTACTCAGTTCATCCTGGAGGCACAAAAATGTACAGGGATCTCCGAGAGACTTTCTGGTGGGGAAACATGAAGAGAGAGATTGTAGAGTTTGTATCTAGATGCCTAGTATGTCAGCAAGTGAAGGCGGAACACCAAAGACCCGCCGGGCCTTTACAGCCATTACCGATACCAGAATGGAAGTGGGAATACATCACTATGGATTTTGTTTCAGGATTGCCAAAGACCCGTTCTGGACATGATGCTATTTGGGTAATAGTAGACAGATTAACGAAGTGTGCACACTTCTTGCCTGTCCGGATGACCTATTCGATGGACAAGTTAGCCACCACCTACGTAGAAGAGATAGTGCGTTTGCATGGCATTCCAATCTCAATCGTTTCAGATAGAGACCCTCGTTTCGTATCCAAATTCTGGGGAAGCTTACAACATGCATTCGGTACTAGGCTACAGTTCAGCACGGCCTTCCATCCCCAAACAGATGGTCAGTCAGAAAGGACTATCCAAACATTAGAAGATCTACTACGGGCTTGCGTACTAGATTTCAAAGGTAGTTGGGATGACCATTTGCAGTTAATCGAATTTTCTTACAACAACAGTTATCAGAGTAGCATTGGGATGGCTCCTTTTGAAGCCTTATACGGTAGGAAGTGCAGATCGCCACTATGTTGGGATGAGGTAGGGGAAAGGAAATTGTTGGGACCGGAATTAGTGCAATTGACTTCGGAAAAGGTCAGGGTTATTAAAGAGAAGTTACGTGGTGCTCAAAGCAGACAGAAGAGTTATGCAGACATACACAGACGGGAGTTAGAGTTCCAAGTGGGCGACCGGGTGTTTTTGAGGGTGTCACCAATGAAAGGAGTACTACGATTTGGAAAGAAAGGGAAGCTAAGCCCTAGGTATGTGGGACCTTTTGAAATACTTGATAGAATTGGTTCTCTGGCCTAATGTGTAGCGTTACCGCCGGAATTAGCCAGCGTCCATAATGTGTTTCACGTGTCCGTGCTAAGGAAGTACATCCCAGACCCTACACATGTATTACAATCAGAGCCCTTACAGATCAGAGAAGACTGCACTTACATCGAACAACCAGTTCAAATCTTGGATTATAAGGAACAGACACTCCGAACTAAGAAGATCCCCTTGGTAAAAGTCCTATGGAGAAACCATGCGGTTGAGGAGGCCACGTGGGAACGCGAAGATGAAGTCAGAAGCAAATATCCCCACCTTTTCCAAAACTGAGGTACGTAAATTTGGAGGACCAAATTCCATTAAGGAGGGGAGAATGTAATGCCCGAAAATTTTCTTTTAGAGTTATTATTACTCGTTCGGACCAGAATAAACTTTTAGCGATGAATTCTTGCCTAGTGTTGGCATATTAATTGGAACGATTTATAGCGACAATTAGCGTTACGGTATTTCTAGAAATCTGATAGTGACCATTAGTGAAGCGAGTTACGCGACAACCTATGAGTAAATTTTTTTGACACGTGATATGTCATAAGTAGTGCTCGGTCTTTCCTTCTGAAATAATATAAAGCCGGGGCAAATACTAAATTACTCATGAAAATTTGGGGGACTTTTATGAAATTTGCCAAAACTAGGTTTTCTATCTTTATATATATATGTGTGTGTGTGTGTGTGTGTGTGTGTAACATTAGGATCAGCCGACCCTAAAGTGCACACACAACCTGGAAGCGGAAGGACGCAGAGGAAGAGTGAAGGAGGCCTCCGGCGCTTGAGAAATTCGGTAAGCTTACTTGAAATTTAAGTCTATGTGAATATATTTCGGGTATGAGAAGTGTGAATTCTGGTTGGACAAAATTACATTCTTGGGGCATGTTATGTCAAAAGAAGGGATATTGATTGACCCACAAAATAGAGGTTGTCATTAATTGGAATAGACCTATCATGGTGGCAGAAGTCCAAAATTTCTTTAGACTAGCTGGATACCATAGGAGGTTCGTAGAGGGATTCTCATGAATTGCAACACCCTTGACTCTTTTGACCCAAAAGCGAGTCAAGTTTGAGGGGTACGAAAATTGCAAAAATAGTCTCCAAGAATTGAAAGAAAGACTTGTCATTACACCGGTATATGCACTTCCATGTGGGCCTGGTGGCTTCATTATTTATAGTGTCTTATAAAGGTCTAGAGTGTGTACTGATGCAACATGGAAAGGTGATCGCTTATGCCTTCAAGCAGTTAGAGCCTCACGGGAAGAATTACCCAGTCAACAACTTGGAGCTTGCGGTGGTGATATTTGTGCTAGAAATGTGAAGACATTACCTATACAGAGAATCTTGAGAGATATTCACCGACCATAAGAGGTTGAAATACATCTTCACCCCAGAAGAACTAAACTTGAGATAGAGGCAATAGTTAGATTTGCTCAAAGGCTACTACGCCATATCCAATACCACCTAGTCATCTTCATCGTTGTCCTCCCTAATCACTATGCAGAGGAACTTATTAGAGGATATGAGGAGAATGAACATTGATGTCAAGATTCGAGGCATAAATAATGAGAGCACACTTAAAAGTCTTGTGGTATAACCCAATCTGATTGATAAGAATAAACAAGCTTGGGATAGTAACGACCATCAATGCAAGATCATGGATAAAGTAAAGGATGGTAATAAACCAGAATACACGCTGCAAGGTTGAATACTTCAGTTCAGTGCCAGGATCTGTGCCAGTTGACCATAATCGAAAAAGGAATATTTTGGAAGAAGCACACATGTCAGGCTATTCAATCTACCCTGGGAGCACAAAAATGTATAGAGACCTTTGTGAGATTTTTTGGTGGGGCAATATAAAGAGAGAAATTGCCAAGTTCATGTCCAGATGCTTAGTATGTCAGCAAGTGAAACAAAACGTCAAAGATCTGCGGGTTTACTATAACCCTTACCAACACTAGAATGGAAGCGGGAAGACTTAACCATGGACTTTATGTCCACTCATGACACCATTTGGGTGATTGTGGATCGACTGATGTAGTCTGCACAATTCTTGTCCATGCGGATAACCTATTCAATAGACAAGTTAAGCACTACCCATGTTAGAAGAGATAGTGCCCCTTCATGCTGTACGAGCCTCCATTGTTTCTGATAGGACCTCGCTTTCTGTCCAAGTTCAGGGGAATTTTGCAACATGCTTTTGGTGCTCAATTAGAATTTAGCACTGCGTTTCATCCTCAAATGGACGGTCAGTCGAGAGAGAACTATTTGAACCTTGGAGGATTTATACATGCATGTGTACTTGATTTTAAGTGCAACTGGGATGATTATCTACCATTGATAGAAGTTTCTTATAGCAATAAGTACCAGAATAGCATTAGGATGGCCCCTTTTAAGGCTTTGTATGAAAGGGAATGTAGGTCTCTACTTTGTAGGGACGAAGTATGAGAAAGAAAGTCATTAGGACCAGAACTGGTATATCTGACATCCGAGGAAGTCAAGTTAATTAAAGAGAAACTGAGTGGTGTTTAGAGTAGACAGAAGAGCTATGCTGATAAATGCAGGTGTGAATTGGATTTTTAGTGGGTGATCATGGATTTTTGAAGGTATCACCAACAAAAACAGTAGTACGGTTTGGGAGAAAGGGCAAGTTGAGTCGTAGGTATGTGGGGCCACTCAAGATGCTGGACAAAATTGGTTCCTTCGCTTATCGAGTTGCTCTATGTCCTGAGTTAGCAAATATACACAATGTATTTCGTGTGTCAATGCTAAGGAAATACATTTCAGATCCCACAGACGTATTGTGGTCAGAACCTTTGCAGCTCAGGGAAGACTTCACTTATGAAAGCATCCTATTCAGATCCTGGATATTGACGAGCAAACGCTTCGTACTAAAAGGATTCCCTTAGTTAGGATCATTTGGAGAAACCATGAATATGAGTAGGCCACTTAAGAGCGCAAGGACGAAGTCAGAGTGAAACACCCTTGTTTCTTCTGTTCTTGGGGTATGCAAATTTGGAGAACTAAACATTTCTAGAAAGTGGAGAATATGTGATATCTTGCATTAAACAATTGATTGATATACATGTTTTTGTTGTTATTTTTCCTATTCATTATTATCTTTTACTTCTAATTAAGCTACATCTACAAAAAATAATAATGAATATGTATATGCATATTTGTGTGTCTGTGTGTGTGTGACTAAGTACATAAGTCATAGCGGTCAACCATAATATATGAAATTAGGGAAAATAGAGAAATAAGTACTACAACTAAGGGACTTTTGGGAAATAGTTTTAAAATGGGGTTAAGTTGCAAATAAATTTTTTAAATCTTCTTACTTTTGAAAGTTAAAAGAAAAGAGGAAAATGGGGGTGGCCTTGAGAGTGTCAGAGAGAGGAGAAAGGAATAAATTGAAAGTTTCGGGGGCAAAAAGAGTTGATTTCTTTTTTTTGGGGGGGGGGGGAAAGGGGTGTTAGACTGATCGAAGGGAGAGCTCTTTCAAAATTCAGAAGGGCGATAAATAGCAAAAGGCAGAAAAGGGGAGTGAGAGAGAGAGGGGGGAGGGGGGAAGGGAGAACGCGACATGGACTAAAATTGATAGTTGAGTTCTAACAATCGAAATAATTCCAGTGAGACCCTACCCTTTTCCTTTTGATAAAATTTGTGGAAAAAATAATATGTATATGCGTGGTGTGTGCAAGGGGTTGTGCAGCAATGATGTGCACAAGTGTACGTGTCTTCAGGTGTGTGTCAGCTTAACTGTAAATTGTGTGTGAACTATGCACGTGTAAGGTGTGTGTAACAGCCGCACGTGTATAATAGCCCCGTGCGCGCGTGTGTATATATGCAGCCCTGTTTAGGTAATTGTAAGAGAGAGATAGTGTGTGTGTGTGTGGATAATTGTGCTTGTGCGTGTATTTGTGAAAGGATGCAGACGCCATGTGTGTACGTGTGTGTTTGTGACAGGCATGTGTGGGTATAGGTACCGTTTGTGTGTATGTGTATGTGTGTACGACTGTTTACAGCCCTATATAGGTTATTGCAAGTGTGTGTGGGATAATTGTGCTTGTGCATGTATTTGTGAAAGGATATGGACGTCATGTGTGTTTGCGATAGACATATGTGGGTATTGGTATCGCGTGCGCGCGCACGTGTTTGTGTGTAGGTACAGTGAGGGTGTGTGTGTATAGTGTGAGTGTGAACAATGGGTGTCATAGACATCTGTGTGCTACCTGAGAGTGTGTGCAGAGTGTGTATATGCGTTTGTGTTTTCTGTGTCTGCAAAAGGGTGAGTGGGTGAATGTGAAATGGTGTGTGAAATTTGGGGGTATGTGTGAAATGGCGTGTGCAGTGAAGGTGTGTGCATGCGCGCACATCTGAACTACAAGCATAACACTGTCTACGAGTGTGTGGAAAAGCGTGTACAAGTATGTGATTTTAAACTGTGCTTAGGTGTGTAAAAAGGGTGTTTTGGTGTGTGTTCGAGTATGATTTATTTCCTGAAAACGATGTGCAATGTTTGTGTAGTGAGTGTATGTGTGTGTAACTGAAGCATGTTGAGTGTAGGTTCTACTGCGAGAGAGAGAGAAAGAGAGAGAGAGAGAGTGTGTGTGCATGTGTGCGCGCATGCGCGTTGTGTTTAGAATATGACCTATAAGTGTCACTAAAGGCTTACGTTATTCCATCAGTCCCTAGTTGAATTTTTTTAAAGTCATTTCTAACTTGATTTTGACAAAGTACAAAAGAATAACTCACTTTAGTTTCGCAAGACCTACGATGTAAATGTTTTGCCTCAGCGAAGGGCGTTAAATGCTTTATCTGAAAAAGGAGTTTTCAGTTTAGTTAAATTAATAAATTAGGTTATTTTTATTTTTAGTGACCTTGTGCTGTTGAGATACTTCAGTGTTTAAAACTCTTTGGCATTTCAGTGCTTAAAACTCTTTGGCATTTCAGTGCCAATTACCATTTGTAGTGATGTTGGCCATTTAGCGCTCATTTAAGTATCGAATAAGGTTTTTGAACATAACATTTCTCGAGAGGCTTTTTAGCCCAAAAAATTAGTTTAGTTGCTAAAATATATGTTTAAAACTATTTTGGGTTTTTGTTGGTGCGACTGTCGCCAACGATATTTTGGTAATTTTATGTTAGGATGTTTTGATAATGTTTTATACCCAATGGCATATTTAGTGACCATGCATAATTGAGCATCGACAATAATATAAGTTCAGATACGATGTTAGTACACTCTCAGAACTGAGAAGTCCATGACAATAAATGCATTTCAAAAATCAGGGTAAATCCTAATATGGGGTTACAAGAGTTAACCGTAACAAGAAATTATGAACTAATAAAGTAGGAAGGGTAGAAATCGAGAAGTTTTCTTTATGCCATGAGAATTAACATCCTTATGATTTAGGTTACGATAAAGGAAGATTAGGATTGAAACTCAAGTGAATTCTGGATCTGGTTAGTGATTCAGGTAAGTATTCATGTCATGTCCCAATCTATTACCTTATTTCAAAGTAGAGAGATTCGGAAGATTAGGATTGAAACTCAAGTGAATTCTGGATTGAAAAAATTTTCTAAGTCAATAATCCCTTTTTCAAAAAACACCTAGAGAGATTCGGCAATTCTTTAGCCAGTCCTTCGATAGTGTTGTCGAGGAAAAACTTGATAAGTACTTACCCGTGAGCCAAGGCCATAAAAAAAAAGAAAAAAAAGTTTCCACATTGATAGCAAATTAACCTCCTGGAAATCTTCCTCCCCTGTCCTTCACGGGTTGGACTACCCTGTTCAAAGCGATCATGAATGCCATCCCATCCTACTCGATGCAAGTCTACATGCTTCCTAACTCCATGTCCAAGTCCACCCAAATGGACGCACTAAATATAAATTTTCTTTGGGACCATTCGAGGGCGGAGAGAAATGGCATGCACTCAATTAGAGCATTATCAGTCGCCCAAAATCCAAAGGCGGTCTTGGGATTTGTCGTACTTCGGAGACAAATCAAGCTATCTTCATGAATCTCATCTGGAGGCTCTGGAAACAACCTCAATGCCCTTGTGCTAAAACCTTAATGATAAATACCACCCAATGGAGTCCATCTGGAAAGCCAAGACCAAACCAAATGGTTCTATTTTTAGGAGACAAAATCTTCGCGCTGGCGATTCTTGTAAAAACCATACAGCGGTGTGTCGTTAACGGGGAGAACATATACATCTGGTATCACCACTGGTCCTTATGGGAGTGCTACAAAAAGTATTTATTGGGCCACTCCCCATATGTAATGAAAATGTCAGTGTGAGCAACTTTATAAGAAAAATAAGGAGTCAGACACTAAAAAGCTGAAATTTGTTTTGCCAACCACACTCATAAACTACATCGTAGCTATAATTAGCCCTCTGTGCCACGAGAAATCTTACACCACAGCTGGCCTTTTTGACTACGGAGAATGCTCAATGAACTCAATCTATAGTGTGATTCATATTCAAATTTCCTTTGGAGATGCGCTCATCATGTCCACCCATAATCCAATGTTTCCTTTGGAGATGCACTCATCATGCCCTCCCAGTTTGAATGAAATTGGCTCCCAGATAAAATATGCGCTCGTGGATTTGGGAAGCTAAAGACTATTGACCCTTGTGTCTTTGTAGCTGCCCCTTATTGGGAAATCTGGAAAATGGCAAATGGCAAACCCTCAACAATATCTTCAAACTATATAAATGACTGAAGGACAAGAGATCCCTTCGAATCCTGTGGAATACTCTATTCGCCTTCCTTCTTTCTTTAATCTAGAAATATCACAACCAATTGGTAATCCTAAATGTCAAACTCCCTACTAGTCTAAATATTATCAATGAAGTTACATCTCAAGCGTGAGACTACTTTTTTTTTTTGTTAATTGCACCAGCCAGAGCACTATTGAGAAATAACCTTAGACAAATTGGTTGGACGCTGCCTCACGACAACTTGATTAAGCTAAATACCGATGGTAGCGTAAGATACAATGCAAGCCAAGGCGGAGCTGCGGCTCTGATTTGTGATAACTAAGGGTAGATGAGTGGTAGATGTCCACGTCCCTAACGCTTTATTCATAGTCATACAATCGGCTTGTGAGCATTCGGGAGACTCTTACTAGCTTGGAACAAAAGTCTTTAAAACATAATGTTAGAGGTGGGTGATCTTATGGTCTGTTTGAAATCACTTATAATTTTGATTTTCAGTTTCAAAAAAATAAAAACCAAAATCACTTTAGTTTTTAAGTGTTTGATTAACCGGTTTTTATTTTGAGTTTTTTCTTTATCATTTTTTTTCTTAATTTTTCCACCGACCATTTTTCTCCAACAAAATCCTGGAACTTCCCGAAGCACCACCATTGGTGGGTGGCACCGCCACCATCCAATTCGCAGCACCACCACCATAATCAAATGCGATGGTGGTGGGTTGGTGATGGTAGGGCAATTTGTGGGTTGTGTGATAGTGCTAAGGTAGCGGCGTTGCTTGAGGTCTCATTAATTGTCCATGGCAGTAGGGTGGAGATGATGGGTTGATGTCTGATTCATTGTCGGAGGCATGGGTTGGCGTTGGGGGGCCAGATCCGTTAATGGCGATAACGGTAGGTTGGCGGTGCTAGGACAGATCCGTGGTGGTTGAAGGCGTGGGTCGACGACGGGGGGCCAGATCCGTGGGTGGCAGTGGTAAAAGTGTGGCGGTGGTATGGCTGACCCGTGGTGGTTGAAGGCGTGGGTCGGCGACGGGGGGCCAAATTCGTGGGTGGTGATGATGTCAGTGTGGCAGTGTTGGGGCAGATCTGTAGATGATAGTGACGAGAGTGTAGGGGTGGTGTGGCAAACCCGTGGTTGTCGACAACAGTAGGGTGACGACAGCGATAGAGGTAGATTTGTGGGTCATGACGATGATAGGTGATGATAGGACACATTTGGCTGATGGAAGGACGTGTCTGGTGGTGGTGGAGCTCTGTGTGCGAGGGAGTCTTCTTAAAATGATATTCATTTTTTTTTTGCTTCTAATAAAGTTTGAAAGTTTGATCTAAAAAAAATAAAATCAAAACTGCAAAATGGATTTTTCAAAAACAGCTTTGTTTTAAAGCTAAAGGGGAAAAAAATTAAAAACTGTCTATCAAACGAGTTTAGAAAATTAGAGAAAAAACTGGAAAAAAAAAAACGTTGTTAAACGCTACCTTAATTTTGTCCTTTTACTATTACTTCGGCCGGCCCTATATTGAGATTTTGGTTTTGGATCGTAGGACGCTCCTTAGACATTTGTGACATGTATCATATAAGAAATCAACTTTTATGCGGACTTTATGGCTAAACAAACCGGTAATCAGCAACAACAATACAAGTATTGGGATCATGTGCCCATTATTTTGTCCAACCTCATGCATCTGGATGTCTGGAAGAGTGACCCCAACACGATGAGTGACTCAAATCAATGTTAGTTAAGTAAAATCTCTTCAATTTTCCAAAAAAAACATAGGAAAACATATACCCAAAAAAAGAAAGAAAGAAAGAAGGAAAACATATACCCAAAAAGAAAAAGAAAGAAAAATAAACTAAATTGGATGAAGCATTAGAATCGGATGCCATGGTATGAGCGCGCAACGGATGCGTGTCCTGTAATTTTAATACTCACGTTTTGAGTCGTGAATGCTATGAAATGCAGCATGGTTTGCCTATTGGCTACTTGAGAGGGTGGTGAAAAATAAAAATTTTAAAAGAATTCTCGAGGGTCAAAGCATACTTGTACTGTAGCATTGCTTGCCAAAAAGACTGACGGGATATAGATCCAGGGTTTTTGGAAGCCTCGAACCCAGAGGGGAAGGTGAGAAAGCAGAGCAGCGGCGACGGCGACCACCGGCAGGTGAGTGTTCTGATTTCCCCCCTCTCTCGTTTTCTCTATTTACCTATTCTCTCTTTCATCCTCCCTCCACCTAATCACGGCACTACACCCCTTTGGAACTTTGCTACCTATGAAACTTTGATGCTATGATGTATTTGTGGTATTGTAGAATGGTTAAGCATGCACTAGAAATATCCTCCTGCGCACTTTCTTACTTTTCAAATGATTCCTGTTTTTGTTTAGAAACTCATAACTAAGCATACGGAGTTACAAAACATATGCAATATTTGCCGTATCCCGCCGCACCCATATCCCGTAATTTAGAAAAATGTTATATTCGCCTATTGACCCCGGTGTTGTATCCGCACCCGCACCCGCACTGGTCTCGTACTCGCTACCGAATTTTCTCAGAGTAGATTTATCTGATGTATTTTTATTCAAGCGGCTCTCAACCTTAGATTCTCCAAGGTGGTTCTCACTTGCCCGCTCCTGCTTTGTGCCTCTAGGATATCGTGGATTGCCTCGACCAAAAGTAACAATTTCATTTTAGACACAGAGATTGAGGGCCTGAGATGGAAGTTTATTATCATAGGTGTCTACAGAACAGAAAAAGGGTCGGTTATAGTGGTTCAATCTTTCTTTCCAAATCTCCAGGGCTGTACTCTCTCAGAGCGATCCCTCCCTCACGCTCCCACTCAGTGATTGTGAGCTACTGGGGATTTCATTGACATGATTTTGTCTATGTATGAAGTTCATCAAAAGTGCAAAATTCTTCAAGGGGAGATTATAGTCGAGGCTATTATTGGAGATACAGCTGTTTTTGGCACAGAAGATCCCATTAAAATGGAAAATGCACTACCTTTTTGAGTGCGGTTTGAACTGTTGATTCTTATAATTAGAAATATACCTAGCTTGACCTCTCTACCATGAACCAGCCCATTTTGTTTGGTTTATTGGTTAGAAAGAGTTAAGATTGAACCTAAGTGGCCTCGACGGGTAAGATATTCTCTGCCTCTCCTGACCACAACTCAAATAAATACTTGAGAAAGCACAATTTTGTAGTTTATTGTCAACCATTTTAGTCTCACAACTGTCAACACTTTAGTCTCTCATTGCTTTTTTTGGCTTTCTTGTTTGGTTTCCTATATAGCCTAGTGGAATTCAATATGGAATTTATCTAAACAGCTCAAGAAGGGAACTGTGATCATATCTGAGTGAGATGGATCTTCACTGTATTCAGTGTGGTTTTCATGTCAAGTCACTGTATGTCCAATATTCGCCAGGAAATATTCGTCTGATAAAATGTGTAAGCATTATCAATTCCGATTTATGAATCTTCTTTCTGTTCAAAATCAATGCCTCATATACTTGACGATTTTCATCAAAATAACGAGATAGGTTTCTTTCTTTTTCTTTTCTCTTTTCGGGTTGGGTCTCTGACAGGACAATTGCAAAAGCGTAGCAGACGAGTACATCGAATGTCCTATCATGGTAAGAATAAGATACTAATAACTGGATTCCATTACGGTTTATTTCTTATTACTTTCATCCCATATTTTCATGTTATTTTTTATTGCTGTAGATTCTTATAATTGACTTGATCCTGCACAAAGAAAAGGCATATAGACATCTGTTCTACAACATGTTCACCCGGGACACTCTGAACTCTAAGGTGCAAATTTTGTCTTTTATTTAGTGTATGTAAGTGGATCTTCTTCTAGGATTTGCCTTGATTTTGATTTATGTAAACATGATGTTGGAAAAGTCTTTAGCTGCCCATTTATTTTATTCGTGATGCTTAACGATAAATAAGCATTTACATTGGACATTGTTACCCACTCGCTCAAGCAGTTTTAAATTATTGCAAACCGTTACCCATTCCAGTAATAGACATCTCGTAAAGTTAGAGGGTTTCTGTGTTAATCTTACTTCAGCGCTGACATGATTATATCTTTTGCAGGGCTTATTATGGAGGTTAGCTGTGGGCTATATTTTCTTGGATGCTTGTATCCGTTTTATGAAGTCATCAATCTCAACCTTTTCAATTTCTCAGTAATTGAGTCCAGTTATATCTGCATAAGTGGGTTGGAAGTGAATGGATTTCCCGTTCAAGTTTTAGAACATTGAGTTTAGAATTTGTCTGGGTGATATTACGGAGATGGAATTGGTAGAGGGGTATTAGGAGTTTGCTTGCCATATAGCTTAAATTAGTCTACTTGCCTTGTAATTGTATCCCCACTGATGTAAAGTTTTCCTTTTTGCTGAAAGCTAAGCTATGACAGATCCATTCAATTCGTATACCTTACCGAAATGCATCTCTTGAAAATTGTCCATAAGGTATATGTATAACCTTAGCTGCCTAAGACAGAATACTCGTACTACATAGAAGTGAAGAGGCATACAGTTCTTCCTTGAGCTCTGCTGCATTATTTCAGAGCTATGGAAAGGTACACGTCTGTCATTTGCATGGTAAAACCACTTTTCAGATAATGATTGATGAGGGGTGCGGATTAAGCTTTGCTTATATGAGTTTGTGTTTGTAAATGTAGATGCTGGTGGACGTTATTCTTGGAAACTTCATGTTTCTCTCTGTGTTACTTGTCTGGACAAGAGTTACATTGACTGCATCCGTTGGGTAATACATCTCTGTTATGTAAAGCTTTTTCCCTTTGTAACTTCACATGCTATCAATCGAATGGCGGAGAACGTATATCATGTATTAAGAATATTAAAAAGCATTCATGTGCACATGGTCCAATAGTTTATTTGCTGTAGACAAAAGCTTCGCGTATATTTCCATGTCACATTTCACTTTGTTAGATGAATTTTCTTGGCATGAGTATATACCCATTTGGATTGACTATGGGCCGAATATGCATATAATTGTTTCCACACTCCCACTTTTGCACAATCCCTATATTGCCCATGTAGAGACCAATTGCAGGCGATGAATCGAGATGCACCATTGTGCTCACGTGAAATGATCTGGATGGATAACATGGTTGGCATCAACTATTCTACTTGTAGAGAACAGAAAATATATTTCCGGTCTATTCTTTGCATGTTCAAAGCTGCAGAGGTTCCAGAATAGTTTTCTTCACTGGCTTCTTCTGTTCTCGTCCTTTGGGGAATGTGGGTGATACCTCCTTTAGTTTGGAGTTCTTGAGCTTCTTCAAGGGTTGTATTAGGTAACAATGGTGTGGCTGTTAGAGGACACCTATTCTCTCTCTCTCTCTCTCGCGCGCGCGCGCTCTCTCGCTCTCTCGCTCTCTCGTCTCGTTTGGCTGGAGATGAACTAATGGCACTTTGAAGGAAGTAAAAGATCTGTTTTGTATGTCACGATGACCATTGAGACTTATGGAGGCTCTACTTGGATGCTTCGATGGGCTTGGCTTCTGGTCTAATCATAAGCAGTTCTGGAGATGTTGGGTTCTTTTTCCCTCTGGTATACCTCGTGTATGGTTACACCTATATGAGTTCACCCTGCTCTGGTGGTACACTCTGGTTAAGAACAATATATTGATTTGAGAACTTCGGAAAGAAGTAAACGAGTACATCAACATTTGTACAACAAGGGCTCCATGTCATACTGACTGTTGACCAAGGATTCCTTTTTAGTTTCCTTGAATATAACCTAACCGCTCAGGGAGTGATGAGTTATCCAAGGATATTGATGAGGCAGCTATTTACAGTTGATGTTTGGACTGCAGCGCTGACCTTAACTTTTTCCCCGGCGTATTGGAAAGCTACTTTCCGTCACCTGACTCGTTGGCCCATATTTCCGGCCTTTTCATCTCTCTCCCTCTCCCTCTCCCTCTCCGAGCAGACCTACCTCAAGCTACTCCGGCCTCTTTTTCTCTTTCCATCTCACTGCTTATTCTCACCCAACTACCATCACAACACCACAAATAGGTAAAAACTTCTGATCCCTTAAATTATAAGGTACACATCCCCCCACGAATTGTGTAGATTCAGTTTATGTAAACAAACAGCGGTGGGAAATCTTCTTTTACAGGTCATTTGTTGAAGTTGGAAAACCAAATGCTCTGCTGAAATCGCCATCTAGCCCTTAATGCACCAGCTTACACCTCCGTGCAGAGCACCGTCTGTCAGCTAATGGCTTCGTCCCGTTATGAAAATGAAAACGATGATATAATCAGAGTCCGGGTGAGACGAATGGTTCTATTTTCCTTCCTTGTGACTAAGTTGAATCTCACATCTATGTTTCAACCGTGAGCAATATGGCTGATTAAAGAAGCCCGTGCGTCGTTCTAATGCCGTTGTTGTTCCGATTAAGTGACATTTCTCATCTCAAGAATAGAAATTCTTATATAATCTTCATCGCCAGAAAATATCCCTGGAATTTAAGGAATCTTGACCTCTGAATCTTTGGTCAGAAGTGATGTCTTCGATCCTAAATTGAATCTCGTTTAACGCTTTTCTATCATGTAGATCATGATGGTGGAAGATGATTGATTTGTTTAGCCGGTTTAATTCACAGTTATGGAATATATTCATCTCCTCAAGGAAGAGTTATTTATTATGGGTTTGTAAGAAAATTGCCAAAGTCAAAAGTTATGCAACATTGGCTGTTCACGGGGGGAAAAGTGGAGTATGGCAGTCAAAACATGGGGAAACTCGATTGAATGCTGTAATGGTCCTCTTAAATGTCCATCTAAAGAAAGAAATTTGGGGTTAGAGATGATACGGATTTAGCTTATTTTCTCCCAAGAATTTGTCATATTCAACCATTCCATTTTAACATTGACAGGTGTTGCTTATGGGTGATGCTTTTAAGCGTCCATAACTTTAGAAATTTCAAGTTCATCTACATGTTTCTCTGCTCTTGTAGTACTGATGCTATATATAGCGTCCACTTTCTCTTTTTAGGAGATGACTGGTCCATTTCACTTTCTATGCCTTGTCTTTATGCAGAGTTGCCCGCTCTATTTGGTACTTTTTAATTTACTAAACATCATTTAGTGTAGCAAGTCCATTTTATGCTCCCGATAAGGATGGCACAGAAGGAAGGTTTCGAACTTCGACTTTCATTTTGCAAATAGAGGAAATATAAATACTATTATATACTTGAAAATTGCTGCTGTTATGGTGCATTATTAAGAGACACTTGGTATGTCCTAATGTGCTCAGTGTAGAGAGCAATAGCAAGTATGGGCTTCATATGTGACTTGCTTGTATAAGTGTTGCAATATGTAGTTTATATGGCGGAACAGTATCTCAGACAGGTTATCCAGTACAGATTAATTTTATATATTACTTTTACTTGTTGATTTTCTAAGAACCTATATTTAACATGTTCATTCGTACTCTTTTGACTCATAATAATGGTGCCATATTATATGACTATTTCCACTTGTCTAAATTGACCAAACAACGGGGAAATTGATAAGGATGGTCTGCGTCAAATTGGCATCTGATGCGTGACAGCTGGCAAAAATTATATCTAGAATAAAATGCTGCTATAGTGGAGGTGTCCACCAAATGAGTGGAACTGATAAATTACAGGTTAGAAAGTAGTTAACGATAGATGATGCTCATTAGAAGTCAGTGGTCGTTCCAAGAAGGATGGGTGAGATGGTTGACATGTTGAATAAGGCAATAGATAAACCTTGAAATATGAAAGTGGTAGCTTGGTAGAAAGGTGGTAAAAGATTAGAGGAATACCCATTCTGCAAAATGATGCGCTCTTTTCTTTAAACTAAGAGAAATAAATACTGTAATCAAGCATAATGTAGAAAATGCTGTGTAGCTTATTGTAAGTAGCTTCGCTAAGGTTTTGACTATTAGTGTCTCATAGCTTTAGTTAAGAAGGTCGATTTTGATGCCTTATCCTTCTCTTTTCACAGGTTTAAGGATATATTGCTCGCGATCCTTGTTTCAAGTTACTTCAGGACATTTGTGATTGCCATGATGGTAAGTTACTTGCCGAATGTTACCGGCGAAGAAACTACTATTTCTTTTCTTACTATTCGATGTATATATACAATTGATGCAACTCCACATTTTACCCTAATACTAGGTATGCATCCTGCAGGTCTGGGAATTTCCTCCTCCTGTATTTTCAATCATTGATACATTTGTCTTATCATCCAATGCGGTGGCTTTAAATGGTAAGAAGCATTAGTCCTTGCAAATGAATTGGCTTATTCTAAAAAGGCCTTGTTCACTGGAATTCTATTTCAATTGATGTATAAAATACAAATACCTCGGCATTTTCTAGAGGATGGCAATTGCAGCATTTACGTAGTTCATTGTGCTCTTTGCGAATATCTGTTGACTAGTCATCTATGAGTTATCTGAAAATGTTCTCAGCACCATTATATAATTCTTCAGTCATTTTTATGTCCTAGGAGCCGAGAATCGTTACTAAATTGTATGATTTATGTTCTAGAGAACTCTTGTGTCAAGAGAAACAGAAGAAGGAATGTCGTATTGGATATAACTTCTTCTAGAATTTAGAGGGGAGGGAGTAGTAGAGCAACTTAGAATAAAGAAATAGTATTTTGACAAGTAGATTAAATTGTTGCTCTCTTGATAGGAAAATTGAACTCGGAACACTCGAACTTGCTGACATTCTCCTCATTCTTTTTAAATCATTATCATCCTTCGATTGGCGGATGGTTAATTTCTGAGTAATCTCATACTTCCTAATCAACAAAACTTTAATGGGTGGATAATCTATGTAGAATGAATTTAGGTACTTTTTAGCAACTTTTATCGTTTACCCGAAAGAATCGAAGAAAAAAAGGGGGACCAAGACATAAGAAATAAGAGCATGCTTGTTTTTTATTTATTTATTATTATTAGTAAAACATTTGGGGCTTTGGTGGGCACACACACTGTTTCCGTTTGTTTCTAATATAAAAGGAAGGATGTCGTGTCTGTGCGGCTCTCATGCTCCTGCATTTTTGCTCCCACTCGGTGAAAAATGTGTTTTCTGTACCTGCTCCTGCATTAGTGCATGTCTGCGTTAGCTGATTGGACATTTATCTGCGGATATATGTCATGTTGAACATCGTAGAACTTGTGAATGACTATAGTAGTTAGCATCATCCAATTTCATTGATTACCCTCCTTCTGTGAAACAGTGATTACAGGGGCGGCTATGATCAAATGTTTTGGCGCTTGCTTCAGTGCACATGCTGTCAAGTTCCTTATGAGCTGGGTGCTCACGTTCAACCTCCATAATGTAATGTGATTTAGTGGCAACCCAAAACAGTGACCTTTACCTGAGTATTACACGGCTACAATCGTTCATCGTTCATTAAACTGAGGTTTTTTATGTGCCTCTCTCTCATGATGAAGTGGGAACAATATGGCTTCTCTGACTTTTAAGCCCAACAAGGGGACTCGCAGATCTTGTGCATAGTTTTATTGCCATCTTGTCTGGGTCAGCCATCTTTCATCAGAGGCATGAGATGTTCTGCAGCCATCCTCGTTTCCTACAGATTATCTTACACTGACGCAGAGCTCTTAGGACACATGGACGTCAATGTCCTTCAAGCGCGTTGAGCAGCTCATGCAGACACCTTTTATGCTTCGCTTTTTATGACATTCCTCCCGTTATACCTGTAACTGATTTTGTTCATTGTCCAAAAAAGGACTTTTTCCACGTAAAACCCTATAGTTTGAGGGTTTGTGCTCATTTCACTTTAAGGTTTTAATTTAGGCGCAATTCACCTCACTATTCATTAATCTGCCTTAATTTACCAATTGACGGATTAAGTCTCATTTCTTGGACGCCAGTCAATATTTTAGGGATAACTTTGTCTCAACAGCCAACACCAACCCCCTCTTCCCTGACGCTCTCAAATTTCCCTGCCCCACCTTACTAGCTGAATTTTAGTTTCTGTCAACAATCAACACTCACCAAACCCCGACCATTAAGTCCTCCCCACCCCCAACTTACCAACAGAAGGAGAACAACCCAACTGTCTGCACCTAACCACGCCATTACCTGTCTTTCTTTGTGTGTGTATTCAAGCACCCAAACAACAATACCACCACCTTACCCACTTCGTTATCGCCACCAATACTATACCATGTACGATTGCACTGGCAACAACCGTATGAAATTTAGAATATAGACAGAGAGACAGAAGTCGATGGTAAGTGTTCACCGCACCACCAACACCACCACAGATGATTGCGCTTCTAACCCCGACAACTTTACCCATTTTGCCGGCCACCACCAACATCATACCTAAACATGATTGAGCCGGCCACCACCATACCCACCTCGATTGCACCATGGGTTGGTAGTGGCACATTATAAAGGCCACCACCACTTCTCTTCAATCGCCCATATAACCGTGACTGTAATGGTCGGTGAGAGTGGCTCCCGTAGTGTGAAGACGCAATGGTCGCGGGTCTCCTCTCGACGATGCACTGACGATGGGCTATCCTTTCAGATATGCAAGGTTGCTCGTGGTCATTCTAGGAGTCGCCAATGGCAGTGGATTGGTGCACAGTGGTGGGTCAACTGGTCGCATTTCCTGCAATGCAACAGAGGTGGCCTATTGATGGCGGCAGCATGACAATTGGATTGAGGACCAAGATGGTGGCTTCTTCACTGATCCAAAACCACCGCTGTCGCCGATGTTGCCTTGCGTGTGAGCCACCTCCTTGGCTCTATTCTTTCTCGTTTATATTTTGACAGCAAAGAATTTTCTTGGTTTAGCAGTGGTGTGATGGTTTGTACATGTGGAGCATTTTGATTAGGCCAACTAATTATGAGGTGGTGATGCAGTTGCCAAGGTGGATTGAAGGATTAAAGTGACAATCTTATTCCTGAAAAATTGACGGGCATCCAACAAATTTGATTTCAGCCCGTCAGTTGGTGAATTGCGCGTCAATTGCGGAACCGTAAGGTGAATTATGCCGACATTTAAACCTTAAGTTGAAATGCGCACAAACTCTCAAATTATAGGGTTTTATGTGCAAAAAATCCTAAAAGAAAACACTTGCTAGATTGTATGGGGTTTCTATCGGTTTCTTTGGGTTACGTCATTAGTGATGTAAGGAAAGAACGTGCCTCTTCCATCTAAAAGTTCACCTCTTGAGCATTATAGCCTTCTCTTAACAAAATAAAAATGCACTTCTTCTATGATAAACTCTCTTGGATGATCCAAGAGTGAGTGAGTGTCCTCTAGTAAAGCTTATTTGTGTAGTGAAATCATTTTTTAAGTCAACTTTACCTAGTGTGTGTATGTGTGTGCGTGAGGAAGCTTATTTGTGTAGTGAAATCATTTTTTAAGTCAACTTTACCTAGTGTGTGTATGTGTGCGTGAGGTTGGAGAGATTAGTGAGCAACACACCAAGAGGGAGTCGATGAATGTTGGTGAGGTGCTTGCCAACAGGACTGACAAGTTGTGGGTGTAAAAGCCTGACTTAGGCGACAATCGGGTTGGCTTGTCTAAGTGCTGCATGGATTGTGCACGAGTGGTATCAAGTCTATCAAGTTAGAGAAGAACATCTTGAAGAAACCCTAAAGTAAAGTCAAAAGATGTAGAAGAAAATACATGAGTAGGGTATTAAGGCCTCCAAAATGACTTTCAAATACCTCTTCGGTAAAATCTTAGCCTCTTAGCCTCTCCCTCTCTAAACCTTATTCTTCAACCTCTCTCTGAAACAGAAGCACAAGCACAGCCTTGTTGCCTCATTGTCGTGCACAACTCAGTGGCGCTGTGCGGGCGACAACCATAAGTAGGTATATTTAGTCTTATTTTTCTACTCTCTACCTTAGGTTCATTGGCATAATTGCATGCATGTGGCAGACAATCTGAGATCATTACAACTATTTTTTATGTCGCTTTGTCTTTTCTGGCCCTGGTCTCTAATGTCTTCTGAGTGTAGAAGGGTAAATTTTATGCCAATTATAAATTGACACATGTCATTTATCAGTCATTAAAATAAGTGTTCAATGACAAATAGAAAGCTGACATGTATATTGCCATGTAGTCGAATAGAAATTTGCTACATGTTGTATTAAACATGGTATTTATCACTTTACAAAATTATGAGATAATCATCATCAACGAGGTGTAGTTCTACAGGAACACTCCCATCCATTTTTATATATGTGATGGCCCTAAGGGGTGGACAAAAGTCTCTTAGGTCTGCCAACCAGAGTGTACTGTCAAAATCCAGAGCTCTGTCAACCTGAAGAAACAAATTCTTCAAGCTGAAGGATGCATCATTCAAACCGTTCGTTGTAGAATTCATCAAGTGGTGGAACGATTTTAGCCAAACTCGTAGTTTGATCCGGAAAAGCTATCAAGCCTTCGGTCAACCGTTCGTTAGTGAAGAAGTAGAGGACCTCTTTATTGTATAAAAATCTATTTAGAGAATTGCTCGCTTTTCAATCAATACAAACTTCATTTGTCGCTAATTGTTTTGTCTTATCTTTAGACTCGAAATTTGTGTGTACAAATTTCTCGCACCCATGGTGGGACATTCTTTGCTTCTCATCTCTTATCTTTATCAGCAAAAAAAGGATAATCTCAAACTTGCTGATCCAATGGCTCCGAATATCAACGCCTCAAAGATAACTTGCTCTAAGGTAACCGATTGGAAAGTTCCATCTGCTGTCAGTTTCGGGGCTCCAAACATGGGTGTGGAGACTCATAGCCAAGCAATAGCCAAAGCTCAAGCAAGTTCGCAAAGGGCATCCTCTCTGAAGGAGAATTTTCTCTTTGACACCAATGCATCAAGAAAGACTCCTAGTTCAACTCCGTCAAGGGTAAAACACGACGTAATGCTGCTCTATCACACCCAACCATGTCCAAAAAATCCGTCTCGAGCCCTATGGTCCTGTCTATCCATGAGGATGATGAAGAAGACACTTCAAGTGGCGGATCCATGTCAACTTCCCTGCCAAACCCCCAAACTTCAAGACTGCCTTGTCGCTGTCCGTTAGCTCTAACGCTACTTTCTCTGACACCATGCGGGTCATGGTGAGAAATACTCTGACTCTTGAGGAGCAAGTTGCGAACCTAGGAAAAGCATTTGAGTTATTCACAAAAACTGTCCAAGATCATGATGCTCAAATTGCCACACTCCTTAGTACGTTAGAGGGTAAGGAAGATGCAAAGACAAGAAACTTAACTAGGATAAGAACAAAGCGGTTCTGGAAGGAGAAGATTCCAACAAGAAGACAGAACTAGAAAATGCCTTTCAACTCACATCTAATGGTTCAATTCCCATTGACCAGCTGAGGAAGTTCATCATGGGTACTATTAAGGATAAATTTGAAGGGCTTACCAAGTCTTCCCTACTTACGCAAAACTGTATACCCAAAAAGATCGATCTTTTAAGGATGCCTATCGATTATTAGCCACCAAAGTTCTAACAGTTTGATGGTAAAGGCAACCCCAAACAACATACTACTCACTTTGTGGAAACATGTAACAGTGCTTGGCCTTACGAATATCATCTTGTCAAGAAATTTGTTAGATTCTTGAAGGGCAACACGTTTGACTGGTACACCAATCTTCAGCCTATCTCGATCAACAAATGGGAACAATTAGTGCAAGAATTTCTCTATCGCTTTTACAACACTCGTCGCACAGTCAACATGATCGAGCTTACAAATTCATGCCAATGGAAAGATGAGCCAGCTATCGACTACATCAACCGATGGAGAATTCTCACTCTCAATTGCAAGGATCTCTTAAGTGAGTCTTCTTTGATTGAGATGTGCATTTAAGGGATGCATTAGGGACTACAGTATACCATTCATGGAATGCGACCGAAGACTTTTGAGGATCCCGTGACCAGCGCTCATGACATGAAGCTCAGCATTGCTGCACATTGAAATGAAGGTTTGCCATTCCAAGATTTCTGCAAAAGCAAGGAAAAACAAGACACTTGTAGAGGAGTTAAACCTTTTTCAACCAAATCTGATCATAAAGAGTCCATAATCGTGGACGGTGGGACAATCAAACTCTCTACCAAGAATAAGAAGAAAGAAGTAGACAAATTCCTCAAGAGAAGGGAAGGAATATACTTCCTTTAAAGGATATGCAAGACAATATGTACCCACTTCTTGGCATGATTGACGATCTACTTAGTATGGAGCCAATCGACTTGCCGAAAAGGAAGCAATCCGAGCAGGCAGGTCAGGTTAATGATCCCTATTATTGCAAATACCATCGACTACTTGGCCATCCCGCTGAGAAGTGCTTTGTCCTAAAAGATAAGATCATGGAATTGAACATGGAGGAAAGGTTATCCTCGAGGAAGATAAGACCTCTTCAAATCAGACTTTCGTTGCCTTTGGTTCTGCTTACTCCCCTATTCCAACTGGAACCCACTGTGGCACAGGAAGAATGTAAGAACTGATCCGTAGCTTCTTCATATATCATCGAGTTTGGTTCACTCGATCTGGTTGAAGTCAACATAGCAAATTCGCAATCAACTCAAGTGCCCATTCCTCCTAGTCCATCTATCGTAACTTCCATACATGGGGACGTTGACTTGACAACCTCAAACTCCATTGACTCGGAGAGTGAAGGATGGACCCTCGTCACCTATCAAAGGAAACGAAAGGCATTGACAAAGGACATAGATTTGAAAAGGTTTAGGATGATGAAAAAGTACTCTAAAACCAAGATGCCAAAAAATTCAAGAGGAATTCTTACTTCACCTAAGGTTTTACTCAAGCAAAGCCCTCGAAACCCTGTCACATTATATGAATTCCTACCAGAGTGGCTACATAAAGAGGTCCTAACAAGTGCAGATGAATTTGCGTACTACATGGCTCAAGTTGAAGACGTTGCAAGTGAAAGTCAAGGCATTGCTTCCCAACAAGACATCACAAATAAAAATCAGAACACTGCTTCCCAACTGACCCATATCCCAGCTGTAGAAGACAGTCGTATGTACGCTAACAACTGTCTTGCATCTACATGCGCCATTACATTCTCTGACTATGATTTGCTTCTCTGCTCATAACCACGTAATTTCCTTTGTTTATAACTAGGTATACATGTGAACGAAGACTCAATAGGATGTTGCTTGATGGCAGGTCTACCGTCAACATTTTACCTCTTAAAGTAACGAAAAAACTTCGAATTTCGGTTGATGATCTTGGAAGTAGTCTCCTCATGATTCAAGGGTTCAACCAAGAAGGCTAGAAAGCTATTGGCATAGCAAGGTTAGAACTGCTAATTAAAGATATGGCTTCAAGCGCTTTATTCCATGTGATAGAAGTAAGGACATCTACAATAGGCTTTTAGATGACCATGGCTACATGATAATGGGGTAGTACCATCAACACTTCATTAATGTTTCAATTACTGACATGATGGTGTAGTAAAGAAAGTTGTTGTCGATGACAAGCCTTTTATAGAGCCAGAATCCTAGTTTGCTAATGCAAAGTTTGACATCACGGCCGACATAAAAGAAGTTCAGCTGAGCACTTCAAAATTAAAGAGCGAGGACAAACCCCTAATGAAATCCTCATTAGAGATAGTAAAAAAGGTCGCTCCGATAGAGTGAAAAGACAAGGAACCAAAGGATACTAAAGATGGCAATTTTGTAGCAAAGTCACTAGCTGACAAGGCAACCAAAGCCACTCCAATTCTCCTATATATTTCAAACTCAAAGTGGGCGGAAGGACAACCACCATTTGTCGAAGCAGTGAAAGGATTGACATTACCTATTTCTAAACACGACACGCAAAAGATCCACAAACTGCCACTAAAAGGTATTGTTCGATCGATGGAAGAAAAGGAACTAATTGAAGGTAATTTGCCAGCATCCAGGACAGAAGAAGGATTTATCCAAATGCTTATAAGTTGCTCACAAAAGCCGAATATGACACACAAGACCCTCCTATTTTTGGTGTACTTCTACCGGAAGCTATTGGCAAAAAGGTTTACAGGCTAAATCTTACTCAAAAGATGCTTAAAAAAAGGGGGCATGCCGTTTAGAGATTATAAATAGGGATTGGGTTTGCTCCATCAATCTCCACCTGTATTTTAACTAAGAGGATGACACTCTATACATGACATTTAAAGATGAAGTTCCCGTTAGAACTTCTATTTTCGATCACCTCGGAATCACTAATACTCGTGTATCAGCTTTAACATGTTGGGAGAGTCCCAAGAAGCCTTTATCAAAGCAACTTCTTGACTGCCTCTTGACAAAATGGTTAATATTATATCTTCAAGAAAGGGATTCAAGCGCACTGTTAAACAAAAGTCAAGGCCATCTATCAGGCTTCAGTGTTGTCCCATTTAGAATGAAGTGTTGTTCAATGTGTGTTGTGGCTTGAGAGGATGTACTAAATGCCAAGATACAAACTACCATTCTGACAAAGCCTCAAATAAGTGACTCGGAAACATTCGGTGAAATATACCCCCTCGCCTTGATAAACTAGGTCAGTATCCACAAATCAGAGGAACCATCAGTCGAAGAAAGTTTATGGGCTTTAGCTGAGTAGAAACCAGCACTTCATGTGCAAGAAGATTCAGCCGAGGTGTTGGCCAATCCTCCCAGCTCAAGGTTTAGCAGTCAAGCATGGAGTTCGACCTGTAAAGCAAGCCCGATGTCATTTTTGCCAGAAATTAATCCCTTAAATCGAGATGGAAGTTAATAAATTGATTAGGCGGGTTTTATCCGAGAAGTTAAATATCCAACTTAGATATTAAGCATTGTTCCTGTAAGGAAGAAAAATGGACAGATTTGAGTATGATCGATTTTAGAGACCTTAACAATGAATGTCCAAAGGATGACTTTCCTCTTCCGATTAGATAGCTCATATTTGATGCCATTACAAGCCAAGAAGCCTTATCATTCATATACGGATCTTTCGGCTACACCCAGATCCGCATGGCTCCTAGAGACGAAGAGTTTATAGTGTTTTGTACTCCAAAAGGCATTTATTGTTATGAGGTAATGCCTTTCGGCTTAAAAAATGCAGGCACCACTCATCAAATAGAAATGCAAAAAAAATAAAATTACGACATGTTGCACAAGCGTGTTAACAAAATGTGCGTTTGGCGTTACATCAGACAAGTTTTTAGGGTTCATTATCCGTTATTGTGGAATAGAAATTGATTGTTCAAAGATTGATTCCATCTTAAAAATTCCAGAGCCTCAGAATATCCATGAACTTAAGAGTTTGGAAGGTTGTTTAGCATACCTTCACAAAGTCATATCTAATTTGGCGGGACGATGTCACTCTTTCAGCCATCTTATGAAGAAAGGTGTTCCTTTTGAAAGGCATGAAGCTTGTAGCAATGCATTTAGAAGCATCACATCATACCTTATGAAGCCTCTGGTGTTAATTGCTCCTATCTCAAGACGACCTTTGATCCTTTGCATTGTGGCACAAGAACGTTCTGTCGGTGCTCTTCTTGCACAAGAAAATGATAGGGTAAGGAAAATGCGTTGTACTATTTGAATATGAGGATGACACCTAACGCGTTGAATTATTCACCAATGGAAAAGTTGTGTTTGGAAATGATCTTTGCAATTCAAAAGGTGAAACACTACTTCTAAGCCCATGTTATTCATCTCATCTCCAAGGCAAATCCTGTCAAATATGTAATGTCTAAGCCAGTGCTTTCCAACTTATTAGCCAGATGGTATCTCAAACTCCAAGAGTTCGAAATCATGAACATCCATCAAAAGGTGATAAAAGGCCAAATGCTTGGCAATTTTTGAGATGGTCATTCGATACCTGCAGAATAGGAGCTAGACAATCATTTGGCTGATAAAGAAGTGTTCATAGTCGAAGTCCTCCCACCATGGAAGATGTATTTCGATGTTGCGGCTTTCCGTGAAGGGGCAGGAAAGGGTGTTGTTTTTATTACTCCTGAAGCGGATGTTCTACCTTAACCCTTTACGCTTACTCAGTGATGTTTGAATAATGTCGCTGAATATCAAGCCCTCATTGATGGACTTGAAATGGCTATGGAAATAAAGCAATTCCAATTTAATGTCTATAGAGCCTCTAAACTTGTGATTAATCAGCTCCTAAATGAGTATGAGGTAAGGAAACCTGAACTTATGCAATATTATGAGTACACAAAAAATCTTATTGGATGGTTTGGAGAGGTGACTCTCAAACTTGTGCCTCGGAAGGACAATAAACAATTAGATGCTCTAGCAAGACTTGCTTCCACTCTTTCCCTCCTTGATAAAAAGTCACAAATCACTCTTTACCAAGCTAGGTTGTACCACTGCTCTTTAACAATGAAGATGGTCACACAGAAGAAGTCAATGTTATCTCAGTCTTGGAGACAGATAAAGAAGATCGGAGAGAACCATTTATACACTACCTTAATCACAAGAAGTTACCTAGTGATCCACATCAAAATACCGACATACGATGTCGTTCTTCTAGGTTCATCGATCATAATGATGTACTTTATCGACAGTTATTTGGTGGTGCACTCTTATAATGTCTCGAAGAAGAAGAAGAAGAAGCACTACAAGTAGTCGAGGAAGCTCATTTTGGCGTTTGTGGCGCTCATCAATCAAGCCCTAAGCTTCGCTTTCAGATAAAGCAAATGGGGTATTATTGGCCTATCATGCTAAAAGACTGCATGGACTATGCCTAAAAGTGTCAAGCGTGTTAATTCCATGCAAACTTCATACATCAGCCACCCGAACCGCTACATCCTACAATTGCCTCGTGGCACTTCAATGCATGGGGACTTGATGTGGTTGTACCTCGGGTACCAAAGTCATCTACCAGTCATTCTTACATATTGGCAGCTATAGATTATTTCTCCAAACAGGCTGAAGCTATATCACTCCAGGAAGTAGAGAAAGAGACTGTTCAACTTCATTTGCTTTAACATCGTTTATCGGTATGGCGTACCATAATACATCATAATTGATAACATATAGCCCTTTTCTAATAGCTTGGTTGATAAACTTTGTCAACAGTTTGGCATTAAGAAGTACAAGACTTCAATGTAGAATGCTCCAGCCAATGGTCTTGCTGAAGCCTTTAAGAAAACCCTTTATAACTTATTGAAGAAAGTGGTTACAAAATCAAAAAAAGGTTTGACACGAAAAGAAGGGTGAAGCTCTCTGGGCATACCGTGTTACACATCGTACTCCTAATCAAGCCACCCCATATGCATTTATGTACGGTATTGAAGTAATTCTCCCGCTTGAGCGTCAGATTCCTACCTTAAGAGTTGCCATTCAAGAAGGGCTGACCAATGAAGATAATGCCCACTTGAGACTTGTAGAGTTGGAAGCTCTTGATGAGAAAAGGTCAAAAGCTCAGCAACATCTTGAATGCTACCAAGCTGGCATGACAAAAAGCTTTTAACAAGAAACTTTGACTTTGTTCCTTTCAAGTGGGAGATCCGGTGCTTGCTGTATGAAGACCAATCATTACTTCTCATAAATCTAAAAGTAAGTCTACTTCAAAATAGGATAGATCATATGTTGTACAAGAAGTCTACGCAAATGGAGCTTATAAGCTAATTGCCAAAGACAACTTAAAAATTGGCCCATAAATGGAAAGTTCTTGAAATGGTACTATGCTTGAGGTATGGTTTTTCTGTTTCGTGGTTGCACATCACTCCTACTCCTCTGCAAGTGCAAACTCTGACGATAAAGACGAAGTACGTTTGACTTTATCCCTTCGGCATACGTAGGCAACTTAGATCTAAATTCTAAGTTCAATCATAAACCAAAAAAAAAAATCCAATTGATCTACGTTTGCTTAGACCTAAATTCTAAGTTCAGTTATAAAACATAAAAAAAGGTCCTTTTGGTGTTAAGGATAGTATTTGAAAGTAACAATACTGTAATTCCCATTTAAACTGAGGCAAAATACTTGCTCTCAAGGTCTGATTACATAAGATGGGGGGGGGGGGGGCTTTTAAGCATGACATTGAATCATGGAATAATGTTAGATCTTCTAGTTCTTTTATACTATTTTCAACAAACACTTTCATCTTCTCCAAATTTTCCGTGTCATTGTCATTTAAGGGAGAGATGTTTTCAAGTGAGGTGATTTTGTCTCTTATCTGGAAATTTTCCATGTCCAGCTTGGATATATCTTCTTCATCTTGCTAAAGCAACTTTGTTGCCGCTTCCTTTTGCTCGTCTAGCTCTCGAAGTTGCTTCATCAGCTCATAGCGCTTCTCGTTAATTCTTGCCAGTTATGCTTTGCAAGCAATGCCATGCTCTTTCTTTGCTGGATCTTGTCTCTGCCTCGACAAGACGGTGAAAGGCACTTAACTACTACTTCCTGGATGCATCTCGGGGGAGCCTTATGGCATTATATCTAGCAACATTAGAAAAAAAAATGAACTTATAGGCTTTTCAAAAACAAAAAGTTCAAATGCTTTGACATTAGCCATTTCCTTCAAAAGTGAGTCCACATCTTTCTTGACTAAGGCCACGCTCTAAGTGTACACTAAAGACCCTTTCTTTTATTAAGTTCCACAGCATGATGTTTTATTTCTATTGACAATCTGAAATCTTTACCTCAAGTCGAAACTCAAAAACTAAAGGACTCGTACTCTGATGCACAACTGCTTGAGGAAAACATTGAGACTTCATCCCTACAGGGAGAGGCATAGCCTCATAGCTCAAATGGGAGGAAATAGATTCATACACTTGTTATGATTTTTTCCTTCACCGCCACTTCTTGCATGAGGACCTGTCGCTATCGAATGATCAATATTATTGGTCTCAAAGAACTTGGGGCATCCACAGAGTGTTCATCTTCCAAGAATAGTTCTTCATCATTAAAATGAGTCCTTGATCATCAAACTGGATGAAAATGAAAGAATATCTCAAAATGTAAGAACAATTTAAGTAGAACAATATGGGCTTTCACTAAATGAAGCCTATGTATGCACCTGTCTTCCCAATTCTAGAAGAGATGATATCGAGATAGAGACATTCTCAAAGAACACCTCTTGAGTGAAGTCAAATGTTTGGCTTTTCTTCTTTTTAGTCAACCGCTTCTGGTGTTGATCACCACCACTAGTATTGCTTTCTCCGTCACTTAATGAACAAGATGTTATCTTCTCTTTAATATTATAAGCGAGATTAGGGTCTTTCACAATAATAGAGGAAAGCCGAGGAACCTTCACATGAGCATTCCCAGTTGTGTCTTCCGTTCTGTTGGGACTTGGAAGAGACAACACAATTTCCTTTTCTTTTCTAACTCGAACCTTTTCGACTTTATCCGAATCAGAGTTCGCAGTATTTTTCTTCACTTTGTCAGAATGTGGAAAAGAGTTTGAGATCTTCTCTTTGCCTGAAGGCTTTGTGGAAGCACCTTTCGATGTGTTAGACTTCGAAACATTTGATGCCATATTCTTACTTGTTCTGATGATGATCTTGGGAGGTTTTGAAGCATTTTTGAGTCACTTTGACCATTGTGTGGCAGAAGCTTTCGTGGTAAGACATGCCTTAGTCACTAGATGAGATGTAATGATAACTTGAGACCCACTGAAGAGACGAGTGCATGACTGCTAGAGTTGAATTACTTTATCTAATGAGCTCACATGCAGCTTTTCCTTTAGTTCATCTGAAATATCTTAGCAGAAGCCTTTGGTAGCTAATCCTGTGAGGACCGTAAGGTTCAATGATGTACTCACTGTCGCATCTAAGGGTTAAGTAGCTTGAGCGTTGGCTGATGTAATAGTCACTCCAAGATGATGATAGATGTTCGTCGTCTGCCAGAGTGAACTGATGTTGCATGTACAAGCTCAAAGCAGCTAGTGTAGATGTATTGACTTTTTGGAGCAATCTCAAGCATGTGAAATATTAACTCGTTTCGTGATTCTCTCACCAAAAACCTTGGTCATGCGAGCTCCAAGGTGAATAGGATCGGAGGAGAAGTAAATGTCAAATTAATTTCCTATCCTCCCATAGACATAAGAGATATGAAATAGTGCTTCTCACTTCTTTATGCGAGAAGAAGCGATGGGCTCCCTTAGGCCATTATAGATGCAGGAAGGCACTGGTATAGCTTGGAGAACTTGCTTCCACGAGCCATCATGCTCGCCACCTTGACAACACCGGGACGGACACAATTAAACTCTCTCCTAGGTAGAACAAACTTACAAAGACAACATGATGAAAATGCTGCCAAGTAAGTTTCATCCGCCAAATCGCGATTGACACCAAACTCCTCAATCAGGTGAAACTGCCCTTTTTCCCCATGAAAAGGTATGATCGATGGTGCCGAAAGGTTTATGCCGACGTCTTGGTTTATCATCCCTTTTCTTTGATGTCCTTGCTGGAGTTTCCCCGTACCGAATGGGACCTCTAAACCAAAACTGGACCGAGTCGAGAAAAGTCACTTGTTGATCTCCCAGTACGTATACAAGTCATTTGCTATAGCAAACAGTAGGAGGAATCTTTAGTACGAGTCCATGGAGTTGAGAGCTCAATCAAAAGTTCACCTTGTGACTAGGAGGACCAAGGGCTTCAACTGTCGCTCTCGAATGGGTGGATCAGGGTGAGACATGCATGTGTATAAGGTATGAAAATAAAAGCGCAAGTATGACAGTTATGTCTTATTGTACATTCCACATCATACAAAGAAGATACAACAAGGCCAAAAATAAAAAAAATAAAAACTTTTCAAGTCTAGTCCTCTTAAAATTTAGTTCCAAAAAAAAAAGAAGAAGGAAAAACCTAAACAATGACTCAAAAAGCATCCAAGAAGGACAACTAGTCTATCAAAGTTACGCAAAGGAAAGATGTTAAGGACCCGCTGCTCTCTTTCGGTCTCTACTTCATTTTTAGTGATTAATGGCCTTAAAACATTTAGCATGTAAAATATGATGAAACTAACCCTAAGTTTATTCTATATTTTTTGGCTTGAACTAAACATGAGTGATCAAGTGACCTACGTATCTGATCGGATTAATCGGAATCAAAACCGGCGTAGTTCGACACTGATCCTACGGAGAGTAACTGGATTGGATTAATTAAATAAAATTGAACTCAATTAATTTAATAAATCACATTACTAAGCCTAAATCTAATAATGTACTCTAAATAATAGTAACAAAGTCCGTTATTTAATAAATTAGAGATCCTACAAAATGGAGTTTTTACGGTTAACACATGGATTAAGATTTGACAAAGGAGCTGCTATAGCAAGTGCTTTAAGATCAGGAGCTGCTATAGCAATGTACTCTAAGTTTTGATTATTCAAGTGCTTTAAGATCAGGAGCTGCATGCTTGGACATGTACAGCAGAGCCTTGCATCTTATTTATTTCAAAATTAACCTGGTGACACCATTTGCGAAGGTGTGAAAGATTTGATCTCTTCTGTGAGATCCTAATCTGAATAACTGTATGTTTGACAAATCAGACACAAGATTTTGTGGAGATTCATATGGTAGATGGAGTCCTTTTCGATTGCAAATTTGCAGCTGCCCATAACATGATAAAAATCATCAAGAAAAGCGAGAAGAGTTTGGGATTTGAAGGGAAGAGTTTGGGATTTGAAGGGACTCTATTGCTACCTAGCCACCTTTTCGTCCACAATCACCATTAAACGATAATTATCCAAAAACTACCATTACCAAACCGCAACACGACCACTCAGAAACAAAACTTAGGACTTGCACGACTACGTAAATCTGCCGCCTTTGACAAATTAAAACGTACAGTTCATCAAGGAAAAAGCAGCTAATTAAAATAGCTCGTATACAGTTCATTGTAACGTAGTGCCACACATCACTGTGATGATCAGCATCACAAATTTAAAAAAATGTATCACAGTAGGACTCTGTTCAATGACACAAGACATCCACACTCGCCACGCCCTACACTCCTAGCCAGCACGTAGACCGATAAACCAAAAAACAACGCTGTTTGTATCCCTATCTACCTCTGGGTGGCTTTCCAAGAGGCCCCAGGAATTGCCGTTGGCCATGGCAAAGAAACAAAAGGAATCTCGAATCTGAGCAACTGATTAATCCTTGAAACCTGTTTGGTTCGGAAGTTCAAGGAAACAACAAAACTAAATCCGCCTAAATAAGCAATATCTGGATCTAAGGGATCGAGGCTGGCTGGTCGATCCCAGAAGTTGTAATTATGATCAGGCCTTCTTGTATCAAGCGAGAAGTCATGCTCAAGATGCCATTTGCCCGTCTCATGGTCGTCGAGAGTCCACACCTTGAAATTGTTATGATAATCACCCAATTTCTTAGAGGAATAGCATGTGAGACGTCCTTGAACCACGTCCCAAAAGCGAACACCACCTCCCTCAGGAAACTTAAGTAGCCGAAAGTTATCGCTATTTTTTGAGGGATTATATGCCAAGTGGATGTCCATGGGCGAGCTAGTAACTCCTTTTGTACCAGTAGAAGGTGCCATTTAGCTCAACGCATCTGGGGTACCCGAACTCAAACGGTTGGGGAGAGCGAACCTTAATTTTTCTCCATTCACTGCTTCCAGAAGTAAACACCTCAAGGTCGTGTACACTTGTAGATCCACCTTGTAGGTGACTGCAAGAAGTACCACGGTATAACTCGTGACCACGCCATCCTCCACGCGGGCGCGAAAACCCTCTTCAACAAAACTGAGAGCGCAGGCCGGTCGAGGGAGCTCAACGCATTGCTTGGTGATGCCAAGGAAAGTGGATTAGCAGTCAACGTGGAGGTGCCACAAGGAATGCAGCCCGAGTTAGATGCCAAGTGCGCTGATGTGAGACACAGCAAGGGCAGAGACCAAGGGCTTCCCAGACAGAGCCTGAGGGTGGCAGTGCTGCGAGGGTGATGGCACAGGGTGAATACACGACGACAGTCAAAGTCCGATGCTTAGGTCCAGAGTTAGGATCCTGTATGTTTTTCTCTCTAGGATTCTAGAGTGAGAAAGTGAAAATGTTAGAGTTCCGTCCAAACGTCAGAAAAATGTCCAAACGTCCCAAATGAATTCTCAAGACCTTTGTTTATAGAGGTTGAGATGATGATGTCATCACGAGACACGTGGCACTCCCTGTGAGTGACACGTCATTGAGGGGTCCACAGCTGCCGGTGCTCCACGGACTGTCGATTAGCATATTCACCCCGCCTGCCCCGCACAACATTGCTCTGTCTGTCTGGAAAGACTAGCTCCCATAGTGTCGGTGTGGCCAGAGAACCCCCTTGATCTAGCTACCAATCCAAGCCCTTGAAGAGTCCCACAGGCCTAGCAGCGGTGGGGAAGACCCGACGCCCAGCTGCCAGGTGGACTAGGCGCGATGCTCTCTGAAGATCATAATCCTTAGGGGTGCCGACGCGAGCCCCCAGTGCCGGAACACGTAGGCCAATCACGAAGACACCAAGTAGAGATAGTGTCCCGGAGGAGTCGCCTATTTTACGGATGAGGCCTTGTGCCGGAGCACTCAGAGATCATCAAGGTAGCATCCAGGAGGAGCCTCTACCCTACGGGCCAGGTAGCATCCCGTAGGAGCCGTCTACCTGGCTGAAGGGGAGTTGAAGAGCTCCCTGGCAGAGATAGCGTCCCGGAGGAGTCGCCTATTCCGCAGGCCAAGGTAGCATCCCGAAGGAGCCATCTACCTGGAAGAAGGGGAGTTGAAAAGCTCCCTGGCAAAAATAGTGTCTCGGAGGAATTGCCTATCCCCACGGGTGAGTCCTTGTGCCGGAGCACTCGGAGTGCGTCAAGGTAGCATCCCAGAGGAGCCGTCCACCCTACTAGCTGAGGTAGCATCCCAGAGGAGCTGTCTACCTGGCGAAAAGGGAGTTGAAAAGCTCCCTGGCAGAGATAGTGTCCTGGAGGAGTCGCCTATCCCTACGGCTGAGTCCTTGTGCTAGAGCACTCAGAGCGCGTCCAGGTAGCATCCCGAAGGAGCCGTCTACCTGAGGTAGCATCCCGGAGGAGCCGTCTACCTGGCAGAAGGGGAGTTGAGGAGCTTCTTGGTGAAGATACTGTCCCGGAGGAGTCGCCTATCCTCGCAGTGAGTCCTTGTGACGGAGCACTCAGAGCACGTCAAGGTAGTATCCAAGAGGAGAGTCGTCTACCCGACTGGCCAAGGTAGCATCCCGGAGGAGCCATCTACCTGGCGGAAAGGGGAGTTGAAGAGCTCCCTGGCAGAGATAGTGTCCTGAAGGAGTCGCGTATCTCCGCAGGATGCTGCACACTCCGGAGAGTGGGTCGAAGCATGTTCCACGACCAAGGCAAGGTGCGCATGGTGTGGTGAAAGGATGGACTGATGCAAGGATCATGGTAGTGTGACAGAGAGCTAGGGGGTACGACTGTGTTAGTGGCACGACGCATGGGGGCAACAGAGTGAGTAAGGTGCCGAAGGCACATCTGTGTTAGTGGCGCGACGCATGGGCGCGATGGAGTGCATATGTTGCCAAGGGCACTGTAGTATGACAGGGAGCCAGGGGGCGCGACTGTATCAGTGGCACGGTGCATGGGCATGGCGGAGTGTGTATGGTGCCCGGGGCACATGTCATGGAAATGGCGCAGCGCATGGGCACGACGGAGTGCGTATGGTGCCGAGGGTACTGTAGTGTGATAGAGAGACTAGGGGCACGCTTGTATCAGTGGCGTGGTGCATGGGCACGATGCAGTGGGTGAGGTACCGGGGGCATGATAGTGTCAGTGGCACAGCACATGGGCGCGACGGAGTGCATATGGTGCCGGGGGCATGACATTGTGAAAGAGAGCTCGGGGGCATGACTGTATCAACAGCGTGGTGCATGGGCGTGGCGAAGTGACGTCCCGGCGATGGGGGTCGCGAAGTGACGTCCGGGCCCTTGAAGAGTAGTGAAGATGCTAAGTATGGAAGCCAAATGCCAACCCTTTAGGGGAAAGCTAAGGCCAACCCTTGGGGAAGGCCAAGGCTAACCCCAGAGGAAGGCTGAGGCCAACCCCAAGGGGAGGCTGAGGCCGAGGCTGACCCCAAGGGGAAGGGTCGAGGCTGACTTCCTTCGGTAAGCGCCAAGCTGCACCGAAGGGGGGGTGGACGAAGTGCGACGGTCGGAGCATGATGAGCAGTCGCGCAAGGATGAGCTTCTTGGTGACGAAGTCACTTGGAAAAAGTGAGAAGTGCACATGACTTGAGCGTGCACCTTTGACCGATTGGAAGCATTGAATATTGCCTGTTGCTTGTACGGACGTGTCATGCAAAATGGGACCCCTAGTGGGCCTTTCGGTGCAACCAGAATAGGTTGGGAACATAAGTCCCCTGCGTGTTGTGTTCGCAGAGGGACAACCCGTGCAGGCTCTGCACGCATATTCGCAAGTTCACACATAGAAGAATTTTTGATGTTTGTTGGTTCGAGAGTTGCTGACGTTGTCTCTGAATGATGAAGGTGCAGAGTAGGTGGCTCGAGCCACCTCGTGCACCACCTACTCAAGCCTGAGTATGGTTGGGAGTTAACATGAGGGCATGATGATAGGGTGCAAGGGCGCGGGTGACGGGGGTATCAGAATTAGTGCCCGAGTGTGGACGATGGGCATCGTAGTTTTGGCATCCGGACGTGGGCGACAGGGGTGGTGGAGACAATGCGTTGGTGCGAGGGAAGGGGGTCGCGGAGGCAGCGCCTGGGCGGCGGCGACGGGGTAAGTGGTTAGAGCTACCTCGTGCACCACCTACCAAGTACATTGATGTCGGGGGACATCATCATGAGGGGCGCGACAAGGGCACGATTGGGCGTCATGATGCTGGGGTAGTCCACGACGGACACCGAGTTGCGGGCGACGTGGGTCACAGAGGCTGTGCCCGAGTGACGGTGACAGGGTAAGTGGTTTGAGCTACCTCGCCCACCACATACCAAGGTTATTTGATGTCAAGGGACATCATCATGAGGGTCGCAATAAGGGTGCAGTCAGGAGTCGTGATGCTGGGGCAGTCCACGACGGGCATCGGGGAGCGGGCAATGCCATGCAGTCAATGTTGTAAAAAAAATTGAAGTGCTTGGTCTTGTCATTGGGTGAATGTGGGCCGGCCGAAGTAGTTGGTGGTGTCGGCTTCGGTGTGGTGGTAGAGGCCGAAGTGGGGAGAAGGGTAAAGGCCAAGTGAAATGGCTTGTGGATGCAAGGGGGAGGGTCGGCCTCGGGGTGACGAGGGGGTCGGTCTTGGATTTGGAGATTTTGGGAAGAAGGAAAATGGAAGAAAAAAGTAGATGAGAGAGGATGGCGCGGCGGCGGCGGGCTGCCGTGGCCAGCCGTGGGGGCGCAGGAGAGGAGGGAGGGGGAGAGGAGGTGCGGGTGTGGGGTTGGGAGGCCGAGGTAGACGGAGGAGAGAGGGCCGAGCCCAACATGGTGGTGGGTGAAGGAGAAGAAGATAAGGGAAAGGGGGCGGCGGCGTGGGGCTGTCGCGAAGGACGAGGGCCGAGGGAGGGAGGGGGAAGTGGGCCGAGGCCAAGGGGGAGGTTGAGGCCAATGGGGGGTAGGAGAAGAAGGAAGGGGAAAGGGGCAGTAGTGGTGGCAGGGTGCCGCAGCGGGTGGGCAGGGGGCGGGGGGAGAAGAGAAGGAGGAGAGATAGGGGAGGTGGTTGCCGGCGAGGAGGCGACGCCGGCCGGGGAGTGGCGTGGCTGGAGGTCGAGGCCGAAGGGGCTGCGGTGCAAGGTGGGTAGCGTGAAGAAGGACAAGAGGAAAAGAAAGGGAAAAAATTAGGGTTAGGGTTTGGGGGAGGGATGCGAGTCGGGTTCGGGTGGGCAAAGAGTCTAGGCGAGGTATTGAGAGAGTATAGGGCGCATGGGTAGGGTTCTTCCCATATCTGAATTGAATTTAGATTTTGAATTTGAATATGTTTTTTTTTTGGCAACCCTAAAGAGGGAGCCCCCAAGAAAAGTTTCACAATTTTATGAAGAGAAAGAGAGGAGTGGGATGGTAGGAGTAAAGATGAAAAATTTTGTGAAAATTTTTGGAGGGCGAAAAGGGAGAGAAAATTTTGAAAATTTTCTTAAGTGTTGAGAAAATTTCTCTAGTGTTGGAAGGAGCATAAGATATAGGGGTGAAAATTTTTTCTAAGTGCTGAGCTCAGACAAGGGTGCCAATGGGAGACCGCTGAGGGTGATCATCGATGACCGGTTGTGAAAAAAATGAAAATTTTTCTAAGTGTGAAAAAAAGAATGAGGGGTAATGATGTGACCGTAGTAGCGTGGCTCGCGCCACCTCCCACACCACGTACCAAGTCACTAAATGTGAGGCGGAAGGGTTTGAGCCCTCAAGGGAGTGGGTGATGGCATCACGAGTGGTGTCAGTAGGCCTGTGCAAGAGCCCTGTGGCTTGAAAATTTTCTAAGTCTGGAAAATTCAACTTCATTGATAATAAAAGATAGGCAACATACCTTGGTACATGGGAGTTGAGTACATGAAAGCTTGCAAAATGAAGGAAAAAATTATGAGTGTGGAAAACGCACTAGGCATGCTAGGGCTTGGGCAGTTGGTTCAAATGTCTTGGGCTTAGAGTTTGAGCTCGCCAGATGCAATTTTTTTAGATAAGATGAACTTGAAGCCCCTGCACCACTTGAGGTCATGAGCGACCTTCCAATGGTAGGGGCAGTAGTTGGGATGGGCTAAGTCTTCTGGAGTAGGTTCAGTGTCAGCATTAGGCAGGGTTATAACATCGTCGTTGATCCATGTCTCGAGGAGAGCTCTGATAGTCTTCAAGTCACACAAGTATTTCGGGGCAGGCATCGGCTGCCTTCTCTTGTCAGGGTGTCCATCCCTTCCTTGGGACTGACGCTTACGGTTGTTGTCTTCGTTATTGGCTGCTTCTTCCATCGCGGCCAAGGCAATATGAGTTTGGGGCTTTAGGGTTTTTACGGACAGACCGAGGCTGGAGGTTTTCAAGGTAGACCCTATAGGTGTCCTTCATGTTCTTGATGCAAATGGGTACAAGGGTTTCATCCTTGCTGAAGTCAGTGCATTCCAAGCAAGCACTTGTGATGAAATCGCGTAACATAGGTGTTAAGATCTTCCCCGGGGTTCTGGCGGATTCCGGCAATGTCAACGATGGTCACACGTTCCGTCTTATAGTGAAACTTGTCAAGGAAGAGCTGGACCATGTCAGACCAGGAGTGGATAGTATCGTCAGGAATCTGATGATACCAAGGGTAGGTGAGACCAGTCAGGGACTTGTGGAATTCACGGAGCTTCAAAGTGTCTTCCTCCCCGTAGTGCTCCAGAGAGCCAGCAAAACGGGTGATGTGCTCGCGGGCATTGCCCTCTTTGCCGTTGAAGAAAGTGAAGGATGGTTGCTTGTACTTGACAGGGTAGGGCTGGTTGCTTGTATTTGACAGGGTAGGGCTGGTTGCTTTTACTTGATAGGGTAGGGCTTGGTAGTGAGGCTGCTAGAGTAGGGAGCATGACCTGACAGCTTAGAGGGGGAGTGTGGTAAGGACGATTGCTTGAGACGGTGAAGGATGGCATCAAGGTCATGCTTGGTGACTTACGAAACATGTGAGGGTTTGTGCCCTGTCAGGATGATCCAGGCACCAGAGCCCCCAGACAGGGCAACCTGAGGCATTAAGGGGATGACAACGGTACATAGAGGTTGGTGGTGGGGAGCAACTTGTTGGTGTATGGTTTGCATATGGGTAGTGTAAACGGCTGGAGGCCGGTCGTCAGGAAGGGTCGACTGGAGTAAGTAGGGGGAGTGACTTGTGTTTAGATTTTTGTTGGTTATGTTCAGGTTAGGCTCCATTTCAATTGAGTCGTGAGTCTCCGAAGTGCTTCGAGCAAGGGAAAGGCGTGTCGCTGCAGGCGGAGGTGCCGCAAGTCCTACTGTCGAGGGCCCGGAGGACTAAGGCAGCGGTGGTCGCGACACTAGGACCTGAGCAGTGTCCAAAACTAGCCCAGGCACTGAAGGCTGAATCTGAAGGGGAGGGGACAACCCTAAACCCTAAAGCTTGGGATGGCAGGGGGTGAGCAGCAGACACAGGGTGGGGAGCTCTAAGGCCTTGAGAAGTCGGCATTTGTGAAGTCAAGACTTGGATTGTTTTTGTATTTCTAAGATGACAGCCATGAGAGTAGATTAAGAGTCTTAGAGGTCGGTGATGGTGGGAGTAAGGTGTTGGATTGTGGCGTGGACAATCGCAGCCACATCGGGTGTATCCATCGTAGGGGGAGCTTGGAGTTGGTTGTGACTGGTTTCCTCTTGGTCCTCGAGGTGATGCTTCTCTTGGAGGGCTGGGTTGAGGCTTTGGCTGGTAGTCCTGATAGTCCTGCGTTGTTGATGCATGGTTGTTTGGGTATGTCGGGCACGGGACGAACTGCACTGTGATGCTCACTACCCCAGCAGAGTCGCCAAAAATGATGCCAAGGAAAGTAGGTTCGCAGTCGACGTGGAGGTGCCATAAGGAATGCAGTCCGAGTCAGATGCCAAGTGCCAAGTGCGCTGATGAGGGACACATCAAGGGTGGAGTAAGGGCAAGACCAAGGGCTTCCCAGACAGAGCCTGAGGGTTGCAGTGCTGCGAGGGTGATGGTGCAGGGTGAATACACGATGACAATCATAGTCCGATGCTTAGGTCCAGAGTCAGGGTCATGTATGTTTCTATCTCTAAGATTCTAGAGTGAGAAAGTGAAAATGTCAGCATTTAGTCCTAACGTCAAAAAATGTCCAAACGTACCAAATGAATTCTCTAGACCTCTATTTATAGAGGTTGAGATGATGATGTCAACACGCCACACGTGGCGCTCCCCAGAAGTGACACGTCACCGAGGGGTCCACAGTTGTCGGTGCTGCACAGACAGTCGAATTGCATATTCACCTAGTCTGCCCCGCACAGTGTCGTTCTATCTGTTAGGAAAGACTGACTCTCATAGCGTCGGCATGGCCAGAGAATCCCTTGATCTAGCCACCAGTCCAAGCCCTTGTAGAGTCCCACAGGCCTGGCAGTGGTGGGGAAGACCTGATGCCCAGCTACTAGGTGGACTCGGCGCGATGCCCTCTGAAGACCTACTCCCGTCTCGGAGTGACCCGAGGATCATAATCCCTAGGGGTGCCGACGTGAGCCCCCAGTGCCAGAGCACGAAGGCCAGTCATGAAGAAACCCTGGCGGAGATATTGTCCCGGAGGAGTCACCTATCCCACGGGTGAGTCCTTCTGCCGGAGCACTCAGAGTGTGTCAAGGTAGCAACCTGGAGGAGCCGTCTACCTGGCTGAAGGGGAGTTAAAGAGCTCCCTGGTGGAGATAGTGTCCCAAAGGAGTTGCCTATCCCCACGGGTAAGTCCTTGTGTCGGAGCACTCGGAGCGCGTCAAGGTAGCATCCCGGAGGAGCCGTCTACCCGAGTGGCCGAGGTAGCATCCTGGAGGAGCCGTCTACCTGGCAAAAGGGGAGTTGAAAAGCTCCCTAGCGGACATAGGGTCCCGGAGGAGTCACCTATCCCCGCGGGTGAGTCTTAGTGCCGGAGCACTCAGAGTGCATCAAGGTAGCATCCCGGAGGAGCCGTCTACCCAACTGGCCGAGGTAGCACCTCGGAGGAGCCGTCTAATTGGCAGAAGGGGAGTTCAGGAGCTCCATGAAAGAGATAATGTCCCAGAGGAGTTGCCTATCCTCGCAGTGAGTCGTTGTGCCAAAGCACTCGGAGCGTGTCAAGGGACCATCCCGGAGGATCCGTCTACTAGACTGGCCAATGTAGCATCCCGAAGGACCCGTCTATCTGGCAGAAGAGGAGTTGAAGAGCTCCTTGGTGAAGATAGTGTCCCGGAGGAGTCGCCTATCCCTGCAGGATGCTGCACACTCCAGAGAGTGAGTGGAAACATGTTCCACGACCAAGGCAAGGTACGCACTGAAACCAATAAAATAACCCTAGAGGGGGGGTGAATAGGGTTTTAAGACTACTTTAAAAATTAACAAACAACAAACCTCAATAACTCAAATAAGCAAACAACCAATCTCAACACAAATGTAAGACGATAATGTAAAGAGAGAAGGGTTTAGAGATACTTGACAAGGAGAATTAAATGGTTCGGCTTGATATACCCACAAGCCTACGTCCACCCCTTCAAGGAAGTCCCTTGAAAGGCCCTAGAATCCACTAGTATGATCTTCCTTACGGGTCAAGATCGAACCTCTTACAATACCTTGATGCTATGCCCACATCAAGAACAAGCTTTGACAAACCCAAAGCTCCAAAGCTTGACAACCCCAAGCTTTGATACAAGAACCTTTCAATGAAGAAATGTGTACAAGATTTCACTCTCAAGAAGTAGATGAGTACAAGTTTAAGCACTAGAACAAGAGAGATGAGTGTATGATGACTTATGAAAGTGTATATCTCTCAAATGTAAGCTCACAATAAATGCTCTCTTGAAAAGGATGAGAAATCAATGAAACAAGAGAGATTTGAACAATTGCTTTGATCTTTGAGAATATGAAAGATAAGAGAGCTTTGAATGCAATTGATGAATCAAAACTATGCCCAAGATGAGTATTTATAGATGTGGGAAAGAATATGACCGTTTGGAATTAGGTGGAGCATTAAATGCGCCAAACGGCTATTGCAGTCGACTGCAATGTCCCATTGCAGTCGACTGTATTCCCAAAGTAGCCGTTGGAAATTCAAAATTTCCAACTTGCAGTCGACTGTAATCCAATGCAGTTGACTGTAATAGGCTACTGGAAGTATTGCAGTCGACTGCATTCCAATGCAGTCGACTGTAATACCTCACTGCCCAAGTTGCAGTCGACTGCATTCCAGAAAATGCAGTCTCCTAGTTTTCAAAGAATGAAAAACTTTTATGCATGCAAGGGAAACCTATGGGCAAATTCTAGGTATACAGTCATCGTAACGATCATCTCTCTACGTCTAGTTTACAAAGAAGGAAATAAAGCATAGTAAAGTTCAATCGACGAAATCCTTCTTTGATGCGTTCTGTTGAGAGTCTTTGAACGATTTGCTCGTCTATTTTTCCATTTGCATGAGTGTGAGATTGTTCATATTGCTACATCAACTCAATGCATGTTAGACAGCATAATCATCAATGTTAGTTATCATCAAAATCAAATATAATCCTAGGTTAAATAACCGTAGGGTTAACAATCTCCCCCTTTTTGATGATGACAAACATTGATTCAAATATTATGAGATATATAAGATAATGAACGCAAAGAAGCATGACAATCTCAATTATAAACCATAAGGGGTCATGAGAAGAAATCATAAAAGGCTCCCCCTAACTTAAGTAATATATGCTCATATCAAATCCACTAATATATGCTCATATCAAATCCACATGAATCAACAATATTCAACAATATTTTCTCCCCCTTTTGACATCATTGAAAAAGATCGAGGGTGTGTGAAAAAGTGATCAGCTTATGTATCCATCCATGGATAATCAATATAGCCAACAAGGGCATTTAAACAAGAAAAAAAATAAATACTTGAATAACCATCAAAAGGTGTACCAAGCACATGTAAGAAAATAGCACATAAATTTTAAACCAGAGGCAGCAAGATAAGCGTGAATTAAGAGTGCTAATGCAATACTAAGAGTAGCATCCATGATAAGTTTTTGAGATACATAATTGAGTTGGATAAACATAATAAAAAAACATAAAGCATGTCCTAATGCCTAAGGACCCGATGGTGGAGGAGGGGGATAAAAGATGTCCTCCTTGGGACACTGAATCCCACAATGATCCTCCATGCGAGAAAGGCGTTGACTGAGCTGGCTGTGGGCAAGATCCATCCGACTGAAACCGGCATGCATATGCTGTTGCATCATATCTAAGCATGTGAGGATCGCTTCATATCCGGAAGTAGAAGGACCAGAAGAAGTGTCCGCCTCATGTGTACTCGGAATGATCAACGGAGGTGGATCATGATCAAACCCATCACCGGCATCTCCCCCAGCATCATCATCAGCATCAACAGCATCATCATCACCATCAGCACCATCATCATCATCAGCACCATCATCATCACCATCATCATCATCATCCTCATCATCCTCATCATCATCATCATCGACAATGACATTTTCCAAGTTAGGCTCAGGTAAGAAACGGTTACGATCATCTAAAAGGCCCTTCCTACGAAGGGTAGAGCAGTCTAGTACGATGTGCCTAGTAACCTCAATATACTCACCCAGAAGAGGTATGTCAAAGGCAGCAAGAATGTGAGTGAGTAGGAGGCCATAAGGTATAGCTAAGGCAGGATGTGAGGCGCTCCTAATCATGTTTAACATGATGAGACGAGGGAGGTTAAGCGGTGTGCCTGAGCGAAAGAAGGTCAAAAGCTGAACGTCTAAGTAAGAGACGAGTGAAAGACTGTCGGTTCTAGGAATGACGTTATGAGCGATGATATGATGGAACAGACGAGAGAGAGGAGGTAGGTCACGTAGGCTGGGTTTGCTCGCAACCCGAACCTATCGACAATGAAGTGTGTGTCGAAGTTGTTCCTCAATAGTAAAAGGTCGGTCAAACCAATGTGACTGACCAGCGACAGGGATCATTTCTAACGAAAAAGAGAAACCACTATCGGGGAGGTCTAGAAGAGTGGTTAGACGTGATTGTGAGAATGAAATGCGGCGTCCAAAAACATAGGATGAGAGGGTACATGACTCAGAGGAAATGTTCCAAGTCAAATTCGCATAAAATAAGCGGATTGCATCAGGATAATATAGAATAGTGTTCCTATCAGTGAGGCGATCTAGATGACAATCCTGAAGGCATCTAAGTACACCTATGTTGAAAAGGAATGGAGTATCCAGTCGCAAACCTGGAGTCAAAGGTGAAGAGAGTTGTGCAGAAAAGCGATCGGCAGCCTCGCGATTCCGATATCGATTTTGATCCGACTCTACCGTGATAGGCTCGGGCTCGGGCTCGTGTGCAGCTCGTGAGCGAGACGAACTGGCACGTGCACATTTCTCTCTTGCCATACTTGAAATAGTCTAAACAGAGAAAAAATAAATGTAAGAGAAATGAATATGCAAATAAAGTGAATTTTTTTTTAGAAGATAAACCCTAATTCATGCAATTTTGGGGAAAAATTTAATTTTGGACAAATTGAATGAAATTAACCACGTACAATCGAGCAATAGACATAACTAAGCATGAATCAAGTGATGAAACATGTAATTGTATAAACAATTTGAAGAAATTTTGACAAATGAAGAACCCTAGTTTATGAAAATTGAGGAAATTCGAATTTTACATGAATACAAGTAATTAAACTATGTAGGATCATGTAATAAGCATCCCTAAATATGAATCAAGCATTAAATCATATAGTAGCATGCTTAATTGAAGTAGATCTAAAGAAATATTCGATAGAGAGCAATTCGAATTTCAACCGATTATGAACAATGTAGGTGAAATGGATTAGAGAAAATATGTAAATCATGAAGTAGAATGAGATTTGGGAGGATTTACGTACCAATTTCAAGCCAAACGGAGGAGAATTGAGTCCTAGGAGAGATGAGAGCTTCTTTTCGAAGAGAGAAAGAGTAGAGAGAGAAGATTTCTGCAGAAAAGGAAATCTGGGCAGGATTTATGCCCTTCCCCCGTAACGCAGTCGACTGCATTCCCCAATGCAGTCGACTTTATTGACCAATGCAGTCGACTTCAATGCACAAAATCAATCAGTCTTGAAAAATGATTATACATATGTATATAGTAATAAAAGTGTGCAAAACAAATATTTTTTAAGATAAATAAATATCAATAAGACGAACGATGTTTGGAAAGAAAAAAAAACAACCAAAGCATGCTATAAGCATATGAGATAATGCTCAAGCATGTAAAGAGCAACTAGCACATTTATACAAAAATAACCTAGTCACATAGGTGAAGACATGCCAAGTTCTCTTCTAAGAGCGGTAAACCTCTTTGCATCTAACGGTTTAGTGAAGATATCCGCTAGTTGGTGATTTGTGTCCACAAAATCTAGAACAATATCACCCTTTTGCACATGATTACGGATAAAATGGTGTTTGATTTCTATGTGCTTAGTGCGTGAATGTTGGATGGGATTTTTGCTCAAATCAATGGCACTAGTGTTATGGCATAAGATAGGTATGTGATCATACTTGAGTCCAAAATCCAAAAGGGTTTGTTTCATCCAAAGAATTTGTGCACAACAAGCACCAACCGCCATATATTCGGCTTCGGTGGTAGAGAGTGCAACTGAGTTTTGCTTTTTGGAACTCCAAGAAACAAGAGAGTGACCTAGGAATTGGCAACCTCCACTAGTACTTTTTCGCTCGGTTTTACAACCGACAAAATCGACGTCGGAGTAACCAACTAGGTCAAAAAATGACGTGTTTCTAGGAAACCATAACCCTAAATCGTGAGTGCCCTTAAGATATCTAAGGATTCTCTTTACGGCAACTAAATGAGATTCCTTAGGACAAGCTTGAAATCTAGCACATAAACAAACACTAAACATTATATCGGGTCTACTTGCGGTAAGGTAAAGGAGTGATCCGATCATACCTCGATAGCGTTTAATATCAACATCCTTACCCTTTTCATCTTTATCAAGCTTTAATGAAGAGCTCATTGGAGTGTCAAAAGCATTTGATGCTTCCATGTCGAATCTCTTGAGTAGCTCTTTGGTGTATTTGGCTTGGTTGATAAAGATTTCATCCTTGCTTTGTTTGATTTGCAATCCAAGGAAGAAGGTGAGTTCTCCCATCATGCTCATTTCAAACTCCTTACTCATACAAGAAGCAAACTCTTCGCACAAGGATCCATTAGTAGCACCAAATATAATATCATCAACATAAATTTGCACCAACAATAAGTCATTGCCCTTAGATTTGATAAAAAGAGTGGTGTCAAGTTTTCCTCTTGAAAAACTATTTTCTAAAAGAAAACTACTTAGCCTTTCATACCAAGCTCTAGGAGCTTGTTTTAAACCATAAAGAGCTTTGCTAAGCTTGAAAACATGGTTTGGAAATTTTTCATGCTCAAAGCCGGGAGGTTGAGCCACATAAACCTCCTCCAAAATAAAACCATTTAGAAAAGCACTCTTGACATCCATTTGAAAGAGTTTAAAATCTCTATAGCAAGCAAAAGCTAAAAGCATTCTAATAGATTCAAGTCTAGCTACCGGTGCATAAGCTTCATCAAAATCAATTCCTTCCTCTTGGTTATAACCTTGGGTCACTAATCTAGCCTTGTTTCTAACCACGATTCCGGATTCATCAAGTTTGTTTCTAAATACTCATTTTGTGCCTATAATCCTATAGTTTTGAGGTTTGGGCACAAGGGTCCAAACTTGATTTCTTTCAAATTGAACTAGCTCTTCTTGCATAGCAAGCATCCAAGATTCATGATGTAGAGCTTCGGAGAAGTTCTTCGGTTCAATTTGGGAAAGAAACGCTAAATTAACATGTTGTTGAAGAGAGCGTCGAGTTCTTACCCCACTCGAAGGATTACCTAAGATTTGATCGCTTGGATGATCCTTTTTGTAAGTCCAATCTTTTGGTAATTCTTGAGAGTAGTCCGAGTTTGAAACATCATTGCTTGCTTCCTTGTCTTCCTCTTGAGAGCTTGATTGTTGTTCTTCTTGAATAATTTCTTTGTGGTTGTCTTGTATTGTTTCACTTATATCCAAAGTTCTCATGTCATTGTCCACATCATCTACATTAACAATGTTAGTCCTCCGAAGAAAAGGATTAGTCCCATCAAAAGTAACATTAATGGATTCTTCAACAACCAAAGTACTTTTATTATAGACTCTATATGCCATACTATTATTAGAGTAGCCAAGAAAAATACCCTCAAATGTTTTGGAATCAAATTTGCTAAGGTGATCCTTAGTATTTAAAATAAAGCATTTGCAACCAAAGACTCTAAAAAAGCTCACCTTAGGTTTTTTATCATTAAAAAGCTCATAAGGGGTTTTTAACAAAATTTTTCGCAAGATAACTCTGTTGAGAACAAAACAAGCACAATTGACCGCTTTCGCCCAAAAGTACTTAGGTAAACCATATTCGTTAAGCATTGTTCTTGCCGCTTCTTGCAAAGACCTATTCTTTCTTTCGGCAACACCATTTTGTTGAGGAGTTCTAGGAGCCAAAAAATTATGTGATATCCCAAAGTCATCACACAAGGCTCCTATTTTTGAATTTTCAAATTCTCTACCATGATCACTTTGAATGTTGGATATCAAATATCCTTTTTGATTTTGAATACGTTTTGTAAATGAAGTGAACACATTTAGAGATTCATCTTTGGTGGCCAAAAAGAAAGTCCAAGTATAGCGAGAATAGTCATCAACAATAACAAAACAATATGATTTACCACCAAGACTAGAAGTAGGGATTGGTCCAAATAAATCCATATGAAGTAATTGCAAGGGTCTAGAAGTAGATACCATTTTCTTTGGTTTGTGAGAGACTTTCTTTTGCTTACCCATTTGACAAGCATCACATACTTTGTCTTTCTCAAACTTGATCTTCGGGAGTCCCCTCACAAGTTCTTTGCTTGAAATATCCTTCAAATGCTCCATATGCATGTGTCCAAGTCTTCGATGCCAAAGCCAAGATGTCTCACTAATAGCACTAAGACACTTGACATCTTGGTTAGCTAGATCATTCAATTGAATAGAGTAAACATTGTCATCTCTATTTCCTACCAAAATAGTTTCATTTTTCTTCAAGGATTGTATAGTGCAATGAGAAGCCTCAAAGATTACTCTAAAACCTTTTATCACTAAATTGACTAATACTTAGCAAATTATGCTTCAAACCTTCAACATATAACACATTCTCAATTGAATGTGGTTCCTTACCTATAGTTCCTTTACCTTTGATTTTTCCTTGAGCGTTGTCACCAAAGATCACTTGTCCTCCTTCTATAAGATCAATTGAGGTGAAAAGAGATATGTTGCCGGTCATATGTCTTGAGCATCCACTATCAAGAATCCACTTCTTGCTACTAGATTTTGCTTTAAGACATACCTATAAACATAAATCAAGTAGTGACTTTTGGTACCCATATTTTCTTGGGTCCTTGGGTGTTAGTCTTGCATTTGTAATCTTGACCTTTCACAACCCACATCTTCTTTCTACCTCTAACATAGACAATTCTACAAGGACAATAATTAGTCGTATGCCCTTTCTTGTTGCACCAACCACAATGTGTAAATGGTGTGCAATAGTTCTTTGGTTGTTTTGAATGAGTATTCAACCTAGCTTGTTGTTGAAAGATTTTAGGAGGTAAGGCCAAGGGATCTAATCCAAGACCACCTTTGTTTAGGCCAAATCTTTGGCGTCCAAGCATGACATCCAAATTGTTTTGACCATCAACAAATTTTTGAAGACATTTTTTCAAATCACAAATCTCAAGTTTTAAATCTTCATTTTTTTTTCTAAAACCAAAGTTTTGCAAGAGATTTGTTTTGAGCTAGGAGTGTTAGCAATCAATTCAACCAAGTCATTATTCACATGTTTTACATATAAATGGTTGGAAATGCAATCATTCTTGGCATGCAACTCATTATTTTCCACTCTCAACTTCTCAATTTGCTTATTAGCCTCAAGGAATTTTTTTTGATAAAATAATATTTTTCTTAAAAATTTTCTTGGATTCCTCATATAGGCTATCATAAGCATCTTCGAAGCTTTCACTATCACTATCACTACCGGAAGAAGAGCTTACCTCATCATTTGCCATGAAGCACACATTTGCTTGTTCGTTCTTCTCATCATCTTCATCACTTGAATCGAAGTCACTCCAAGTTGGAGTATGTTCGGCATTCATTGCTTTTTCCTTCTCTTTGTTCTCTTTCTTGGAGAGTTGTCTCCTTTTAACTCTTTCCCATACATTTCTTCTTTCCTTCTTTTCCCTTTTGTATATGGGACAATCCATCTTCATGTGTCCCGGCTTGTGGCATTTGTAGCAAAGCTTCTCTTCGTTGCTAGCATTTTGTTGCCTTCTCCCACCATTCCTTCTAAACCTCATGAACTTCTTGAAGTTCTTTGCAATCATTGCAACATCCTCTTCATCAAATTCTTCTTCATCATCGCTTGACTCAAGGTTTGAAGATGAAGCTTTAAGGGCAATTGATGTAGGCTTCTTCTTGACGTCTTCTTGATCAAAGGTCTTGATTTGCATTTCGTACGTCATAAGTGAGCACATCAATTCATCAAGAGGAAAGATATTGAGATTCTTCGATTCTTGAATGGCGGTGATCTTTGCATCCCAAGCTCTTGGTAAGGACCTAATCACTTTTCTTACAAGATCACCATTAGTGAATTCCTTGCCCAATTGCTTCAAAGGGTTTACAATGTTAGTGAAACGAGTATTCATATCCGTAACGGATTCATTTGGAAGCATATGGAATAACTCATAATCTCTAAACAATAAGTTCATCTTGGAATCTCTAAGGAGAGAAGTTCCTTCATGAGTAACTTGAAGAGTATCCCAAATACTCTTAGCGGAATTACACATAATGACTCTATTGAGTTCATTAGTGTCTAAAGCACAAACAAGACAATTTTTTGCTCTAGCATTCATACAAATCATCTTTTTATCATGATCACTATACTCCGATTTGGATTTTGGCTCTTCAACCTTGTCAACCACCTTTATCGGAACGTATGGGCCATTCTCAACAATATCCCACATCTCGTAGTCTTGAGACTCTAAGTAGATTTTCATCTTAACTTTCCACACACTATAATTGGTCCCATTAAACAATGGAGGCCTAGTGGTAGAACTACCCTCCATACCCCCAACGTAAGCCATGATCGATTAACTCTCTTGGCGTTACCCAATATAACAAGAGCCGAGGCTCTGATACCACTTGAAACCAATAAAATAACCCTAGAGGGGGGTGAATAGGGTTTTAAGACTACTTTAAAAATTAACAAACAACAAACCTCAATCTCAATAACTCAAATAAGCAAACAACCAATCTCAACACAAATGTAAGACGATAATGTAAAGAGAGAAGGGTTTAGAGATACTTGACAAGGAGAATTAAATGGTTCGGCTTGATATACCCACAAGCCTACGTCCACCCCTTCAAGGAAGTCCCTTGAAAGGCCCTAGAATCCACTAGTATGATCTTCCTTACGGGTCAAGATCGAACCTCTTACAATCCCTTGATGCTATGCCCACATCAAGAACAAGCTTTGACAAACCCAAAGCTCCAAAGCTTGACAACCCCAAGCTTTGATACAAGAACCTTTCAATGAAGAAATGTGTACAAGATTTCACTCTCAAGAAGTAGATGAGTACAAGTTTAAGCACTAGAACAAGAGAGATGAGTGTATGATGACTTATGAAAGTGTATATCTCTCAAATGTAAGCTCACAATAAATGCTCTCTTGAAAAGGATGAGAAATCAATGAAACAAGAGAGATTTGAACAATTGCTTTGATCTTTGAGAATATGAAAGATAAGAGAGCTTTGAATGCAATTGATGAATCAAAACTATGCCCAAGATGAGTATTTATAGAGGTGGGAAAGAATATGACCGTTTGGAATTAGGTGGAGCATTAAATGCGCCAAACGGCTATTGCAGTCGACTGCAATGGGACATTGCAGTCGACTGTATTCCCAAAGTAGCCGTTGGAAATTCAAAATTTCCAACTTGCAGTCGACTGTAATCCAATGCAGTCGACTGTAATAGGCTACTGAAAGTATTGCAGTCGACTGCATTCCAATGCAGTCGACTGCCTCACTGCCCAAGTTGCAGTCGACTGCAATCCAATGCAGTCGACTGCATTCCAGAAAATGCAGTTTCCTAGTTTTCAAAGAATGAAAAACTTTTATGCATGCAAGGGAAACCTATGGGCAAATTCTAGGTATACAGTCATCGTAACGATCATCTCTCTACTTCTAGATTACAAAGAAGGAAATAAAGCATAGTAAAGTTCAATCGACGAAATCCTTCTTTGATGCGTTCCGTTGAGAGTCTTTGAACGATTTGCTCGTCTATTTTTCCATTTGCATGAGTGTGAGATTGTTCCTATTGCTTCATCAACTCAATGCATGTTAGACAACATAATCATCAATGTTAGTTATCATCAAAATCAAATATAATCCTAGGTTAAATAACCGTAGGGTTAACACGCACGATATGATGAAAGGATTGACCGATGCAAGGAGCATGGTAGTGTGACAGAGAGCCAAGGGCACGACTGTGTTAGTGGCCCTACGCATGGGCACAGCGGAATGAGTAAGGTGTCGAGGGCATGTCTGTGTTAGCGGCATGGCGCATGGGCGTGATGGAGTGCATATGGTGCCAAGGGCACTCTAGTGTGATAGGGAGCTAGGGGGCGCGACTATATCAGTGGCGCGGTGCATGGGCGCGGCGTAGTGTGTATGGTGCACGAGGCACATGTCATGGAGATGGCGCAGCGCATGGGCACGACGGCGTGCGTATGGTGCCGAGGGCACTGTTGTGTGACAGGGAGCCTGGGGCACGACTATATCAGTGGCGCGTCGCATGGGCGCGGTGGAGTGAGTGAGGTGCCGGGGGCACGATAGTGTTAGTGGCACGGCGCATGGGCGCGACAAAGTGCGTATGGTGCCGGGGGCACGACATTGTGAAAGAAAGGCGGGGGGCACAGCTGTATCAGCAGCACGGTGCATGGGCGCAGCGGAGTGACGTCCGGGCGACGGGGGTCTTGGAGTGACCCCTGGGCAACGGGGGTCGCAGAGTAACCTCCGAGCGACGGAGGTCGCGGAGTGACGTCAGCGCCCTTGAAGAGTAGTGAAGATGCTAAGTATGGAAGCCAAAGGCCAACTGTTTTGGGGGACAGCCAAGGCCCCAAGGGGAGGTCGAGACCGACCCCAAGGGGAAGGCCAAGGCTGACTTCCTTCGGTAAGTGCCAAGGTGCACCGACGGGCGAAGGGCGAAGTGCGACGGTCAGAGCATGATGAGCAGTCGCGCAAGGATGAGCTTCATGGTGACGAAGTTACGTGGTAAAAGTGAAAAGTGCACATGACTTGAGCATGCAGGATGATTGGGTGGGTGGACTGCTGTGGGGGAAAGAAGAAGAGATAATGTGGGATGACGGCTGTGGGGGATAGGCGGAGAAGAGAAAGAAGAAGAAAAATTATGGTAGGGTAAACTGTTGGACTACTTATATGGGTGGATGGATGACTGTGATTAAATATAGTTTAGGATTAGGATTTTATTTGGCCGGGGCGGGGCCGGTACAGGGGCGGATAAAAAGAATAGCAAATCTGAACCGTACTCGCTCCTAACGGGGCGGGGCGAGTCGGACTTCCGCTGGGTCGAACTTTCGCCGGGTCGGACTTAAATTGTCATCCCTAATTCGGATTGAAAAATGCTCCACCTTTATTCCAAAGAAGGATGGATAATATTTTTTGAAAGCACGGAGATTATTGTGCAGTATACATTGTATTCTCAAAAACCAGAGAAGAATATAGAAATCATCTAAAAACAATAGCGCAATAATTCATTGACCATGGATTAGTAATATTATAAAAGAAATGTGAATGGGAACAAACATCCATTAACTTTCTAGGATTAAGAATAGAAGACAGTAGAAAAATTGTCCTTCAAGATCACATAACTGAAAAAAATAAAACTATTTTCAGAACAAATCAATGATGTACAGTAACATCAAAATTTATTGGGTTGTTAAATTACACGAGAAAACTTATCCCGCATTTATCAGACCTAAGAGAAGCCCTAAGTAAAAAGCTTAGAATAGAAAAATGGATACGAAAAGACGAAGATACTCAAAATGTTCTATGGATAAAGGTCAGGTTAAACCCTGCCAAAATTAAGCTTGTGTAAACAAGGAGACAAGTTAGTTCTAAAAACTGACGCTTCTAAAAATTATTGGGGTGCATTATTAAAAGCAATACTCCATAGTCAAGCTGAAGAACAATTGTGTGGATACTGGAGTGGGATCTTTAAGGATGCAAAAACTAAGTATCACATAAACGAAAAAGAGTTTTTAGCTATAAAGCGTGGCATAAAATCTTTTTACATATTTCTAGTTTCAAAACACTTTTTTATCAGAATAGATAATATGTATTTTAAAGCTTTCCTAAAAAGAGAACAAAGAGATGTTAGTCAAAGAAGACTTTATCGATAACAACAATGGTTTAGCTATTATACTTTTGATGTAAAATACATCTCATCAGCCAAAAATGCACTTGCAAATTGCCTAATTAGGGAATATATATATATATATATATATATATATATATATATATATATATATATATATATATATATATGGGAGCTGATCCGTTGATAGCGCTAGCAAAATGGGAGATCTTGCTAGCGCGATCTGGCCGTCCGGGATGGACGGCCCAGATCGCTTATTTTTGCGGCGCTGTCAGTGGTCCGCTACACAGTGTAGCGGACGGACCTTTTTACCATTTTGCCCCTGCTCCCCCCTCCGCTACACTGTCTAGCGGACCACTTTCTTGGGCCCACATTGACAGCCAAGAAGTCGTCCGCTAGACAGTGTAGCGGACGACTGACTCCGTCAATGTCAGTCCTGTCGATGCACGACTGTTACTTTGTCATTATCCCACCGTCCGCTAGACAGTGTAGCGGACCGTTTTTCCCTTTCTTTACTTCGAAACCCTTATTCATTCCTTCTAAACTGCTATTCATTCCTTCTTCTCACAATTCTTCTAGCGGCGTTGGCAAGTAGATCGGCGCAATTTCTTCTCAAGAAATCCTTTATTCGACGAATCAATCACGTAAGTTCACAAACCAATCCTTTATTTGTTCATAATCTAGAGTTGTTATCGCGGCTTATGCATGATTTTGAATGTGTGCGCGGTGCATTGTGCTAGCGTTTGTCAATGTATCTATACATATATATAGATTATATATGTGTATTGCGTATTATTTGTTCATGTGATTTCACTTGTAAAATCCCATTCCGTGTCTGTTTGTATCTATGTACATTGCATATACACAGCATGTGAACTTATGTGAGTATTATCTGATCACATGCTAGCGTTGACTGTGCTAGCGTTGTATGTTTGAGAATGTTTACGCTTCCAACCTTGCCGTTTTGCATAATTTCAGTTGCGAAAAATGGATTTCAACCCTGGACCAGAAGATCCGTCCGTATTATACGACCAAGCAAACCATATCAGTACGCTCATATGGGATGGTGGAGTAAGATACTTATTTTATCAACTTTGTTATTCTTGGGAACGTTGTATATCGTTTAATTTGCTTAAATTGTATTTATTAATTCGTAGGAAAGAGCACTTCTCAACACGGTAGAAGTATCCGATAATTTTAAAGCATGGAAATTGAACAGAACCCAGAAAAGATTACTGCGTGGGATTGGGTTTGGGATTTTCACGCGTGGGCAGATCTTTCAACAACTTGACCGGCACTTAATAGGTGCCCTTGTTGAAAGGTGGAGAAGTGAAACGAATACGTTTCACTTCCCTCTCGGAGAGCTGACAATTACCCTAGAAGATGTAGGGTTCATCTTAGGGTTACCGGTGACGGGGCGGCCGGTAATAGCTCCTCCGTCGGAAGCAACGAATAAGAGGACCGCTAGGGACTTCTTTACTTCGATACCCCAGGATCAATTTAGCACTGGGGGTATCAAGTTGAAATGGTTGGTAGATACCTACAAGGTTCTGCCGGATAACTACACGGATCAGATGCTTGTGCTGTACACACAAGCTTTCCTCTTGTGGGTGATGGGGGCAATTCTGTTCCCAACAACGTCGAAGAATACCGTCAGCGTCAAATATTTACCGTTGTTGGGTAACCTACTGGAGGTTGGGGATTATGCCTGGGGAGCCGCAACTCTTGCGTACCTCTACCGAGCATTGCACAAGGCAACGAGGCCCGACTCCAAAGCGATATGTGCATGTCTCTCGCTATTGCAGGTATATCATACAATTCTTGATTACTTGCTCGTTTCTTTTTTTTGGGTTGAATTGACAATAAAATTTGACGATACTTTATTTAATTTGTCTTTGCTCTCAGGTGTGGTCTTATGAACACCTTGCTACCGGCGCACCCACGCGTAGGGACGGAACCGATAATGTGTGGCCTCGGTTGTGCGCCTGGGAGTACAGCCGGAAGGACAGCCACTACCAGAGGAGAGACGATCCCCATCACAACATTACGTACTATCGGGGGGAGCTCGACTCGTTATCTCCTGGCCAGATGCGATGGGCACCGTACAAACATTTGGCGCGACGGGTGGGAGAGTCGTTCGTCTTCACGCTCTCCGGGTTGCAACGCACACCCCTGATCCACTTCGAGGTCGCAGAGTGGCAGCTGCCAGATCGCGCTATGCGCCATTTTGAGTGCCTGCAGGGGTTGCCAGCCGGCGCGCCGGATATGAGGCTTAACAGGAACCCACCGGGTGTCCCTCGGTTTGGCAAGGCAAATGCGCACGACTTGTGCGCACGAGAACTTGAGGTTTGGGATTCCTGGCAGGACACGCTGGCGGCCATTGTGTCGGAGCCTGACCCCGTGATCAGTATCGAACAGTACAATGGGTGGTACTACCGCATCACCCGGAGGAGAGTAGCTCCAGTAAGGTTTGAACGCGGGGAGAAGTACCACCCTAGGGGTCAGATCGATGAGCACATGGCATACAATCTGGTAAGTTGGCCAATAAGTGCTTTAATTGAACTTGATGATTCTAACTGTGTATGAAGTTACTTATTTATTATCTCTCTGGATGTAGGTTAATGCCTCGTTCGCCTTCTTCCAGAAGTTGCGCGAGCGGAAGGATTTGGTGGATGCAATGGGCGAGGAGCTTCGCCAACAGGCTGATGCGTTGGCGTATGGCTGCGGGAATTTTTTACACCAAGCATCGGGCCAGCCTTCCGGCGTCAGCCCGGGAATGGGTTATCCGGGGTGGCAGCCCCCATATGTGAGCGAGGGATACACCGATCCCTCGGGACAGACTTCGGGAGTGAGCCAGGGATATGGTGGTCCCTCTGTACCGGGAATGGGTGGTGATTGGGGACAGCCAAGCACCATGGGCCAGGCTCAAGCGCCGTGGGAAGACTACAGTGTGCCCCCTCCTTCTCTTTGCTATTGGACTCGGAACCCCAACCCTTCTCTCAGAGTCAAGTCACGCAAGACTGGGGTTTCGGACACATCAGTCTTCGGACACATCAGTCTGTCGGAGACACTGCCTATTGTCCCGTGGGCAGGACCATCTACTGCCGAAGGAGGGCAATATCCCCCGGTCGACCCCCCGAAGGAGTGCAACCCCCCCGAAGGAGTGCAATATCCCCCCGTCGACCCCCGAGGGCAATATCGCAAAGGGCATCCAGTGAAGCCCCTAAAGCCGCATAAATGCCAAATAATCAGAGAGCGTTATTTTAGCGGCTTCCCCCGGGACAAAGCGTTGTATAGTGTGAATCATCCGGAGGGCATGGATTACACTTGCGAGTGGGGAGAAATGGCCTCCCTGGCTCCGGGGAGTTGGTTAGACAACGGTGTCATCTCCACATACGTGGAGATTCTGAAGGAAAGGGGTCGGGAGCGGCTGAACGAGTACCCGGCCATTTTTTTGGTGGATGCCTTTTTTCATAGCCTCCTAGTGTCTGAATGGCATGAGTGGGTCGAGCAAAGGCGGAAGAAAAAGTTGAGCCAGTGGAGACCGTCCGCTAACCTACGAGCGTATCTTGCTAGGGATAGTCCAGTGAGCGCAAGTGTTGCCGACGTGTTTCTAATCCCATTTTTAGGGGAAAGCCACTGGTACTTGGTTTGCTATGAACCGGTGGAGAAAGTCGTATCGGTGATCGACAGTCTCCACGACGATACCGCCTTTATGCCTGTGCTGCAGATGTACAAAGCCCAGTTGGACTCAATGGTAATATTACGATTGTTGTTTAACAGTTATTGTAACTTGGCATAAATGTTAACTCGTGTCTTACGCCGTTTTGTGTTTCTTGCAGAATATATTTTGTGCAATGGTCAATGGTGTCCGTGGTAACCCTGTACCGGCGCGGCCAAAGCTCGATTGGCGACTGAAGAAGAGGAGGCCCAAGCAACGTAACACTTCGGACTGCGGCGTTTTCCTTTGCATGTACATGGATTACATTTGCCGGTCCGAGAGCCTCAAGGCGGCGGTGTGGAGCCAAGCAGAAGTAGACACCTTTAGATATAGCTTGGCAAATTATGAAAGGCCGGCCTAGAGCGGTTAGGTATATTGTAAATCCGGCAAATGCCGAGAATCCCTCCCAACATGATTCCCCCAGTTGACATTGTACCATTACACTGTCAAATTTTTTTAATAAACTATGATTATTTAGAAAGCTCTCATTGATTTGTGTTGAAGATTATTGATTGATTGATTTGTCTGATTTCCGTTGAAGATGATTTGAGTTTGGTTTTTTTGGCTCTCATTGAGAATGATTGAAAGGTGGAAAACAAAATGTGTAGCGGACAGTTTCCAAGTGTTGGGTTAAGACATTCTGCTGGTCTGTCCGCTACACAATGTGGCGGACAGTGGGGGAAGTGAAAATTTTCCAAGTGTTGGGTTAAGACATTCTGCTGGTCCGTCCGCTACACAATGTAGCGGACAATGGGGGAAGTGAAAATTTTCTAAGTGTTGGGTTAAGACATTCTGCTGGTCCGTCCGCTACACAATGTAGCGGACAGTGGGGGAGTGAATTTTCTAAGTGTTGGGTTAAGACATTCTGCTGGTCCGTCCGCTACACAATGTAGCGGACAGTGGGGGAGTGAATTTTCTAAGTGTTGGGTTAAGACATTTCTGGTCCGTCCGCTACACAATGTAGCGGACAGTGGGGGAAGAAGTGTTGGGTTAAGGCATTCTGCTGGTCCGTCCGCTAGACAATGTGGCGGACAGTGGGGGAAGTGAAAATTTTCTAAGTGTTGGGTTAAGACATTCTGCTGGTCCGTCCGCTACACAATGTAGCGGACAGTGGGGGAAGTGAAATTTTTCTAAGTGTTGGGTTAAGACATTCTGCTGGTCCGTCCGCTACACAATGTAGCGGACAGTGAGGGAAGTGAAAATTTTCTAAGTGTTGGGTTAAGACATTCTGCTGGTCTGTCCGCTACACAATGTGGCGGACAGTGGGGGAAGTGAAAATTTTCTAAGTGTTGGGTTAAGACAATGTAGCGTGATGCAGTTTTAATAAATTGGCGCCCGAAGACTTGTTTTAGCGACGGAATCAACAATCTCAATATCGATAAACAATAAATAACGTACGATTCACAATCAACGATCTCAATATATTGAGGGTATCTCAAACGGCACAATTAAGTGAGAAAAAATTTGGAAACATAAAGAACATGTATACAATAAATTTGGTTATTAATAATAAATTAGGGTTCACATTGGGGGAAAGAAATTTTTTCACAAGCGCTCCGATCAAAGATTACAACTTGAAAATCCCACCACCCAAGGTGTTCAAACACTACAAAGTCCCCGAGTTCGAGGCCATGCTGGCGCACGAAGACGTTCCAACCCTCTGCGAATTGCTTTTTTTGGGGTCGGCCGGGCTTCAGCTTGATTTCAACCTGCCAGGCCCCCTTGCGGCTATATAATCTTGAACTGTCATGAATTGTTGTAAATTGATTGGTAAAGGCTTCCGGTATGTCCTAACAAACACAATACAAAAAATAGGTTAGTTTTTAACCAAAAGATCAAACTTTTAACACACGAAAATACAGAGAAAGAGGGATGGGCTACAAGTTCATTCTCAAATCCCGGCATCATGACTTTGAAAAAGTGTTTGCCTGCTAGGTGCAAGTTGCCAATAAAATCGTAGGTGGTCTCCGATCCAGAAGCCATCGAGGTCGGCGATGAGGGGAGGACGGTGGTGTCGCCGGAGATGTGGGTCGCCGTAGATGGGGTAGCGGCTTGGGTTAGATGTGAGAGAGAGAGAGAGAGAATATAGCGGACTGATAAAAGCTGATTGCCCGTTTTGATTAATATATATAATAGGATAGAGGTCCGCTACATTGTATAGCGGACATAAATGAAAACCAAAAGTTTTTCTGCGATGACGTCCGTTACATTGTATAGCGGACATAAATGAAGACCAAAAGTTTTTCTGCGATGACGTCCGCTACATTGTATAGCGGACATAAATGATGACCAAAAAATTAGGACTATGCATATCCGTCCGCTACATCAGAAATCGCTACATCAGAAGAAAAAAAAAAATCCAGTATTCGGTCGAAAAACTATTAGAAAAAATTATTACAAATGTCAAACTTATATAAAAATTATTACAAATGTCAAACTTATACAAAAAATTAAAGGTCCACTGCAGCTTGTTCGTCCTCATCTTCGGCGTCATCTTCTTCCCCATCTTGCAAACCCCCTGGACTTATCCCCAGTGCCTTGTAATGGTTCCGCTTGTCGTGGTCGGTCATTTTGTTGCACAATGCACACCTTCGCAGCTTTTTAGGTTGAGTTGCCGTTTCAATTGAGCTTTTCATCCGCGTAGATCTCTTGCGGCCTTTCGTTTGCGATATAATTGGATCCAACGGCCGGATATCATTGTCGCCTTCCTCCCCCGGCTCGTCATCTTCTGATTCCGTCGTAGGCTCGGTGTCAACCGCATTGGTGACTGAAGCTGCTTCCAACTGGTCGACGATGGGCTCTTGCTGCTGAGCTACCTCGAGGAGATGTTTATAACCGACCATTGTAGCAGCAGCCTTTACGGACAAACGGGTGAACATCGTCACCAGATGATTATACCGCAACGTCTCTGATTCTTCAAAGTCAGTATACGGGTGCTCCCTGCAACCTTTTGTCCACCGTGGCAAGACGTATTTATCGGGGATTGTCCTGATATTCTTCTGGGTGAAAAACCGCAGAATGTGTCTACACAGGATGCCATGGAACTCAAACTTCTTGCAAACACACGTCACCGAGTCCGTCAATGTGTCGTGGCTCACCGTATAAATTCTGCGCAGCTTCTCAGGGACGAGGTCATTCA